>CM034151.1:95537266-95608403 GCA_019776745.2 Taxus chinensis
CATCTTGTATTACCTCTGATGCAGCACAATTTACTTCTTTTCCTTTATCTGGTTATTGGTTCTCTTTTTCCTTTGACCAACAATATTTATTTGCATGTCCTTTCTTTCCACATTTCCAAAAAATAATTCCATTACTTTTGGATTTAGATTTTTTATCCCTTGACTTTGATTTCCCATTACTTTTACTCTTGGATCTCTCCTTCCTGCCCCAGCTTTCTACATTCAAAGTATTTCCAAATGATGATTCATCTTTACTCTTTCTGTGAATTTCTTCATTCAAGATTATACTAATCACATCATCAAACTTTAAAATATTATTAGAAGATGTTGTATTACTAACAACCATTACCAAGTTGTCCCAACTATCAGGCAAAAAACATAAGAATAAAAGTGTTTTTACTTCATCGTCAAATGGTATAGCAACCAATTTTAACTGATTTACAATAGATCAGAAATAATTCAAATGACTAGATGTAGATCCACTTTCATGCATCTTAGAATTAAATAGTTTCTTCATCAATTAAAATTTATTTGAAGCACTAGGTTTTTCATATAAATTAGCAAGAGATTTCATTAACTCTACCCTAGAAGCCATTTTTGTAATATTGGAAGCCACAGATACTGTCAGGCTCAATCTTATAGATCCCAAAGCCTTTCTGTCAAGAATCTTCCATTATTCATCAGTCATCTTCGTAGGTCTAGACTTGTCATCCAATGGTAAATACAAATCTCTTTGATACAGATAATCTACAATCTACATCTTCCATAATTGATAATTTCGGCCGTCAAATTTCTCCACCTTTTATTTGTTTTCTTCTACCATTGTTGTAGCTCCCACTCAATAAGAAAACCCTTTGTGAGTAAATATTTCAACACACAAAACCCTCAAATAAAGCTCTGATACCAGTTGTTGGGGTTATCACACCGGTTGTATAGACAATATATCTGATCTAAGCATACATGCAAATAAAAATGGATATTCTACCAGAATAAATATACAAAACAAGAGAGATAAATCAACACTAGATTTAACGTGGTTCACCCAGTGTGGGCTACCTCTATCAAGAAACAAGTCAATCTATTATCCAAAGCTTTGACAAGATATACAATGAAGATTTAAAATCTTCCACACCTCTCAGATGTTCAGTACTTTCTTTCCCTAAAGCTTTTGTTTCATTACCAAGAATTCTCTCTCACCAACTTTTGCAAGTTCTTTCTAATTCTTGTTAATAATACTTCTTACTTACTTCTAAACCCTAACTTTTATGTTTATATAGTTGTTTATAGACTTAGGGCAATTAGCCATGCAATTACAATCAATAGAAATATTTTAATGTTAAAAATAGATCTAATTCCCGAGAGTTAATTAAAACATCCTCGCATAGGTAACCGACGCCCGTTAGACCTAACCACTACTTGTTCCTTACTTTCCTGACTGATGTCGGTTCCCGCTTAACCAATGACAGTCACTTTATTTTCTAGCAAGTTTTCATTACATGCTAAACTGAAGTAATTAAGCTCTACAACTCAACAGATGAGATGCGTGAGCATTTGTATGTTGGAAGGGCTAGTAGGACAATAAGGCCTAATAGAAGAACTATTATGAAATTAAAGGGTATGATCAAATGAAGGGTCAAATCACCTTGGGACAACCTAGACAAAGGATTCTAAGGGTATTAGAGATGATTCAGGGGTCTATATAAAGTTTTGGGCATATTGACCATTTGTGACCTAGAATGAACATAGTTAGGGAAATAAGAGTACTTCATGAAAGAGTTAAGACAAGGGATATTTAATTGAAGGATTGATGATCGAGAGGGTTAGGAAAACATATTACAGTGTGATGACATGGTTAAGAACAATGGATCCACAGTTGAAGAAGTGAAGGTAATATGTTTCATGTTTTCATCTCTATAGTACATGTTGAGGACAAGATTTATAAAGAATGAATATAGCTAATTAGGTTTTGGGTATTTGTTTCATGTTTAAATCCTTCAAGAAGATGAAGATCCTCGGGCAAGGGATGTAGGGAATTACTAATAATGGCAGTGCTCAAGCATAAAGAATACATGATAAAGGTAAGTGTCCATGACCAAGAACATATAAGAGTGTTATACATCATATAAGAGTGTTGTATCTCCCTTTCACCAAGATATCACCTCAAATTAACATACATCGCATATATCATCTAAATCAACATCCATTGCATCCATAACTAACTCACATCCATCATGTAATCAAATACTCCCATAGATCATCACAAAACATGTATAAACCTCGAAAAAATCATATATATATATATATATATATATATATATATATATATATATATATATCAAAATATGTCCATACATCTGTGATAGGCCTTTATGGGCTCTATCTCAAAATCTATACATCAAAAATCGGTATGCCATGATTCCCCTCTAGATGCTAAGTTGCACATCAGATGTTCTGAGCTTCGATCCTTTCCTCCTTGGGGCAGGTACCTACACATCTCTCTACCCACCATCCTCTCCTCCATTTGGACCTAGATCTTGCCTCGGTTGTGCCATGTTAGTCGTGCTCCTGGATGGTGAGGCTCATGCTGAGCTCGTTGCTCTCTGCTCCCCTGCTAAATATGCTACATATTGTGACATATCTCTAGGCTGCAAAACCCATCAAAAAGCAATCATTAGCATCTCAGCAAAGATCCTTTATCATCAAAAATATTTTTTTTCACATCTTATGTCATTCGACGCCGACCTAGTTCAGATCGACGTCGTCCAACCTTGGGTCACTTATTTAATGTGTTGATCGATGGCAACCATGTCTAGTCGCCTGTGACCACCCTTAGCGTCGACCCCCAAACCCATAAAAATGCCAAAAAATGGTTAAAAATAATTAAATAACTTAAAAACTAAGTTAAGGCTTAGGCACTTACCATCCTCTGAGTCCTCTGACACTTCCTCACTGATCCGTTGGCTTACATCTCGCTCACAATCTCAAATATATCTTTCACTAAGAGCTCGTGATCATCAAGTCCCACACTGCAAATGAGCTTCGTCGGCCGCCTCCATCGCTTATATAGGCCACCGACCCCGGTCATCGTCGACCTAACCCTAGTCGCCACCGACCCAATCCAATTTCCGTCAACCCAACCGTAAATGTTTTCTCCTTGTCGTCTCCCACCCAATCCTTCTTTTAAATTATCTTTTATTCCACTTTTGACTTGTGTATTCGTCCCCTCAAACTTATCCTAATCTCATATTGCATCCTTCATCACATCCACCATCTCACTTTGTGATAATTTTTGTGTCCCTCTCGGGGCACAATATTTCATTCTAAGCCCACCATTGTGCTGATCTTTTATCCTCATCCTACCCAAACACATATTTTGGATTCCTCATCTATGAAGGATATTACATTTTATTTTTCCACTGCATTTTGTCATTCCATTATCTCAACCATCCATAATGCAGTAATTTTCATCAGCACAAAATTTTGTAGGACATTGCCATCATCTCTGTTCAGTTTGTACTTTGTTTCCTACTGAAGTGATCCCAAAATCACTGCCATATTTTTGTTTTTGTTTTTGCACATATCCCTCTCCACTTGGGGCATCTTCTTTCATCTTCTTTTCTCATCCTTCCCACTATTTTATCCCTTCATCTATCTTTTTCAAATTCGTGATTGATTCATTTACATGTCATCAACTTTTAGTTTGAGGGGGGCACCTCAACCATCACTATCTTTTATCACTTCTCTTTTTTATCCCATGGCTTGCCCAATGCAAACCACTCGACAAAAGGGGGTAAATGTAAACACCAATTTTTGGTATCCCTTGTCCCTCATCTCGCATCCGCTCCCATTCATTGTCATTTCCTACATACATACCTCTCTTCCTATTCAAGTTCCTCTTTCCCTCCTAAATTCAATTTATCCCTTTAATTTCCCACCTTAATTCCATCTTAATCACATCCTTAATTTATCTTCCCTAAACATCCCTAATCATCCCTAATTAATCCTAAATCTTCATCTAATCCATTTATCCTCCCTAAATGCCCCCTTTTGTCCTTCCTAGGCCTTCATTTAAAAATTTTACCTTCCCTTTGTCTTTACTCAATGTTTTCTATCTCTCACCTACCCTCTTATCCTCCATAGGCAACCCTAGCTCGCATTTACCTCCCAAAACCCTAATCTCGCTTCATAAGGGACCTTTGCATCGAGTTGATCAATCTTCCACCACCCAAATCAACAGACTGCCGCATTCGTTGGTGACCCATCCAATTCTTCATCAACCCTATCAATACAATAATACACCTCCTTCAAGGATGTAATTTTTGAGACTTCAAGCTTTCTTGTGATCTTTCTTTCTTTTCTTGGTCTTCTTTGTAGCTGTTATTACCATATTGGAGCTACTTTGGAGATTTGAATTCCTCTCTCTCTCTTGCATGTTTAGGTCCACCCTTTCCATTCCATCACTTTTCCTTATCATCTTTTTTACAGGTCCATCAGTCATCCCAAAGCCCTATCTCTGCATTTTCTTATCTTCATTTCCATCTTCAGATCGTCATTTTCACCCATCTTCTTCCATCAAACCCTAGATCACTCCAAGTTTTGGTCAACCCAGCTCTCATTTTTTTGGCTTTCTATCATTCATTTTACCAATCATCTACTTTCCAATCCCACAACCTTTCATATCCTTCAATTTTGCTATTCTGCACACCTGCACCTTTAGATTCCAACTTCATCAAATCCATTCACCATCGATTAGGACTAGTCGTCGTCGACCTTGTCAAGCAATCCTCATCTTTCATTAATTTTCTTACATTCTTTCTATCCGCATCATATCTAGTCTTCTCAAAACATCTCAGTGTCATCCCTAGTTCAAATCGGGCTCCAGGAAGCCTTTCAGGTCTGATTTTCTACATTTTCTTCCTACATTATCCCATTCATCGTCGATTATGCTCTGCAATCTTGGGTCGTCATGAACCCACTCAAGTTTGTTTTAGCGTAGCATTTTATAAAATCAAATTTGCATTCTACCTTTTCTTGCACATCTTTGATCTATTGTTTTAGTTCAGATCCTGTTATCATTTATCCATCGCTATTTTATCTATATTTTATCTAAAAGTGAGTTGACATCCATGCTCAGAAGTTTTCACTTCTCGTAACTGGAATTTTCTGGTAACCCATCATTCAATCTACTAATTATTTTTCTATTGAGTCTCTTTGTTGTGGATGTAATCAAGTTCGTTGTGAGGATCTCTCTTTCTGCCTCTGTTCATCGTAATCTCATCTAAATGTACCTTAAACCCTCTTATATTGGAGTTTTTTATATTATTTGTTACCATTTCATTAATCTGAAACAAGGACAAGAAAATTGGTTCAACAACATCTGCCAATAGTACCTCCCTCCCAATGCATGGCACATAATTAAAATCAAATTTAAGGCTCATGCCTACTCTAAATATCCCATTGACACAGGCATGACAATTAGCAACAGGTAGATGCATCCTTACAGAGCATAGGAAATTACATCATCTAACAAATTTCACCTTTATTTTTATTTTTACTATGCTAGATTGATGCGTACACCCTATCCAAGGCTACCAAATTGGCATATTTTGGACACATGTTGGTAGAATTGGACTGGTTTAGATAGAGGTTTACTTGATGCCTAAGAGGGAGTAATAGAAAGAGCTAAGATAACCACAAAATTCCCTTATGATAAAATTAAAACCCCAAAATTTAAATCCTTTCACATAAGCTGACTCACAACATCCAAGAAGAATTTTCAAAAATATTCTCATGGAAAACAAATTTACCATGCCCAAGAAGAATTTCATTAATTCTTTCCTTGAGAAGAGGTTGGCCCCAAGCTCCAAAATACATTTAAAGATATTTTAGAATGATAATGAGTTATTTATTCTTTTAAATGAAAACTCGTTTATTGTGTTCATTCCATGATTTATATAACTATTTTAATATTTCCTTTAACCGATGCCTCCACCACTCTTGATATGCCCATTATTTATCACGTAAATATCTTCATTGAGAAATATGCAAAATCCTTTTATTAATATCCTAAAACAAATTGATTAGGACAATTTTAATGTAATAAAAGTTACATCATAACTCAAACTCAAACCTTGAAATGTTTCTGAGTTGAAAGAATCATAAGTCGAATTCCATCATGTTGCGAATCGATGACACATAGATACTCTTAGTCCACGAAGGGAAACTTCAACGTTACATATTACCTTCTTTATTTTATTATCACCATAGTTTAATTTTATTTCATTGTTAATTTTATGTACAATCCCCCGTTAGTGGTCAAAATGAAAACCCGACGCAAACTCAACATTCAATGACCATCCTGCAATCCTTGGGAAAGGGTTCGAAATGCATTTATTCGGCAACCGGGATAGGGTTATCTTTATCCCCACAACACATGGGGAATGACAACAAAACAATCACAAAGAGGGAACTATATCATCCCTCCCTTATAAAAGCATCGTCCAAGATGTGACACACTCCATGCACTAAGAGGGGTTAGAAAATATGGGAACCTAACAACGACAATTTCTAACTAGCAGGAAGAGTTATGTTGCTTAACACACAACCACTAGTAGGTTAAACATACTTCAAATTTTTCTCGAATTCTTAATGTTCTGCGAATATTGGCATTTATCTTTATTTTTATTACTAGTTTAATATTTTCCTTAATACATGTTTTTAGTTTCCAAGATCAAAATACTTCATTGCTCAACAGTTTGAATCCATAGTGGATTCAAATGCATATCTTGATTATCTTTCCGAAACACATTCACATGTGTTTTCTCATAAGGGTATCCACCATTTATTAGTTGTGTTAACTATCCAGCTTTACTTTTTCAGTATTCGTAATGTTATCACTTGTTAAGGATTTTAACTTTCAAAGTTCCAGTAGGTTTCCCTAAAATAGTTGACATCACAATGTCACTCCAAGGACAAAGCACAATTCAAACAACCCACATAAAAAATTTTTAGCACATTTTCATGAATGAATCACATCATAGGACATCTAACCCCATCATGGAAGGAGACATGGAGTCCAAACAACATTAAATTTCTCAACACATGCCCCAGGCATAGATCCAACACATGCATGTGTGATGCAGGGGCATCACTTTGAGTGCTCATTCCAACAAACATTCATATTGCACATGTTGAGAAAACATTCACAAGTTCTTGGTTGGTTTGATGATCCTTTAAGTACTCTTAGAATTCAAATTTTGATCGCTTTGTACTTTCCCTCCCTTTTGCAAATTCAAAAATCTGAAATCTTGTAATGAGAAGTTTGGGCTTGCTAGCATGAGTGAAAGAGTCTCAATGGTTAGGAAGGGTGGTGTAAGGGTTCTAGGCATGTGAAAATAAGTCCTAGATTTTAGTTAATTCAAAAAATGATATAGAAGAATGTAATATGCCTATTTTTTTCCATGTGTGGGGATATATAGTCATGAAAAGTTAGTCAGGGTTTTGATATGACATGTAAAAGGGGAGAATAACTTCAGAATAGGCAGTAGTGAAGATATTCTCATAAATATAATTGAGAAGGAATGTAATTGGAGATGGAGGAGGTAGATGGCTATGAATAAAAAAGCCTTGGTTTGCCTTAAAAAGGACTATGTGTATGTCATTTCTTCTCAAACTTTCATGTTAATATAAAGAAAATCATTGTTATAGTGTTATCCACTTTGGAACCTTGTAAAGAAGGTATTCTTTAAGTTCTGTTTGCATGATCTTTTGCAAGATTAGAAGATATATGCTCATTTTGGTGAATAAAAGAAAGGAAAAACTCTACTTATTGATAAAAGATTGTGCTCTTGTAGGAGATTAACTTAAATTAGTTTCATCTATCTATTATGAATTAATCTTAGTGATGACAGACCTATAGTAGGTGAAAGTGTTCCTTTCCATGAGCATGAAGGTATACTTTAAGGAACAAACCTCTGTTTGATACTAGAATTATTAATATTAGGGAAGAACTATGTTTTGCTTAGAGTCAACAAAGTATTGTTCTTTGTGATCCCTTGTATGAAGAGTAGATGTGATAATTTTAGGATGGAGTTCTATGTTGTGAGTTCCTTATAGACAAATATTTACTCAAAGTTTACAATGCAATTTGAAGGCATATAACGTGATTTTCTCTTTAGGATTGTTAGAATGTTTGAAACTTTGTTTCTTGATACAATATAAGTGAAGAATGAGCCATTTCTAAAATTTGGAGGCTAATTATACCCTACTCTCAACCCAGGAATGTTAAGGAAGGAACAAAATATCTCTAGGTGAAGTTACAAAGTCTAACATTGAAAGAAACTCATTTTATAAGGATATAAGTAAACTCGGGCTGAGTAAAACCCTCACTAGGGTTTGATAGGAAAACTTACGTTAGAATCTTTATACTTAGAGTTGTGACGTAAAAATTGGTAGAAACTATCTTGATGGTGTCTTCACTCATATTTGAAATTTTAAGGTGTTGATGTGAGTCCAGTTTCTTGGAATCTTTGACAGTTTAGGAGAAGCCACACTACTACAATGATTAGGCCTAATTTGAAGGCTAAAATTGATGAGAAATTTTTTTGTTTCTCTTTGACTTTGAAGCTTTGAGGACCATTGTAAAAAGCAAATGGGTATCTAGAAATGTGATGAGTGTGTCTTGAAACATTGTACAACCAAAGTTATGCCTTGGAAATAGTGAAACATGGCTACAAGGAATGACATTGAGTGACAAGAAAGGGGTGGTAGAAAGAAGGCTTAGGATTGGAATCAAAAAACCAAATTTACTACACACTATAAGGGCCTAAAAGGGTACCCAACGATAGTCTTAGATTGTTTTGGGTATACATGAGGTGTGTTACCAACCAGTTTTGGGGAATATCAGTGTCTGTAAGGACAAATAGGACAATTTGAGGATAAGAGGAAAAGGTTTGATGAATCTTCTTGTTTACAATAAATTTGATGGTTGTTATATCATTAAAATGAGGTTATTGAATCAAGGTTTATTGCATTGAGGTTCCACCAAATCTTGAAGCACAAATTTGCTTAGGAAATTGAGCCATTTGGGTTAGCAAGGGTATGCCAAGAACACAATTTGAAAAAGTGAAAGAACAAGGTTTGATAATATCTTTACTAAGGCTATTATAGCATTTATTTGATCTCTAAAGAAAAGGAAATTTCTACTTTAATGTAAGATAAGGCATTTGACTACATTTTGCATGTAAATAAACTATTCAAGCTTAAGAATTTAAGTCATTTCAGTGCTTAAGGGGCAGTTTTGACGTTTCTTATTATCATTAACTTGTTGAGTGCATTGAGTAGGTTGATAATCTCATTAGAGATTTGTGTCATTTTGGCATCAGAGCTTGGTCAAATCATAAAAAGAAATTATTTATTCTAACAAGTATTTGTGAAGGTGGTTGTGAAAGCAAAGAAAGAAACTGAAAGAGAAGGATAAGATGAAGCAAGCTCAAAAGTTGTAAAGAAATAAGAAAAGAATAAAAAGACTCTTGGTGAGTCCAAGTAGCAGAGAAGACAATATTGAAGGAAGAGCTCATTGAAAGCTCACAAATAAAGCATCCAGGGTGAAAGAGACTTGGATTTAAACAAGGTGGAAGAGACTTGTTTGGTGAGAGGAATCAAGTAAGATGAAGATAAGATAGATAAAGTCAAGATTGTCATTGGTATGAAACATGACCATTTGGAAGAGATGATGAAGTTGTTGAAAGACATGATGGGAGGATAAGGAAAGAGGAAAAGAAAGCAAAGATGGGACAAGAAGTTATCCTTAAAGAAGAGCTTACAAAAATGGGGAAGAAATTTGTGAATATAATCAATCTTCTTGAAGAAGAGATAGAGGCAGCTATGAAAGAAGAAAATGTAGATGAAGAAGCCGCCTTAGAAGCAGAGGATGAATGGGAAAGTGAAGAAGAATTCAATGATGAAGATATAGTCTATTATTACCTTGAAGAAGGTGAGATGTTTGATTCAAGTGATGAATTAGTTGAAGAAAATGAAGACAAAATAGGTACAACAACAATGTCAGCATGATATTGAAGCAATGGAACAAGGTTGCATGCAAAGTGAAGGATTCTTATTTGATGAAAACAGAGTTGGAGATCCTATTTTTGATGAAGAAATCAGAGATGAGGGACCTATATATGATGAATATGATGGAGAAATGAGTAACTCCATGTTGGAAGAACTGAAAGTTATTGAAAATTTTTTCAATCCACATGTTGAAGAGAAGGAAATCAGTCTAAAGGAGATAAGTATAGGTGAAGGAGCTGGAATAGCAGGTGCAAGAGGTTGAAGAGGAGATGCATGCATGGAATGATGGCAAGGTTAACAAATTTGACTCAAAACTTTCTTATTCGATAACTGATATTGATTTTTCTTTGGGTGAATTCCTTTAAATTGTAGAAAAGGAGTTACTTATTGGAAGTGAGAAGAACGAAGTAGATAAGGATGAGTTGAGTGGGTTCATTTCACTTAGTAATCATGATGAAAAACAAGAATGTGATGATCAATTTCAAGTAAGGGAAATGGATGAGATTTTGCAAGATTTTTTGTGCATGATCGATCAAGAAGATATTAGTGAAGGAGCAACTATGAATACAATGTTTTCCTTGATTAAGAATGATTGGAATCATGAAAATTTTACTCAAGAAGGTATATGTATTGATTTAATACAAGGTGAAATGGTTATCATGAAAGGAAAGGAAAAATGTGGGTAGTTTTCAATCCACCTAAGCAAGGAGAGTATTGAGAGCATTATGGGAAAATGTTATACATATACGAGGAATATGATAAAACATGAAGAAGAATGAATATTTGTTGTTGTGTTATTTTTTTGTGTAGGTCTAACTAGTGAAAGCTTGAAGATGAAAAAGGTAAAGAGGGAACATAAAAGGAAAAGAAGAAAAATTGAAGAAAATACAAGCATAAAGAACAAACTATGGGATCCAGGAGGTCATAGAGGAAGCAAGGACAGTAGGAGTGAAGAAGATAGGTCAAGAGCATGCAAAGAGGTTGAGTATTCACTTGGAGGGGCAGGTATACAGATATCAAACACAAATTACATGGTTTCTTTTCTCCACCTTGGCAGTATGATGCACAAACATCACTTTGGGTGCTCATTCTTACAAACATTCATCTTGTACATGTTGAAAAACCATTCACAAGGTCTTGGGTTGTTTGATGAGCCTTTAAGTACTTTTAGAATTAAAATTTTGATAGTTTGTACTTTCCATCCCTTTTGCAAATTCAAAAATTTGAAATCTTGTAATGAGAATTTTAGGCTTGCTAGCATGAGTGAAAGAGTCTTAGTGGTTGGGAACAATGGTGTAAGGTGTCTAGGCATGTAAAAATAAGTCCTAGATTTTAGTTGAGTCAAAAAAATGATATAGAAGAATGATATAGAAGAATGTAATATGCCTATTTTTGCCTTGTATGGGCATATAGAGTCATGAAAAGTTAGTTAGGGTTTTGATATGACATGTAAAAAGGGATAAGAACTCAAGAAAAGGTAGTAGTGAAGATATTCTCACAAAGATATTCGAGAAGGAATGTAAATGGAGATGGAGGAGGTAGATGGCTATGAATTAAAAAAAAAACTTTTTTTTTTCTAAAAAATGACTTTGTATGTCATTTCTTCTCAAAATTTCATGTTAATATAAAGAAAATCGTTGTTGTAGTGTTAGCCACTTTAGAACCTTGCAAAGAAGTTATTCTTTAAGTTTGGTTTGCAAGATATTTTATAGGATTTGAATATATATGTTCATTTTGGGTGAATAGAAGAAAGGACAAACTCTACTTCTTGATAAAGGAGTGTGTTCTTGTAGGAGATTAAATTAAATTTGTTTTATCTTTCTATTATGAATTGATCTTAGTGATGATAGACCTACAATAGGTGAAAGAGTTCCTTTCCATGAACATGAAGGTATACTTTAAGGCACAAACCTCTATTTGATACTAGAATTATTAATATTGGGGAAGAACTCTGTTTTTCTTAGAGTCAACAAAGTATTGTTCTTGGTGATCCCTTGTATGAAGAGTAGGTGTGATAATTTGAGGATGGAGTTCTATGTTGTGAGTTCCTTATAGTCAAATATTAACTCAAAGTTTACAATGTTATTTGAAGGCATATAACGGGATTTTCTCTTGAGGATTGTTAGAATGTCTGAAACTTTGTTCCTTGATATAGTATAGGTAATGAATGAGCCATTTCTAGACTTTGGAGGCTAATTATACCCTATTGTCAACCCAAACATGTTAAATAAGGACCAAAATATCTCTAGGTGAAGTTGCAGAGTCTAACATTGAAAGAAACTCATTTTATAAGGATCTAAGTAAACTCGGGCTGAGTAAAACCCTCACTAGGGTTTGATAGGAAAAATTAAGTTGGAATCTTTATACTTGGAATTGTGACCTAAATATTGGTAGAAACTATCTTGGTGGTGTCTTCACTCATATTTTAAATTTTAAGGTGTTGAGGTGATTCCATTTTCTTGGAATCTTTGATTGTTTAGGAGAAGGCAGGCTGCTACAATGACTAGGCCTAATTTGAAGGCTAAAGTCAATGAGAAATGTTGTTTGTGGTTTCCCTTTGAATTTAAAATTTTGAGTTCCATTATAACAAACAAATGTGTATCTAGAAATTTTCTGAGTGTGTATTGAAACCTTGTACAACCAAAGTTATGCATTGAAAACAGTGAAAGTGGGGCTACAAGGAATGACATTAAGTGACAAGAAAGGGGTGGTAGAAAGAAGGCTTGGGATTGGAAAAAGAAAATAAAACTTACTACACACTATAAGGGCTAAAAAGGTACCCAAATCTAGTCTTATATTTCTCTAGGTATACATGAGGTTCTCCCAACTAGTTTAGGGGAATATTAGTGTTCTTAAGGACAAATAGGACACTTTGGGGATAAGAGGAATATTAGTGTTCTTAAGGACAAATAGGACACTTTGGGGATAAGAGGAAAAAAATTGATGTATCTTCTTGTTTACAATCATATTGATGGTTGTTATATCATTACTTAGAGGTTATTGAAGCATTTTTTATTGCATTGAGGTGACAACAAAGCTTGAAGCACAAATTTTATAGGGAAACTCAGCCATTTGGGTTAACAAGGGTATGCCAAGAACACAGTTTGAGAAAGTAAAAGAACAAGGTTTGATAATCTCTTTACTAAGGATATTATAGCATTTATTTTATCTCTCAAGCAACGGATATTGCTACTTTAGTGTCAGAAAAGGCATTTGACTTCATTTCGCATGTAAATAAAATATTCAAGCTTAAGAATTTGAGTTGTTTCAGTGCTTAAGGGGCAATTTTTAAGTTGTTTATTGTTGTTAACTTGTTGAGAGAATTTATTAGGTTGATAATATCATTAGAGATTTGTATCAACGTGCCTAACAAACAATATGGAATCATGGTAATACATATGCAACCTTTTTTCCATGACTCAAAACCCGATTGTACCCACACAGTTTCAAGATAAGATCCAACAGGACATGTCAACAAAGAGGAACATCAAACCTCAAACATCATGGCACATAACAGGAATCACAGGAGTAAACCATCGATCAACATAAACACCACAATAAGGCATATTACCATCAATACTCCTAGATAGGATGTGTGATCCAAGAGATATCAAGTCATAACATATCCCAAAGTACCAAGCACGATCCACCACCTCCCAATCTCATGAATAACAAAAGTCATCGTCATACATAAAAATAACCAAATACCATAAGCCAACAAGTTTTCATTATTTTCAACTGGTTGATGGGTCAAATGTGATAGTAATATCACACTACGATCACTATGTGGCCTTTCTATGGCCACCAAAGGGGTACTCTTCAAGTTGATGATACTCAAATATTGAGCCTCAACTCACAAAATATAAATAATAACTAATCAAAATCATGTACTTGTAGTCAAAAAATCACGCACTTACTATTATTATTATACCACCAAGTATGTTGTTTTATATATGGATCTTGCGTAAGAAAAGTATTCACTGATGACCCATTCCATAGTCTAGTCATTTTTCCTTTTGGTCTTTACTATTGTTGGTCTTGTACATTTGTCACTCACTCACACAGTTCTAGTCAGGTCTCAGGAATTCCTATCAATCAATACTCACTCAGTTGTTGTCTCTAGTCTCTGACTAGAGCACCTAGAGAGAGATTAGGGTGCCTAGGGAGCCTTAGTCCTGATTCTAGGCATCCTAGTCCCCGTCACACTTGATTTTATTTTTTTCATTGGAGGTTGGTCTTTTTGGTTTTCCTCTCATCTCCTGAGGTACTAAGCAGCATGTCAGGTCATTAGTGTTGAAATTTGAACAAGAGGTCCCTATATAAAAATAACATACATACTACCTTATGGGCGGACTATTTCTATCAAGGGCTAGCTATCTACATAGAGCAAGGGACTGCATTTGGGCATTATTTTACATCACACATTGCATAGAAAGGGGAGTTTCATTCTATTCCATCCACTATTTTGCATTTTATCTAGCTACTGCTCGATATCTCTGTGTTATTGGCAGTAGGGCAACCTAGGCACATTATTACACACACAAGCACATAGATTCACATTATGTCTAAGATGTAGTACAACGCTTAGTCATAAGTTCGTCCATTTGATAGTTGAGGATAGTCTAACACCCTCATTTACATCTTTATTTTTTAGGGTTTGATGCTTTGTGTGGAGTTTTGCATGTGGTTCTTCATTGTGGGTTTACAGTGACACCAACAAATCAAGTGTGACATTTACGTGACCAAAGGAAAAGTATTGCGAAGACCTAACAATCATATCATGATTATATTCCAAGTTGTTTTTGCATTCCAGGGCGCCCAAATTTCAGACCAAGGTGCCCACAAGCACCCCTATCCCTCTCCAGGTGTCCCAATCTAGTCAAATCTGCCTCTATTGCACTCTTCTGAGATTCGTTGTGACGCTTTGTTCCGTCAGTCCATCACTCTATTAAGTTCCAAATATTTGCGAGGTAAGACCAATTCAAGTAAGTACCTTTCCCCTATAATTTCATTTCATTTATAATATCAAATAAATTACTTAGCATTTATATTTCATTTATGTGTCATTTATCATAGTTTTACATTTCTTCTTTTAGTAAAATATTCAGATTTTATTGAATCATTTTGGTGAACCCATAGATTAGAACATTTTTCCCTAGGATCCATTAAAACCCTAATGGTTAAAGATAGCTCTTCTCCTTCTCGGCTCATCATGCCTCATGTTAGTATCAATCCCATCTAGGATGAGGCAACTATAGCTAATCTTACGGCTTTATATTGTGATGTTACTATGCCGGATCATATTCAACAACTCTTAGCTAACAAATACAATATACCTACTAGCTTTGAAAATTCTTCCTTTAGCATCGTTTTGAATCTAGCTAGATTTTCTAGTTGTCGACCTTGCTATACAGTTATCCATGATCCTCCTTCTAATATTTCCGAATAAATTCTTGATGTCTCTCTTATTGATTTCATGATTGGTCTTAACGGTACTACACATGTGCATAATGATTCTCCTCCTAGTCAAACTACCACTATAGTTGCATCTCATGGTTCTCTTATTTCTGATAATGCTTCTCATGATCCATCGCATGCTAGTTCACATACTCCTTCACACTATGTTGATGATCCAATTGATGATACACTTAATGACATTTTTATATCTAAATATCTCTCTGATTTTGACGAAACAATTGATAGTCATGAGTCTACTACTTTACATAATGTTTAGTGTGAATCTCCCGCTTCATTGTCATCTTCTTCTTAAGTTGTATCTCACAATATGCATGAATCATCTCCATCTATTAGTTCATCTCCTCCTATCATTACTGTTATCCATATTTCGCCCCCCGGGCGAAGTATTGGATCAACCATGATCCCGCAAAGAAAGAACTAGAGAAAACACGTTTAAATCTTGCAAACAGGTCGCATAAGGACTTAACAATGGAGTGGCGGGGCATGCGAAAGACTAAACGATCCTATGCAAGAAGAAAGAGAAGAAATGGCTATGTCGAGCGAATCTGTGTCTTAAATCTATTTAACAGGTTACAGGTGGGCTCGGAAATAAAATAGCAAGGTCAGAGAAGGAGGAGCAACGTCACAGAGAAGTTAGGAGCAAAAAAGAGAAGAAACGACGAAGATCCGAAGTCTTTGGGCTCAAAACAGTTCATAACGAGTCCAAAAAATCGACTAAGTATGAAGGAGGAAGAGGAGAGAGCCACGTGTCAACACAACACTTCTCCAAATTTGAATCCAAAAAGGGAAGCTCAAACGAGCGCCAGGCTTCCACGTGTCTAGAGCCCCAAAAGTTGCACGGTCGTTGAAAAGTCTCTGACTCAGCGGAAGGGGCCAAGTGTCAGCTCAGTGCAATTCCAAAATGGGAGCCTAAGGCGGAGACTCAAACAAGTGTCAATTTGCCACGTAGCCCAAGGTCCGAAAAGGTAAGAGGGAGGTCGTTGAAAAGTCCAAAGACCTGCGGAGTTCCAAGTGTCAACCTGACGCTCCTACAAAGGAAAATCTTGATCAGGATTTTAAGCGAGCACGGAGCCTCCACGCATCCAGTCTCAAAAAGGGGACAGAGTCAGGTTTAATAGTCAATGCATGGTGGCAAGACGACAGAGAGTGCCAAGTGTCCAAACAACGCTAACTCAAGGGTCAAATAAAGAGAGGGTTTCTAGACGAGCGCTAGACCGACGCATGTCCCCGGTCAAGAAATATGACCCTACCGAGCAAAGGACTTAACCAAAAAACATAGAAATTGAGCGGGCCGGTGGAGGAAGTGCCACGTGGCAAGCCTAAACCAGTAGCACTAAGGCGAGCCATCAGGGAAAATTTAGATTTTTTCCATTTTTATTCTGTTAACGTATGGATTTGCATGCATGCAAATGAAATGCAACGGTGTGGGAACTATCATCACCAATCCGACACTATGATAATTCTTCACCGAGAACTCCTCGTGCTATGATTATTTACTAATGCACAGCCTTTAGTTTTGTGGATGTAATATGGAAACAAAACAACAAACATAACACAAGAATACCATCGACTATGATAAGATTGAATGATGAAAAATATGAAATATCAAAGTAAATTATAATATTAACATGAAATTGTTACAATCTCACCCATGAGGTACTTCAAGTGTTATTGACTTCACTTGCCTTCCACCAATACTATGGGAGAAACTTTACAATTACACCTCTTAATGGCTTCTTTAACACACCTTTAAACTGATGGCTTCCTTTACACACTTCATACAATATTTCTCACTACTTCCTTCTATGCTAAATGAGGGGGCGTGGCCTCTTTATTTATAGAACTTCCAGGCTTATCCATCTTATCTCTAAGATAGGATAAGAAATCCACTCTGACGAATCATATTCCATACCTTAACTCTTATCTGTACATGTAAGCTTATCTTTTAAGATAAGATAAACCTTATCATTTCACATGGGTTCCACATTTTTAGACTTTTTACAAATAAAATACACAAAATATTTATGACCTCACTCCTTGTCCTTATTACCAATATAATATTTCTAATTCCTAATCATGTAGACCCTACTTCTCTACTTATCCCAATTTTGACATTTTAACATTACCGGACCACTTACGACAAATATTTACTTTTTACAACATTCCTATTGTACTTTGACTGTTACCGTATACTACATTATTGGCGGCACCGTACTGACGGCGCCGTTATCTTCTATCAGACGCTACTACTAATTACACTTAACAACATCCTATTCCTAATACATACATTAATGAAATAGAAATTACGGAGGAAAATTTTAGTGTCGACAGAACAAAGTCCCTCCTCAATGAAGGTGAGGCTGCCTTTATTGAAAACCAAAATTGTATTTACATCTGTACATTCAAAATTGTATGTGGGGAGTTTTTTGGAACATCGGTGGAAAGAAAAGTGAATGAAGGAGATGGAATGGAATGAAGGAAAGGAGTGAAATGGAATGAACTGAAAGAACATGCAAGAGTTAGGTAAAAACAAAGCCTAATATTGCATGAAGATGAATAACTAACACAAATAAAACGGAGTTTGAGTTAGCCAAACAAGAACGTGTAAAAGGGAACACACATGAGCAAGTAGATAATCAGAGCTTGATCACTGTGAACTAGAACAACCGATTAATAACGTTGAAAATAAGATCAAAGATAATATTTGCATGTAAAATTCAAACACCTAACATCTAATGAACATAAGAACATCAAATGTTACAAGAGATAAATGAATGAGACACAAAGTTCGTATTTCATTAACTCCAAAATGTTTTTCACAAAAGAACACAAAGTTTCTTCCTAAAACAAAGCTTGCACAAAAGTATTTCTTCTCCTCTCCTAAAGTCACCCTTTACAAATGAGCCCCTCACTTCCTTTTATAACCCAAAAGTTGGTTATAAAGTAGTTAGGGTTTTACATGATCATTAAATAAAGCACTTAAGTGACCTTTGACTTTTTCTAACCAACTTTATTAAAGACAACCCAAAAATAGAAATTACTTAAAATAGCCATTGTTTCCCAAATAACAACACCTTTTAAAATATACAATAATAACCAGTGCCTTATCCATTGAAATGGGGTCTGCCTATCTCAAGCGTGTGAGAAATGGACTCTCCCACTTCGTTAGATACCAAGAAAATAATTCCCTGCATCGCCGGTGAAATTAGGATCTGCTGCTTTTGCCAGCTGAAAGGATCTAAACCTTCCCAAAGTTTCAAACATCTTTTCTTCTTCTGGAGGTTCACTTGGTCAAACAATAGCCTCACAAAATACCTGCAATTCAAGAATTCTACTTGGCATATCATTTAAATTAACAATTTTAGATTGAGCATTCTCAAATAAGTTCTTCAATTTGATGCACCGCTCCATGGAAACTGATGAGAAATTGTTGGCAGGAGTATACATGTCCTTAAAAAATTGTGAAAATTGTTCTTCCACCTGCTCCGGTGAACATCTTTGATTATGCTCATTTATGAGGTTACAAGGACTCTCAGCCATGAATTCCTGAATCAAGGAGAGTGAAGTGAAGGCTTCATTGCACATGCTGTCATAATGAATCATAGAATCCTCAAGAAGCATCTTTCTTGATTTGAGATTCAGACACCAAAGAAAACGTGTCCCTCGATGTTCAAGTTCAAGAATTCTTTCAATAGCTGAAACTGAAGATTCCATACTTGTCATTTCCTGTAAACTGGGCAATATCTCATCCAAATTTGACATAGCAAAAAGAAATGTTCCTTTGAAAGAAATAATTGGATCCAGATACGCACTGATATCTTCATGAAGCTTAACAGCGGTCTTGATCATCCCCTGGCCTAAAACGAGAATCTCTGAAAGCCAAGTTTTAGTGACATGGCCCAATGTGTTTATTTCTTTATACAAATTGAGAGTCTCTTCATCTGGGGCAGCCACTACATCAGGTACTGGGAAGGTGGATGATATGGGATTTATCAAATGTTAAACATACTCCACTAATTGATTCTTTTCGACCTTGAGCCAAGAGTTTTGAGACTTGTATTTCTCAAGTCTTTTTAGCACGATATCAATTGAGTCTCAAGCCATCGCCATGTCACTTTCTAATGTAGATCTTCCAAGTCCCAGTCTGGAAACTTCATAGTCGGCCGACGTCATAGCATCGCGCTCTTTATCCACTTGTGGAATGGCAAGGTCTGTAAATTTGTTTCCATCATTATCCACCATTATTCGAGAAAGCACCTTAGGATTTTTAGGAATGGCGTCATTCGAAAGTTTGAAAAGGGCATAAAAATTGATGTCAATTGGCTTGATAACTCTCTTCCTTTTCTTTACTTCAGAATCAACCCAGGAAGGAGTACCATTCATTATTTCAGCATACAGAATCCTGGAGCTTGAACCAATATTCTCATTATTTCCGATATCATGAGATCCTTCTTGAATCTTATCTACAACCTCAATTTGAGGAGACACAACCTCAATATCCACTTCCTGGTTATTCGGGAGATTTTGGGAAGTCCCCTCATGAACTACATGATCCAAAGTGTTTGATATTTGAATTACCTACACTTGAGTGGATGCTTGTTTGAAGCATGGTTGAGGATCATTTACTGCTAGCTTCTAAGCACTACTAACGATGTGGGTGGAAGAATCTCTACTTGAGGTAGAAAATCTAGACACACACTCTCTTCCTTCTTCGGAGTCTGGATCTTTGGATTTCTCTCCTTGTGACACGTTACTTGGCGAAGTGGATTTTGGCAACCACTCTTTTCTTGCCTGTTGTGTATGAGTGGATGGTAATGAGGTTGATCGAGAAGAGACTTTGGTCGAATGGAGACCCCCTCATATAGGAAATTTTTGTGATCCTAAAACATGATCTGGAATTTATTACAATTTGACAAGTTCTCTGTCATACCAAGATATGCTTCTTTCAATAATTGGTTTGTTCTTGCCATCAAGAAAAAATTCATCTCTCTTGGTTCAGTCGATTCGAGGTAATGGGGTAAAGGAAACGGCATCATATGAGGGATCGACGACATCCTCACATCATTTATGAATGAATCGGGAGGACTCCTGATGTGGAAGGCCTTGATCTGAGCAAGTGTTAGGCGAGAGTACTCCCTTCTTCTTACCTCATGTTCATCCGAACAAGCAGCCCATAAATCCTCCATGGTAGGATTATGTTGGTATTTTTCTCCCATAATCTTTTGCATATATCCATTGATATCGAACTGGGCTTTCTTCCCATATAAATGAATGGTTATGAGAGTGAACTCTTTTTCCATGAGTTGTGCACTGAAAAGATTTAGACATTGGTACTCCCCGATTTGCATCGGGAAATGAATTCCTAGACGGTGCTTGTCACTAAGAAGGCAGTAAACTTGGAATAATTGTCATGCCAACTCCATTAATGCACATCTGCCACTGACGTACTTAGGGAGTTTCCACAGGGTACCAGCAAAGCCACTCACCCGAATGTAGGAAAAAGATGAAAATTGAATAAACTAGGTTCCCCATTGGGAAATGACACTCATGGCTTCTTTGGAAAACCTTTCCTCAATATTCTGATTCAGGTTCCGGATCACGCGGAAAGTGAATGCATCATTGACTCTTCTAAAATGGTGAGAACTATTTTTGAAACTGAGCTGAGGGTAATAGTGAAAAACACTGTTCGACGACCCCATGACCCCCCTCGTTTCAAATCCTGAAAATAGCTTTCTTTGTGCTACTGCATAGGTCAGATATGAAGTCATGTAGAAGCATCCAGTCATCTTAACTTCTATCAATTGTTTGTGAATGGTGTTACTGATGATGGTGGCCCAATCCACAAACTTTTTCTTGCCTAGGATGATACAGATAAACTGGTACATCCATGGGTGGTAAGTCCTTGCAGAAGGTAGACTGAAAACTCAACTTAGGAGAGTGATCATGTCTCTGATTTCTTCCACGAGCTCAACACAATACAGTTCTTTGGGGAGCTTGTCAATTCGAGGTCTCTTGGTTACTAGCTAGTTGTTGTTGACCATTTTTCTCCATCTCATAATTTCTTCATCCCAGAACCCTTGCGCTGATTGGCGAGTGATATCCGCATTCTCGGGAAAGTAGGGTATTCCGAGCAACTCCTCAATGTGTTCAGGTGTGATTAAGAGGAAAGGCTTTCGATTATCTTTGAAAATTCCTCGTCTCTCAGGGTCATAATGCTCTGCGCAAGCAATAACCAACTCCGGACACTGCACCGAGACAGGGAATGTTGTTGCTTGGGGTAGGCCACTATGGTAAAGCCTATCTGAGAAAATGGTTTTGCCTTCAGTTTTCACTCGCTCGTAAAACTATTGCACGTTGATGTGACCTAGATTCATATCAGTGATGTTGTCATATGTTGACTTAATGGAGCTGGGAGGGATAATTCCTTGGAATTCATATTTCAGGGTGGATTTGTTAGATTTCTCCACTGGCTTCCTCGATCTCCCCGCAGATTTGGATTTTTCGGCCATTATGAATTTAATAGAATAAGTGACTCAGGCACGCTAGACAATGCAATCGGGGCCGGGTCTCAGTCTTCGAAACCCCAATGATGCAAGAAAAATATTTTTTTCCTTTAATATTATTATTGTTATTATTTAAAATAATAATAATAATAATTGATTTCGAATTACAATTTTCTTTTAATATGTCAATACAAACAAATCGAGACCAAGCTCAAATTCTAGATCGAGCAATACAATGATAAATATATTTTAATTAAAATCTTCCAATTTTAATATACATTTGACAGAACAAATTCTCCTTTCTATGCATGAATGGCTTGTCAATGGATGTGTGGTCTCCTATTGTCTTCTCTATCCAAATGCGTGGAAAACCTTCTCTTCCTCGTGCGTGCAAAAACTCAAAACATTTTTATTTTATTTGTTGATCAATGCATGTGTGGGATCCTTTCAAATGGGTGCGTGGAGAAATGTTCCAAAATTTATAATTAATTTTCGTTGTCCTCCTTTTCACAATACCTGTGCATTTTTTAAAGAAAAAATTGTTCTTTTTTCCTGTGCATGCGTGGAAAGGGATTTGTGATTCTTTTTTTTATTTGTTACTTCTCCCTCCTAGGCGCATGTGCCTGCTTCTTTTTTTAAATTTAAAAGTTGCTTTACATTCCTCTAGCGCCTCCTCCCAAATGCGTTTAGACTGTATTTCTTTTCTATCCCTGGCACGTGGAGGATATTTTGTCTGTTCTTGAAACTGTTTCTTTATTTTAAAACTTGTTCTTCTCTCCCTAGGCGCATGTATTTTCCTTGCGCATTTTTTTGTATTTTTCCAAGGTGTGGGATGTTGTTTGGGTTGTGTGCCTCCTCTACATGCAAATGCGTGGATAGATGCTATTTATTTACCTCTGCTTGAACTGTCTTACCATATATATGGGAAATAAATCTTTATTTCTGTTTTTTTTTAACTGTTCTTATTTCCCTCACACGTAGGAGCTCCTTTGGATGGGCACGTGGAATCTTCTAATTGAAAAACAATTTTGTTTTGCTTCAAAAATTGTTCTTTCCTGGGCGCGTCTCCTTCTGAGTCTTTAATTTGCTTTACTAAAAATGTGGTGATTTTCCTCTCTCCAGCACGTGGGTCTTCTCCTTTGGCTTTGTTTCTTTTCTCTCCAGACAAATGCGTGGAGATTGTTGTCCTTCTTTCCTTTCTCACAATGCGTGAGGCTTTAAAAAACTTCTTTATTCCTCTCTCTAGCCAATGTGTGGTCTTTTCTTTTGACTGTGCGAACTATTATTTCCTTGGATGCGTGTGTCGTATTGTGGGATATGACAAAATATTATGTTCTTCAGAGGAAATAAGAAGCAAATCTTCTCTCGACTTTTTCCAATGGGTTTGACAAAGGAAGTTATGGGAATTAATCTAACTTCCTCTCTTCCCGGGTAGTGGGATTAAGTGCCAAGCGGAAATGGGGAAAGAAACGGACAATTGCCAACGGGAATGGCAAAGTGGGTTGGTAATCCCTAATCAATTTCCCCATGTGGGAAATTGGGGAATTTCCTGCCCATTAGCCAATTCATGATTTGGCAATTGGCAAAGAAAATCCCACATGCGGGAAATTTGAAGAAGGTTGCCTAGAAAGGGGAAACCCGGGTTCGGGAAGCCAGATTGGCTTCCCGGTAGTTGGAAGCGTAAGCTTACTTCCCCGACATTAATATTTTTCGAATGAACTTTTAATTAATATTCATTTAATTAAATACTTCTTAAGTGATTTAAAAATTAATTTAATCAAACAAGGAGCAATTAATTAATGAAATATTAATTAATTAATTTTAATATACTTTAACGCGATTTAAAGTCTGGCGAGAAGAGTTCTTTCCCGAAAAGGATGAAATGAAGACCGAAACAATCACAAAAATAAGACGGTCGCAATGAGGGAAATGAACCACGCAAAGTAACACTTTTAAAAAAATTCAAAATTTTCATTTTTATTATAATTTTGTAAAGTCAAAATTAGTTGATAACAGCTAGCTCTGATTAGGGACAAGGACTTCATGGACGCATCAACAGACCTAGACCAAAATATTAATGAACATGATCTCAAAACGATGGGGCACAAAAATGGGGTGACACAAGAGAGGAGACTGAAAAATAGGGAAACAAACAAACCAAAATCCTAATTACCTATGTACATACAGGGAACAACCCATTTTCAATTTCGATAATGCTTGAGATACTGCCCACTGTAGGGCAAAGGCAAATGAGTTCCATCAGGATATGAAAGGTAATAGGTACTATCTCCACAAAAATGCCTTATTTTGAATGGGCCTAGCCACAGCGAGTCAAACTTCCCATGTCTTCCCTTCGACTCACTTCTTTTGTCCCAGAGAAGAACTAAGTCGTTGATTTGAAACTATCTCTCCCTAGTTTTCCTGTCAAACAAATTTTTTACCTTAGATTGATGTTCCTCGATCCTGTTTGCCACTTGAATTCTTTGTTCCTCGAGCTTTCTTAGGAACATGATCCTTTTATCTAATGCATTGGCAAAGCATTCATCATCAACTTCCTTAGCTAATTTTAATGCTAGTAACTCCAGTGTGACAAGAATTTGAGCATCGGTTCCAATACAAAAGTTGAAATGGAGACATCCTGATTGCCCTTTTGGGAGTTATGCGGTCAGCCCACAATGTATCGTACAAATTTTTGTGCCAAGTTCTTTGATTTTCTTCAACTAACTTGCTCACAATAGTAATGAGGTTTTTGTTGTTGGATTCAGCCTAACAGTTTCCCTAAGGGTAGTAATCTGATGAATGAGACAAAGATATCCCATATCCATAACAAAAACCTATCATCTCTGTAGAAGAAAAATTTGAGGCATTGTCCGTCACAATCTTGTGTGGAATTCCATAATGAACCAATATATTTTCTTTGATGAAATCACAGATTACTGCAGTAGATGTTTGTTTTACCGGTATAGCTTCTACCCACTTTGTAAAGTAATCAGTGGCGGTGAGCACGTGAGTATGCCCAGTGCTAGAATTAGGATTCAAAACCCCAATGAAATCTAAACCCCATTGTTGAAAGGGTTCTTCAATGACAACTGGGTTGAAAGGCAATGCTGCCAACTTGGGTCTTCTGACAAATTGTTGACAGGCTTCACATTTTGTCACCCATTTCTGAGCATTAGAAAACATAGTGGGCCAATAATAATGTGCTCTCAAAATTTTATGGGTTGTTACTGGGCTAGAGAAATGACCACCGCAAGCATGATTGTGGAAAGCTTCCAACAACCTAGGCTATTGTTCTTTATCAACACATCTAAGGAACATGCCGTCAATTCCTTTCTTGAACAATGTGTTATCCCAAATGATGTACTTGGCAGCTCTTAATTTGATAGCTCATTTCTCTTTAGTTGTCAAATTCTCTAGACATTCGCCATATGTGAGGAAGTAGGCAATATCAGAATACCATTCATCTATGGTACTGACAAAAACTACCAATCGTAAATTTTCTTCAGCTGGTTCTTCTTCAGAGTTATCTCATGGCTCATTCTCTGCAATGAGTTGGCAGAGTCCTCTTCCTCGAACCAACTCGGTAGGCTTGATGTCTAAATAATATTCTTGGATCTTGGAGACCCAATTACCTCTCTTAGATCCTGGTTCTTGTTGTGTCAACATTGATTTCACCACGGTGTCCGGAACTAAGACTTTGGTGTGAGAATTCAACATGTAATACCTGAAGTGTTTCAAGGCTCTTACCACCGCATACGCATGTCCCTCAAGAGGAGTGTAATTAAGTTCATGTTTCTTGAATGTCGAACTCATGAATGTGATAGGATATTCAATCCCCTCTTGATTGTGTTGAGTTAGGATGGCACAGATTGTGTGTGGCAAAGCATAGCAATAAACTATAAAATCCTTTGTAAAATCAGGACATACCAATGTAGGAGCTTTTGCAATAGCACCTTTGATTTGCTCAAACACCTCTCTACCTTCCTTTGATCATTTGAAGGATTATTTTCCTTTCATCATATCAGTGATTTCTTTAGTCAGCTCAGTAAAATCTGACATGAACCTTCTTAAAAAATTCACCTTCCCAAAGAAATAGTGGACCCCATGCTTACTTGTAGGCAAGGAAAGACTTTTAATAGATTGAATGTGTTCAAGGTCAATCTTAGTTCCTTAGAAACAATATGACCTAAGAGTTACCCTTCTGTAACTCCGAACATGGAATTTTTTGGATTCAGAGAAATCTTATGAAGCCTACACCTTTGCAATATTTTCTTCAAATCCCTTAGGTGATCTTGTCGTTTCTTGGAGAATAATGTCAAGTCATCTAGGTATATCACAATGATCTTATCTTTATAATTTGCAAACTCCATATCCATGGCCCTTTGAAAATTTGCGCTAGCATTGATCAAACCGAAAGGCATTCTTCTATATGCGAACGTACCCCAGGGGGTAGTGAACGCGATTTTATGTTGATCTTCTCTAGCCACTTCAATCTGATTATAGCCAGAGAAACCATCTAGCATAGATAGCATTTCTGATCCAGTTACTGCCTGCAGAATATGGTCCATGACTGGCAGTGGGTAGTTATCCTTTAAGGAAGCTTGATTAAGATTGCGAAAATCCACGCAAATCCTAATTTCTCAATTTTTCTTACGAATCGGTACAATATTAGCTATCCAGGTCGAATTTCGAATATGAAACACTATTCGTGCATCTAGCATCTTTTGAACTTCATGAAATATGCTCCCTACAATCTTGGGATTATATTGTCTTTGCTTTTGTCTGAATGGAACTACACCAAGCTTTAAGGGTATGGCATGCTCCATTTCCCTGGGTTGGAAAGACTTCAAGTCTTCGTATGAATAAGCCAAAATGTCAGAATATTTGGTAAGGAGATTTATGAATTTCTTGCGCTCCTCAGGTGAGCAACACTTACCAATATTGATCAGGTGAGGTTTATCCTTTGTACCGATATTAACTTGCTCATAGTCAGCAGAATTCGCAGGTCCAACCTGCTCTTTCTCTTTGATAAACCTGTCATGTTTGTCAAAAAGTTCCTCAAGTGAAACCAATCCTTTGGGAATTTTATTTCCTTTGAGTTGGATGATTCCATCACCAGGATCTTCATTCTCAACTCCTTCCTGAATGGGTGAGGTAGTTGAATCGTGAAATGCCGAATCACTTCCTTCAAAGTATAATTGTTCAAAATTTTCTTTCTTTTCCAAAAAGGCAATAATTTGTTGATCATCATTAAATACTTGCCAATTTTCTACATTGTCAGGAACACTTGGCCTAAAAACCATTTCAATGGTGTATTTGACTTGATCGAATTCCGAATGAGGAATCATTAATGAAGCTGAGACTGCTAGAGAATCTACTTTCTCATTCTTTTTAAGAGGGACAGATTTTATGGAAAAAGTGTTGAAGACTTCTATTGCGTCCCACACTTTATTCCTGTAGTGTCTCAAACGATCATTCTTTACTTGGAATTGATTTCTTACTTGTTTCACGATCAATTTCGCATCTCCAAAGACTTCCATATTTTTTATCCCTTTCTCCTCTGCAACTTGGAGGCCAATGATTAATGCCTCGTACTCTGTAGTGTTATTAGTATTTGAAAATTCAAGTTTGTAGGAAAAACGAGATATTTTACCATTTGGAGATATGAGTACCACTCCTGCACCAGATCCCATCGAGCAACAACTTCCATCAAACTCAAGAGTCCAGATCTCATTGGAATCTTGGCAAGTGATCTCAGGGGTATGAATTTTTGCAGTCATCATATAATTACCCATACTTGAGCCTTGGAAAAGGATCTGTGCGCGAGGATCTTCGGTTTTAGTTACCATGAACTTTTCCTGAGCTTCCGGCATAAGATTTTTCATTTCTCCATTAATAGGAATCATAGCATGAGACCATTCCATTTGAATCTCACCACCCAAATCCCTGCGAAATTTCCTACTCAATAACATTCCATACAAGGCAGGAATATCAACAACTAAAATGGTTACCTTAACTCACTTTTGAGGGAATTGGGCTAAAACCATTTGGACTTCTTTAATCTGCCCAATTAGAGGAACTTACTTGGTTTCCATGGAGTAACATGATCTAAATGTTCTAGTACAATTCAAACCAAGAGCATGTGCTACTTTTGTCGGCATCACATTATCCGAGGCTCCAGAGTCTGTAATGCAATTACTTAATTTGCATATGTTGATCAAAAAAGACACAAAGAAAGGTTCAATCTTTTCATTTGAAGGTGTAGTGGCCGCCACAATATTTTGAGTTTTCCCATCTTTGGGAGTTTTCATAATTCCTTTGGAGGAATGAACAGTAGAGTCGCCTTTGATAAACTAGACCAATTTCTCAAGCTGGTCCTTGTTGGATTTCAAGTACTCTGCCTGTGACATGGATATTTTTGTTTTATTGATATGATCAATGATATCAAATTTAGGAAAAGTAATCATACTTGAAGTCTCAGATATAAGTTCTTTCGAACTTGATGATGGCACACTTTTGACCTTGGCCTCGGGCTTGGTTGACACTGATGTGGAAGAAGGAACTTTCTTTGTAGTTGGTTTACCAACCGATTGATCTAACAAAGGCCCTCCTTTCTTTAAGATAGTCTTGACCTTTGAAACCTCAGTCATCTTGGACTCTTTAGGAGCCTCATTTGTCTTGGATGCTTTGGGAGTTTCCTTGGAAACCCCTTTATCTCCCACCTTAGTGGTATCCTGCTCCTTTTTCTAAGAGCGTGTGAAAACAGAGAAAGATTGACTATTCATATCTTCTATAATTTCTTCATATTCGTCTTCCTCATCGGAACAGTACTCAAAGAAGTGATTATTACTTTCCCCCTTAGGATCTTCAACTTCAAGTTCAGATGTCTCAGAATCCAGATTTTCCTCATCAACCTCAATGACTTCAATCTCATCATCGCTTTCTTCAATGACATCGCATTTGGAATTAGTTGCAGGAGCTACTTCAATAGCAAGCCTTGTGGAGCGCCTACAATCCTGGCTTTGTTGGGAACGTATCCTTTTCTCGGGTTGTCTTTGTAAGGAGCAGGTTTACTATTTTGAGCAACTTGATTTTTCAAAGCTAGCACATCATTAGCCAACTTAGTGAGTATAGTTTTTGAAGCGTTGGGAGTTTCTTGACTCTTTCCTTTGAGGAAATTTTCCTTGAATTTTCCCGCCATGATTAAGTCATCTTCAATTTCTATGGCCAAAGACTAAGCAAGTTCGAAAGTAGCCACCCTAGCCCTTCTCAGCTGATAGCACACTTCTGGTTGTTGTGCGTTAATAAAGAAACATTTTTGTCCATTAAGGTTAGGATGAATCCTGAAAGGAACTTTGTTCACCATTTTGTTGAATTTAGCCACGAAATTCCTCATGGGTTATGTTGGCTCTTTCTTCGCCTGAGATAGTTGGGCAAGAAGAGCATGTTCATCTTCTGCCGTTTTGAATCGATTTTCAAACTTGGTTTCCATGTCATTCCAATTTGTCATACATTCATTGGGCAGATGATGAAAACCAATCTGCAACAACATCATGCAATGTTTCGACGAAGAGACGAATAGCAACATCTTCATATTCTACCAACAAAACAGCACATGCAGCGAAAAAGACTGAAATATGGTCGTCTGGTGATGTCTTCACATCTCCGTCGAACTTGGGAAGACTCTTCCTTGATCCTCGTGGGAGTTCATGTCGATCAGGTAAGGCCAATGGGCCTATGGCATTTCCCCATGGTACGTTGGCTGCCATTTGAGAAAAGGTGGTATGCAAAGGTAAAACAACATGAGCAAGGACAAGTTCTTGACTAGTAGTGATTCCTTCCTTGCTTGCTCTTTCAGGACTTGATGCAAGGCTTGCAGATCTACAAGGTGTGTTTTTCTTTGGAGGAGATAACTTGAAACCAAATTTTCCTTGAAAGTCAAAAGTGGGGTCAGATCGACCTTTAGCTTTTTCTCCTCACGTAAACCTCTTTCCTACCAGTTTGGAATATTTATGGTGAAGGGATTACTGGCGTGTTCAACCGGCTCTAGCCTTTTCTCTTCGCTCTCTTTCTTGAGCTATTTGCATTTGAATAACTCTAGCAACTATCGTAGATTTCTTTTCTTCATTATCTAGTACTGATGCGGCGAGATGAAAATGACGGTTACTTGTGCACTTTTCTGAAATAGCTTGCCTCAAATCTGATGATATGTCTTCTTAAGTATCTACAAAAACAAGATTTGGTTGCAAGATAGGTGGGTTACCTGTAATAGTCATACAACTTATTACCTTGGTGGAAGAGGACCGCGTCGGTGAACAACGATCAGCACGTGTCCAGGAGGTCTTCTAGCCACAAGTGCGGGCGCTCTTCTTCTAAGGTCTTCGATGTAGATTTCTCTGTCAATGGCTCTATTAACAGCCACAAATTGCTGCAAGCTTTCACGGTTTTCCCAAGCTACTGTTCGAAGGTTGGCAGCAATGTCTCCTTGGAAATCTTTGTCGGGCACAAGGTTCGGTTGAAGAACTAGAGCTTGTGCAAAGGGGATAGTCATAAAGGTTCGGTTAAAGATGTAAAAGTTGCAAAATGGGCCACAAATTTGCCCAAAGGGAAAAAGTCAGCGTTTGAGCCCAAGTCAAGGTCAAAGCAGGGAATCGGAGGAAGAAGTGGAAATTTTCGTTTTTGTCAAAAAAGGCAAAAAACCAACATTGAACCCCATGGCTAATCAGATGACGCCACATGTCATGTCAAGTACACGTCAGCAGCGGGGAGCGAGCTGGCAGAAAACCTTGAGAAATTTTTGCACTTCGGTGTAAGAAGGAAAAATGTTATGTTTCGGCCCGACAGCCAACCAGAGGGTGCCACGTGTCCAAGCAGAGCAGCGGGGCCGCAGGAGCTTTCTAGATTTTCCAATTTTTGCGGAAAAGGGAGAAAAGGTAAATTTTGGGTCCGCGAACCCGTTTTTTGCCCTAATTTTCCCTAAATCTTCAGACGGGCATATCTTTCGACTTGGGACTCAAAACATTGCAAATCTGACACTGTTAGAAAGATCTCGGCCTTGTCTACACCATGGAGATCTGAAACTTTAAGTTTGGAGAGGTTAGGTGGGATAAAAATGGAGAAATGTCTTCAAGGCCATTAATGCTGGATCTATTTTGCCCCAACAACAAGATCGGATTCGATCTGCTTCGCCATTTCCTCCTCCTTCAAGGCACCGAACCAATGGTTGATGCAGTCAAGACAGATTTGGGGACATATTTTGTAGGAGGCATTAATAGTGGTGGTTGAACTTGGAACTTTTTTCCCGCTTCTCTCTCTTTGTCCCCTTTGTGTTGAATCTATAAAAACAGAGTCAAGACTCATTGGAAAGGGTTGGACATTCTTTTGCTTTTGTAGGCTCCTCGTTCCTTCTAGCAAAGGGATTTGTGGAGTTTAGACCTTCCATTAGATTGCAATATGTTTCCTGACTTCTAGTCGTTTGTAATGCATTGTTTCAATTTGCAGAGCAATAAAACATGTTTGTGATTGATTTTAGATCCCTTCTTCTCTCATCTTGTCTTTCATTATAAATCTGTTTATCTGTGCTTGATTATTGTATGCATTTTGTTGGTTTGTGTCTATCAGCAAAACTAATGTTCATCATTCCTTCGGTGCATCACCTTGTAGCTTAGTTTTGATTTCTTGTATTCCTTTTATCCCTATCTCCTTGGTAAAACTTAGATTAGGTTTAGGAATAGGCCCTCTGAAAGTTTTCATGCATGCACCTAAACAAAGGAATAGGAACCAACCTTTGATCTGGAGAGTTTTCTCATTTGCAAAGTTCCATACTTTGGGGGAAAACTCAATGTTATGCGAATCACACCAAATGATTTTGCCTCAGAAAAGCAAATCTGACAACTCATTTGGGGGTGCTGTGATTTTGCACTAACAATTACATCTCCATCTGACACTTCATCTCCTAGGGATGTTCTTGATGCTAGTCCTACCGTTTTTATGGACGCTCCATGTCTTTCATCACATATTGCTTCTTCGGCACCTACACTTAGTGTGCCTTTAGCATCAATCTCTCCTACATCTCCTCTCAACATCCCTATGATTACTCATAGTGGAAAGTTACAACTGCTTAACACATTATTGTCATCCTCTACTATTCCTTCAGAGGATATCTTGTCTCTCATGCATGTTGTGGGTCATTTATTGTCTCAGATTCAATCACTCACGTAATAAATCAAGGCCTACTATGCTTCCATTGATAACAATTCATTGCATGGCAACCTTATTCCTAAGAAGATTCGTAACTCAACATTTCCTAAGTATTTTATCATGCCTACCTTTTCATGTTTTGATGGTACTAGAAACCCCTCCTTGCATCTCAAACATTACTGTATGGCTATGGCTTCATATTCTAATGATCGATTATTGCTTAAAGCCTTTCAACATAGTATTATCGATGATGCTTTACAATTGTATATTCATCTACCATTTGGATCTATTAGCACTTATCATGAGATGGAAGAAGATTTTCTCCATTGCTTTATCATCAACAATGGACCTAGAGTTACCTATGATCGTCTACCTACTTTACATTGGAGAAAAATAAAACCTATCATGGATTACATCTTACGATTCATGTTTGCGTGCACCAATTAGTATTTCAACCTATCGATTTAGAGAAGCAATTTATTTTCTACCATGGTTTGATTCCAGCATTAAAACAAAGATTGTAATATGACACATGTGAATCATTCACACTTGTATGTTATAAAGTCATTGATCTAAAACAAGACCTTATTCTGATGCATGTTATAGATCTTCCACCTATTATTACTACTACTTCATCATCTAGTTCTTCTCCATTGTCATTATTGATCGTCTTACACGATCTCCATTTGTTCCTTGCAAACAAGGTCAGCCTACTACATCATAAAATCGTCCTTATCCTGCTCCGCAGTAGAATACACCTCATTCTTCTACACATGTTTCACGTGAGCCATTATATCTCTCATCACGCTCTGCCACATGATGTGTTGTGTGCTTTGCTCAGTGAGCGTTTAATTCGCTTACCTTCTAACCAACATCATCCACAACATCATTTACAACATCAGCATGGTCGACCCTATTGTAACTATCATCGTATCAATGACCATAGGGATAATGATTGCTTCTCCCTTCATGATTGATTACAACAGTTAGATGATAAGGGCATCATCTCCTTTGGCTCTCTCTCACATGAGTCGTCCATATCTCCTCTCCCTCAGCAACGAGCTACTACTTCGGTTAAGTTGTCTCCTTCATCTAGTGCTAAGGTAATTGTTCTTCCATTGCCACAAGTCGTCACTCATGTGCACTCTCCTTCATGTCCATCCATCGTTGCACCATCTCATCCATCACATCATGCTACTACTTCACATTGGCTTCCACAACCCTCGACATTTGTACCTCCCACCGCCACTCCACATGACATTCAGTTTGGTCCATAAGCTCACGCTACTTTCATTCCACATGCTTCCACCACTTCGCCTCGCATCGATCTTTGGTAGGTGATTTATATCAACCTACCCCTCCCCCCAAATGACACACTCATGTTCTTACGATTCTCACATGACTATTGAGGGATTTTTATAATAAGAATCTCTCTTCACGCGCTCTATCGATTCATCTAGCACACCCTATCACATCATTTCCCAATGACACACTCTTACTTAACAGTTAATTCTTGACTGTTGAGGGGTCTTATCTAAATGAACCCCATCATCTATACACTGGGGTGCATCGATGGTCCACCCTTCCCACCTTCATCCTCCTAACATGCAACCACATCATCAATCATTCATCATAATTTTATTTTCGCAATCATATTACATACATAGTCTATTATCATATACACTAAATCATCATCACATTACTCATTACTCGACAACTATGCATTACAAATCAATTCAACAAATACAAATAACCTTCAACACATCAACCATCATATATGGCAACAATAATCACATACATCATCCTAACATCAATACACATCGAATAAAATTATTGTATGTCAATAAATCAATCTATAAATTGTGTGTGCGCGTGCGCATGCGCATGCGCATGTGTGTGCATGTGCATGTGCGGGTGCATGTGCGTGTGTGTGTGCGCGTGCACGTGTGTGTGTGCATGCGTGTGCGTGTGCGTGTACGTGTGCACATGCGCGTGCGTGTGCATGTGCGCGTGCATGTGCACATGTGTGTGCATGTGCGTGTGTTGATTATAATCATATTTATAAAACATCTCATCACTGGGGGGAGACTCCCTTACAGCGAATACATCCATACAAATCATATTTCATCATCATTGTTACTATATGGTATTGCAAGTTCTCTAGAACTCGATGTGTTGCCGCTAACTTTACATCATTAATCACGACCTCAATATCTCTCCACTTATCTCCTGAGTAGTATCACCTCTGTCAACTACTTTGCAAAATGACTCTGTAACATCATGAATTATGCAAACACATCCTGCGCTAAAGGACCGCTACCTGCCTCTTCTCGAGCTCATTGTGTCTCCTCGCATGCCTCATCCCTCTCACTCAATAGCATGGTACACGTCATTGTTACTATGGCCACTGGCTCAAGCAAATGGGTGTGCATGCCCGCAATGTCGTCCACACTTTCAAACATCCCTCCATCTGCAAGTATGTCAATGGTCACATTTTGTGTCAATGTGCAGATAGATGTGTCCACAAACAAGGACCAATACGTGTCACCTACAATCAATAAAACAACACATTAGACAACCATAACCATGACATAAGCAAGTAACCAATCATACAACATAATTATACAAATACTCATGCTCCGCTATCATCGTCGTTACGTTATTGGGGGCATGTCTTTTCCCCTCCACTCCTCCCTGTGATAATCCCACCGCATCCACAAACAATTGAAACAAAAACACCCATCGATGCATTTTCCACCCTGTTTGGTATGCCTCCGTACACCCTGCATCATCTATATCCATTGGCTTTATCACTGCATTAGTCTCATCTAGCCTGGGAGGTACTAGCTACTCTCTTGTGGGCCCTAGTCTAGCTTCGGCCCTCCTCAATGCTCTAACAGCTCTAACCCACAGATATGGCTCTAGGGGCACATCCTGGGCCATACCAAATTGTCCAGATACCCGCTCCACCTAAAATAACTCTGTCACCCCTGGAAACCCTCCAACCACATCGTCCTTTGTACACATCATTACTTTACTGCATCCTCTGGTCATCCTTCATAGTCTCGGTATGGCCTCCATATCACTGTCTCATGCCCCATCTAATCTATCAAGGCTCTATAGGTGTCAGTATCCATCTTCCACCCACGAACACCAATCCATCTCCTAGAAAATATGTCTGGGCTAGCCCAATCTGCTCACAGACCACGATCTAGCCTCAATACTACTATATTCTCATATGCACATACATGCAATAATGTAGTAGCTCTAATTCCACCTCCATGTTCCTCTTGTGTAAATCTATATAGATCCCTATATAGGTGGCCTAACACACATCGTGCTCAGGCATACCCGGTACTCTCCTCCTCTATCCGATAGTAAATATTGTGTATCTTATATAAGATGCCCACACCACGTCATCCACTGCAATCGATGACACGATAACCATGGCTATAAAATTCTACAAGCACGGAACCCCTGCTCTCATAGTTGCATCCAAATTAATATTGACCTCAGAAGGCACTCGTCCCCACAAAATACCACCTAGCAGCCCTCATCTGTCTCTCTATTTTCTCCACAGCCATGACCTATACCCTCTCGCCAATAATAGGTAATCGCAATATGTGATATGCATCCTCTAATGTAACTGTCATTTCACTTGTAGGTAGCCAAAACGTACAAGTGTATGCACACCATCCTCACACAAAATGGTCAACACCATCTATCGCACTATGATCACTACGTGGCCTTTCTGTGGCCACCAAAGGGGTACTCATCGAGTTGATGGCACTCAGATATTGAGCCTTAGCTTGCAAAATATAAATAATAAATGATCAAAATCATGTACTTGTAGTCACAAAATCACGCACTTACTACTATTATTATATTGTTAAGTATGTTGTTTTATATATGGATCTGGCATAAGAAAAGTATTCAATGATGACCCATTCCATAGTCCAGTTGTTTGTCTTGTTGGTCTTACCATTTTTGCTCTTGTACATTTTTCACTCACTCGCACAGTTTCTGTTAGGTCTCAGGAATTCCTATCAATCAGTACTCACTCAGTTCTCATCTCTAGTCTCCGACTAGAACGCCTAAAGAGGGATTAGGGCACTTAGGTCGCCCTGCTCTTGATTCTAGGCATCCTGGTCCCCGTTACACTTGATTTTTTTCCATTTGAGGACAATATTTCCAGTTTTTCATCTCATATCCTGAGGTACGAATCAGCATGTCGGTTCATTAATGTCAATATTTGAACAAGAGGTCCTTATATAAATACAACATACATACTACCTTATGGGAAAACTATTTCTATCAAGGGCTAGCTATCTACATAGATAAAGGGACTGCATTTAGGCATTATTTTGCATCACGCATTGCATAGGAAGGGAAGTTTCATTGTATTCCATCCACCATTTTGTATTTTATCTAACTATTGCCTGATATCTTTGCGTCATTGGCATTAGGGAAACCTAGGCACATTATTGCACACACAAGCACACAAAACTATATTGGTTCTAAGATGTAGTGCAACACTCATTCATAAGTCCATCCATTTAGCAGGTGAGGACATTACACATTTTGCACATTCTCTTTTACGCGTTGCACTCACTACTCGATGACGCATTCTAGTTTGATAGTCGATACTGGATTGTTGAGGGTATACATCACAAATGGACCTCGTCACCCTTTACACGTTCATCATTCAATATTTTCTCGTGCGACATTCCTAGATTAAGTGATATATGCTTTAGGCTACAGGGTCACTTCTTCTAGCATCATCTCATTATAGGATACATCATCAGTTTCACTTGCATCATTTAGTAGGATATGTTTTAGGTTAAATCACCAATCCTTTCTATTCATCTTGTCGTGATATATGTTTAGGCTACAGTGTCACGTACAACTCATTTATGTCGCATATCATCACTACACACTCATCACAATGCGTTGCACACAACACGTAGTTTGACCATTTCTTGATGGCGCACTCTCATTTATGGTTCATTCTTGACTATTGAGGGGGGATACTAAATGAACCTCACTGCATAAAATTCCATTCACTCGAGAGGCACACAACTCCTATCTTTCACTTTGCATTCCATTCCATCCATCCACAACATATTATATTTTATGGTTGTGTTTACTCTTGCTTGCACTTTCTTTTACATTTACAATTTATTACACATGCTAGATAATCTTGTATGTCATTATCATTATCATACACACATGTGCGCTCACTTGCTTTCTAGTTGTGATTGCAGACTATAGAAGGATACTACACACAACATGGTTTCTTGACTACCAGTCCCATACCAGCTCCTATGGGCATTCACATTTGTACGTTATAGGTGATATTGTTTCATTTTTTTCATAGAACACTACTTTGGTTTATACAGACTTTGACATGCATTTTATCTTTCTAACATGCTAATGGGTGCTTCATCTACAACATTTTTTTGCATGGATACTTATTTGTTATATTGTCTGATATTGCTTGTTATTGTTTATAAGTTTTTCCCTTTGTCTTGTGTGCACACTTGTTTGTTTTCAGCCACTGCGGCCTTGAGTGTCTTGTGACACCGTGAGTGGTGTCCCATGTTTGCAACCATCTTTTTTTGGCCTGCATTATCTTCTTGGGTGTTTACATTATCTACTTATGTTCTAGCTTACACATTATTTGTTTGGCTTACACTTTTTTTCTACATGAATGTTCGTACTAACATTGGTTTTTTAGCTACCTTGTTTTCTTATGCCTTGGTTTCTACCAAGCACATCCCCTCCCCTTACAAGGCACAGTTTCAATATCAGCGGTCGATCCTCTTTTGGTCCGCATTCTCCTATACACAACGTCGCATGCACCCTCAAAGAGGGGGGCATCATTTGGGTTTACACACACTACACAACATAGTATCGGTACAGTTCAGTTTAGTTTTTTTTCCATGACACAGTGGGTTACACATTGAGTGGGTTTAGACCAATCTACAAACTTCATACACAACGGCTTTTACAGGACATGGTGTCATTAACACATTCCGAAGCAATTAAAGGATAAAGGATAAAACATACCTTCCTCTCTACACTATCATGGTGTGAGATCGCCCAAAAAACTAGACAGTACATAGATCTCTTCACTCTCGGGAAGCAGTTATAGGTTGGAGGATAAATCAAACTTTCCTCCGTACACTCCTTCAGCTAGTGGCGTGAGATCATTTGAAAAACTTGCATGACATCAAAAGGATCATTTCTACCCCCTTTTTTCTCATCATAGGCTAGGTGCACATGTTCCTTTTTCATTTTCGTAGTTTCTTTACATGTTTTTTACATGTATACAAGCATTTTTATAGATTACACATATACATGTGTATTTGACTACTTGATCGCCTTCTCTTTTGTTGGTCCATCTGTATGCGAAGCAAGAATTCAACACACACATAGTGGGTACATCACACACACAATACTAACCATATAGGTACACCACACACATTGGCATATAGACATGTGTTTCCGCCCTAGGTCCACTCTCATCATTTTTTACACTTTTACATCTTTAGTCTCCACGCTCCATGTTTTTTTATCACTCCATGCTTTGTCTAGTCCTTTGACATGCATTCTACATCACTCTACATGGATATTAGGTATGCATCTCTATCTACTTTATGTTACTGAGCATTCTACTCACTAACATAAAGTGGGGGCAAATGTAGACACAAAATCACACACTTTGAGTCATTATCTAGTCTCGGTCTCATATTACTATTCATATGGTTCTCAAGTGAAAATAGTTATAATTAACCCATGTCTTTGGTTATTTTGCATTGTATTATGTTGTTATTTCGATCTTGCACCTACATACTTGCCCAATCTATACTCTCATACTACGTTTTTCTTATTTCTAAGAGGGGTGCCCAGCCAGGATTAGGGTGCCCTAGGCGCCCTGGTCCCCTCTCGGTGCCCTGATCCTCTTTACACTTTCCTCTCACTTTTTGGGCACTTTCTAGTTGTTTTAGATTCTTATATTTTTGGTGGTTGGCCTTTTTGGGGTTAATTACAAAATTAAAGCAAGAGAGCCATATAAATATAAAGTTATTTGACCATAATGAGGGACCAAACACTAAGCACTTACTATCACCACCTAAGGTTGCATCCATCAAAGGCATCTATAACTACCTTTGCATCCATCTAGCTCCATCACAAGGCACACAAGGTTGGTTCATCTGCATCACACTTCATAGGAGGGGAGTCTATTGTTTCCACGCACACATTTATTACATTCTACATCTAGTTACTTGTTCGCTACTTCACAAAGTGTGACTAAAACAAGAGCACCTAAGACACAATCTTACACACACACACACATGTAGAACTGCATTAGGTCTGCGATGTAGTGCAACGTTCAGTGATAAGTCCAATAATTTGGTAGTTGAGGACATTCTGACCACTTCATATGCATCTTTCTTTTTTAAGGTTTTGATACTTTGTCTGGAGTTTTACAGGTGATTCTTCATTGCAAGTCTACAACGACATTGACAATCATACAACAACATTCGCGCGACAAGAAGCGAACACAGGAAAACATCTTGCAACACCTCATAGGAGGTTTGTGGAGCACTTACACAAACTAGGGCACCCAAAATAAAGACTAGGGCACCCACGAGTGCCTCTATCCCTCTCTAGGTGCCCCAGTCCAATCAGATAGTTCAGATCTACACTTTTCCAAGATCTTGTGCGAAGGTTTCCTCCTCATGTTCATCCGGTCTCCACTACGACACAGTCCCATGACATCATCAAATCAACTAAGGCCTTCTTAACCCTCTTTGCACATTAGGGTTTCACATTTCATTATTTAGATTGCTTGGGTATTTTATTACTTCATTTATTCAGTTATTTTATTGCTCCTATAACATTATATGACACTAGAATATTCACATTTTAATTTAATTGTCGTAGTATGTATCGAAATCATCACCTTCAAACTCCCACAAGGATCAACATAGTCATAATCACACAAGGTTGTCTATAAGACAACTTGTTACGGAGAGAGATAAAGAGGTACAGGTTGTCATTTACTGAGCTTAAGGTATCTGCGCAACACAATATGCATGGCTCGCAGGGAGTATTTTCAATCTATACCATACATACTAGACTAATAGAAGTGTATTTTCAATCTATGTTAGACTCCACTTCATGGGTTGTACTCAACTCAAGTTAAATGGTCAACGATCCACTTTTCTCACTCCGTACATGCACTTTTACTGATTTCTTCCCTTAGCATCAGTTAGTGTAGGGTACACAACATACACATAACTACATTACCAGCCAAATAACACATATGCACAACCATAGCGTCTTAAGCATGGTAAGATTTGTGGGGTAACATAACAATATTCCATAGCTTGTAACATGTAACATTTCCACATAACGCACCAAAAGTGCAAGTACAATACAGTAGGGGGAGGGTCATAAAATCACCATCTGTCCCCAATTTTTAATATGAACCTATTATGTATCATATGAGTATAATGTATGACGAATATGGAGACTAAAATTACAACATCACCTATAGATAACATCATGATACATCACAACATGGTGGAAACATGATAATACATATTTCACGATGACACGCTTTTATCAAAAACACATTAATACCCATATACAATATCATTAGAACATGAAACACCACAATAATTTCACATGGCACAAAACATTTCCTTCACACACAAGGTGGCATTACTCATGAATTTCACGTTTGATTCACAAGAGGGATAAATTGAGAAACACGTCAATATCATAAGAAGTCCACACCAAGTGGTAAGCACAACATGTGCATTCACATAATCAAAAGTATTATGTTTGTCACATCACCACAAAATAACATAGTACTCTTCTAACTTCTCCACCATCATGCATAATCCATCACAACACCAAAATGTCCCAGAGGTTCGAGAGTATGAACCTTCGTTTTGATACCAACTCTAATGCATGATATTTACACACCCGAATACAATAGTAAAAATATTGAATTTTTTTTTTTAATCACATGATACAACTATATGACACCACTTAGGTTCACAAGAAAAAACACATGGGCTAACTCCAGAAAACTCCACATCACAAATGAAGCTTATACAACATGGACCCACGCAAACAATAGGATAACACAATATGCAAATCAGTGCCATGCTTTTATAAACGGATTAGTCCATTGGAACGAGTCAACCACAAAATGAACATCATGGATAGGTACTTTCCACACACCACATTTTCATGGATACATCTTCATCATAGTCATATTCCATTATTTAACATATAAGGTTTGAAAGACACAAAACATGGGAACACACATTAACCTTTTATTTTCTAGACTAGATTTATTTACTTTCCTTTAACACTTCACTTGTAAGGGTTCCATTAGATTTAGTTTGTTTATCTTATTGCAATTAAATTATGTAACTCGATTGTTAATTAAAATTTTCTTAACATTTACACATCATAAGTTTTGATTCTCAAATGAAAAACTATGTTTACTCAATCACTTGTTCTTACATGGATCAATTCACATCCACTGTCACATCATAAGGAAGATTTATTAAGTTATGAGCAATCTCCACACTACTTAAAATTTTAGACTGACATCACCAGGGTACGTTCTTAATATCAAGGGTCAGTTGCAAATTTCCTTTACAATTAAATAACTTAAAAGTGTGTTAATGCATAACCTAATTGTCCATGTGATCCAAACCAATTTTCATTAAATTCCCCTTCTAATGTTGTTTAATCTCTAGAAAAACCATAAGATTTCAAGCTATACATGTCATCATGTATGTGTAGTGCCCCCACATTTCACGTAATCGAATTGTTAGGGTAGTAGCTGACTTTGGTAGTATGTAGCAGTTAAGGAGAGTGACACATCCTACAACGACTTTTTCAGACATGTCATTTCCTTACGTGAGAATACAACCACCTTATTTGAGATCCAAGGCACAAACCACATTGGAACCATAGTTAATGTTTTGATCTAGCAATAATTGGATAGTGACAGCAAGTGTAAAGTCAGAGCTCTACATTACTGACAATGGTAAAGTAGATTTTTGTACTCACATATTAAAAAAAATAGAACATGAGGGGGCATTGTCCTAAAGAGAGCTCTTGCATAGTCATCCTAAAATGATAGCCATTATGGGTTAAGGCAGTGATGTACACATAGATAGATCTGTAACCTAGATACCTCCTCATTTTGCTATATACAAATTTGTTGATCTAGATTTTTATCTGTTATGAAGCATTTTCCATTATCCCAAGGAACATGCAGCTGTTTTGTTTGCTATCTAAAAATTGATTGAGTTGGGTTTGCATCTATATTTGTATCTAAAGAAATTTTAATGTCTCTGAGAGGAGGGATCTACTGTTGTCGTTGTTTTTTGGTTGTATGCAAAATACAAGAAGAAGATCGAGGATTGTGAGGTGCACAATGCCTGGTTGTATAGAGTTTACTTCTTCTACTTTATGTGTGCCTATACTACATTCATAATAACCTTCAATGTACCATCCTTGGGTAATTATCAGCTACCACTTTTTTCCTATTGTTTATCTTTCTCTCGAGTAGTTATTGTTTTGATTAAGACGTTGAAAGTGCCCTTTCCTACTTTTCCACTTATTTTTCTGCAAGCGATGTCTTTTTCACTCTTCCTCTATGTTTGAAATGCCATAGCCAGATGTATCTCCTAGGTGCCATGGTTGTAGGATTTAATTTCAAAATGGTTTCGTGAAAATGCCTGTAAATTGTTATGAAAATGTTTTTGGAAAGTTTTAAAACAAAACTCCATAACCTTATTCAACATATCCTCAATGGTTTTCAAATGGGAACTTAGAGCAAGGTATGGGCACCACCAATGAGGCAGGTTGCAAATGTTGGAAGCCTTGTTTTCTTCCATCCCATGCCAAAATGGGAGCCTTGGTCAGGGTATCCACCAAATGGCTTTGTTGAAAAGGCTTTAGAAAATTCCAAACAATGCAAAGCGTTATGAGGACATGAATCTGATTAATGTGCACTTTTCAGTAAAAAATTTTACTTGTTTTGGGGCAGAAAATGAATGAGGTGAACCATGTTGTATTTTTGTTCCTTCTTATTTCAGTGACTCTGGGAGAACAACAACCAGGGATGTGGGATGCATTGTTGTGTGGGAAGTTCCAAGCATTATTAATGAACCTATTGTTGTTCCATTGGCATATGGATTTGCAAGAAAGAATGATGAAACCATACGTGTTTTGACCTTGTTGGTAATGCAAAGTGGTGAAGCATGAGTGAGCCACAAATTGTTACCGAAATGCGTGAAGTTGATGCGGTCTCGTCGAATGCGGGAATCATGAGTTTCGCAAAAAAGGTATGGTTTTCCCCTTTTCGCTTGCACTAAATTTCCCTTCATCATTTCTAGATTTTTAAAATTAAATGTTTTATGATAAGAAATGTAATCCCAACAATTGACAAATATATTAACTTGACGCGAACTCTTAAAGCATAAAAAAAAATCTCGAAAGTCATGTGCATGGAGCGCCACACCCAAATGTACCGCAAAACCAAAACTCTCTACATGACCCATGGTGACATGGAACACCTTAGGGAACCTTAACTGAGTTGTTTGAAATTATTTAACGCTCTTACAAGTACTATTCCTAAACCCTCTTAGCTTATCAGTCACTCAGGGTGACATGGTTGTTTTAATAAAACACAATCGGTTTCAGTTTACGGTTGTCACTTAGCTTAAGCGAAACTAAAAACCACTACCTCTTACCTTTAGACTGCCAACAAGAGGATCGTAACCCACCTTCAATTCATTGAAAACACCTTTGGAAACTAATTTTGCAAGTGGGTTTTGGGGCCCACTGGTCATTGTGCGACAAGAGTTGTTGACGCAATTACAATAACAGGCCCCGAAGTTGCCCTTGTAACTTGAGCTCTACTCGTCGTAATCAACTTCCGTCAGACGTGATGAATTCTCTATATATGGGAGAGTAAGTAGGAATCATCAAAATTCGTTATCAAACTTAAATCGAGTGTTTTCAAGACCCGGTTTGTAGGTACTTTTTGATGTTTTGGTCAGTTTCCTCAACCTTAGCTAGAATCCCTTTTTTGAGTCTTGTTTGACTTCTAGCCACGCGTGTGACCTCGTAATACCATTGCAATGCTATGTATAATTTTATTTGATATTTTATCTTGTATAAATGAATTTTGAAATGTATGGTGATTTTCTCTCTCCACCCTCTTCTCTCTCTAGAAACGACTATGATACTTTGGTTGATTTGAAAATGTAAATGAATTGGGAAATGTAAATTGGTTTGAAATGAAATGAAAATGGACATGAAACACAAATGGTTGTGACATTGTGAATGGAAAATAAAATGTCTCTTAACTTTCTCTCTCATCCTTACTCTCTCTCTCTCTTGTACCAAAATGTTAAGTGTAATTGAATGTGAAAGCGTGAATGCATGAGAAAATCTCTCTCTCTCCTATTTAATTGAAAATTTTAAAAATGATGAATGTGTGGATTTATGCTTGAGTGTAGGGGATTTCCATACTCAGTCCTAGGACTGACGCAACGTTGGTTGCAGGTACTCTGAACAAGAAGGATTAGAGTGTGATGTGTTGTAATCAGTGAGATGGCATTAATATATTGTATATTGATATAAATTCCGAATGTTAAATGAAAGTGAATTAAAGAGAATTGCATTATCAAAAGTAGTGTGTTGAAGACTATTGTTCCTCTTGGACTCTTATATTTCAAGCATTGTACATGGAAAACTATGTTGTTTGTATATGCCTTGTGTTAAAGCTAACCTTACAACACTAGTAGGAGTGACACATAATTAATGTAGGAACAACTATGTTAGCTAGATAAACGAGGAAGATAGTTGAATTTTGTAAATGGGTAAAAAGCATACCGTTCACTTCATAGGTGTTAAGCCCGTTTGAATTTAAATATGGATATCATGCTTTAGACCACTGAAACAATCAGTTATTGTGGTTCATAGATAAAATCAAAAAAATTGGAAGTAACTTATCATTTTTTAAACCATATAAATGCAGTGAGTATTCAACCTTTGTCGTACCCTCCCTCTCAATCATGTCACATCTAGGTTTGCAAAACCCTAATGTCTTAAGAAATACTTTAATCCTCACAATTAGACTTCTTGTCCTACACTTAAGAAAATTCTTCAAAGACCATTTCTATAACTTAAATGTCCTTGCACAAAGAAACAGATCAGTTGAGTAACCTTGTCATTCATAGGGTAAATAGGACTAACACTTCTTGGTGTCATAGGTCTACTCATCTTCATGGACGAGTTAGAGTTCAATGTTCACGTTGGACCTTGGTGTCCTAGTGGTCAACCATATTCTTAAGAAGATAGTTTGGGATACCTTCATCATTGAATGAACCCTTCGTAAGATCTTGATGACACAAGTGGAGTTAGTGCACTAGTGTACTATGCATTAAACTCTTGTTAATGATCTCTTTAGTTCCTCACAGATAAATATGTCACCTTGGTTAGTAACAACTTTACACCTTTGTCCCTTACGAAGGTTTAATGGGATAAATATGTTTTCACACCTTAAACTGATCTATAGTCAGGTGTAGAGCCCTGAGTGCAATTGGAATTAAACTAAACCTAATGGAACCCTTTATAAGCTAAGTGTTAAACGAAAGTGAGAAATTGTAGTCTTGGAATACCTCAAGTGGCATGAAGGCTTTGAAAGACAAGGATATTTAATTACTCTAATTTTGACTTGTGGTAGGGTGTAGAAACCCTCAAGTAGAAATGAATGTAATACATCGAGTGACCTCTTATGATGCTAATGAACAAGGAGCTATGATGTATTGTTACCAATGATTGTAAATATTACCTTATAAGGATTTTGAAACGCATAAAATTTTACAACTTTTCCTTTGGAACTCCCTTTGTCCCTCTTAGATAATTGTGACCCTTAGTAGCAGTTTACCATGTGTTTTCTAGTAGGGTGTAGTTTCCCCCTTCCATGATTTATTTTGAAGTTAATAGATCATAGAGCCTCTCTTAAGGGTATTGGTGAAAGAATCATTGTTGCATTTTACTAAACGATTTAAATAGTTCCTTGGAAGAAATTTGAAAAGCATATAATTATTTGGTTGTCTTGTTATATGCTTTAATAGTTGGGTTTTTTTAAGAGCGATGAAATGAGTTGTTAGGTATAGGGTCACCACTCCTTGTAGTCATGAATCCCTAAGTGTAAATTATGGTTCTTTTGAATTACAATTGTTCTAAAAAAATGCCAATAAGAGTCCAAACTAACCATGTAAGAGTAATGGAAAAAAAGAGTAAATAAGATATTTGTTTAGGAATAAAGTTATGCTTGAAGTATTCATAATTGATTTAGGCATTCTCTTGTTGTTAAGAAAAAATAATAATATGAATTGTTCTTGGAGAAATCAAGCATTTGAGCCAACACAAACTCTTATATTATAAAAAAAAGAATTATGACGTGTAAATGTTAAATCGACTTAAACTAACTGTTGAACTATAGTAAACGGTAACAGGAAAAATAGGGTACCATGATGGAAGGATGTTTATGGGAAGAGGTATCTTGAATCTAAATCACCCTTAAATCCTAAGAATTCCTTCCTTGACCTCACGATAGTTACCCTTTTCTAGCAAAGGTAAATTTTAAACATCAAATATAAGTCTCGAAAAGCAGAACCTTAACATCTTGTTAGTTCTTTTTCATAACGAGGATAAAATTTAACGTCAATTAAACATATTTTGAGAAGCAAACCTTTAACGCAAGAATGAATATTAGGAGGCTCGTAGGTCTGTATAAAATGAATTTAATTAACAAATGAGTTGTGGTTAATTAATGAAACTTGAGAAAGGAACTCAACAATGCATTCTCTTTTAAAAGGCTAATGCTATACGAAAATAAGGTACTTGAAGTTTTAAAAAAAAGAAATTTTATACCCTTACCAGTTTAATTCACTGGAAACCTATAAGGTTATATAATGGAAAACTAAATGTAATAAATATGTAAACCATAAAAAGGCCATGTTGTGGAGAACGCATATCATGTGTGTTCTTACTGTAGTTGGGTCATTGTCTTGGTTTACGTCATTTGAGTAAGACATTGATGTGTACCCTATGTTATCCTATTGTATGAGTGGGTCCATGTTTGTGAAAGTGTCCTATGTGATGTTGAGTTTCTATCTATTTTGAGCCCATGTGGTGTTGTGTAGCGTACAATTAAAGACAAAAAAAATATTCTGGTATTTTTATTATTTGTGTGTCAAAATTGTGGGTGTGACAATATGTTGCAAAAATGACGATATGCCTTACACCAAAGCATCTTACACACTTTCATACCTACGTGAATGCTCTCAACTAGGTTCCTAGAGAGACACTAAAAATTTTAAATGACAAGGTTCCAATTTCATCTTTCTATACTGATTTAGACACTAAAAGAAAGGATTATTTTACATCATTTTCCAAAGCAACATGATACAATCAACTTCATTTACTTAATAGAATATACACAAATAGGACTAAGTGTAACATTCGTAAAACAAGAAAAAGTATAACTACGTAAGAAATAGTACATTTTCCCAATACACAACCCTATCATATACATCATGGAAATAATGAAAATAATACATTTTATTCATAACAATATCACTAAAATATTCTATCCAATTACATTTCTTTCTAATAGCATGCTAATAAGAAGTCACAAGTAATATTGCACTTCTCCTTGTCTGAGTGCCTGCAACCACACACAATGAGGACTACTGTTGGCATGGCATCTATCCACAACTAGCATGATTCAGGATTTCATAAATTTCTAATAATAATGAAAAAAATAATTAACATACTTCTAAAGAGAGTAAGACTGTAAATGTCATTTCAATTCATTTTCAGAGCTATAAAGAGAGCTAAAGAGAGGAGAGAGAGAGAACATTATTTTTCCACAATCACACTCTTCTCAAAACAAGTGTCAAAAGAAGTATACTACAGTCACAAGTGAGTGTATAAACATTTTCTCGATTGATATTTTGCTTGAGTAAGGTCATGTGACCGTTTTACCCATTTGTTTACATGTTCCCCAAAAAAGCTAAATTTAGACAAGTAGCTTAAAAACCCACATTCGAAAAAATTCCCTGAGACCCTAACACATAAGAAGTCAAATCCCTACCTATTCCCCTATATACGGGGAAACACTCAGAATTGACAAGACCCAAAATTGGTGAACTAGGTTCGATCAGCGTCCGTCTTTCCAGAGCTACTAATCGGAGTTACACACGATTGACATCGTCGCACATCAACCAGAGACCTACAAAACCCACCCAAAAACTAGCATGCAAGGTTATTTTCTCAAATCTAAGGGTTGGTGGTGATTTTCATGGACATAATCAAGAGGTATGCGGAGCTTGAATTCCATTTCTACACCCATGGCCTAAACGGCGGGTCAAAACCAAACTAAACTTTTAACCAACAACAACTGTCCAAAGTTGCGAAATGGTCCACTGGCCTCTTAATGAATGTCAAATTATGGGTCAAATGAAACATTCAAGGGAAAACCATGGTTTGGAGTTACACTCCACATGACAAGGAACAAGTTCAAGGCTTGATTTCTCATTTTGCGGTTTAAAGAGGTGTTTTGCGCCTTGATAAAAATAGGTTTTATTAATATTTCTCAAAGTCACCAAGGAGAAGTTTATTTACTATGTTTCGATTTTGATTTTCCATCCACATGACTTCAATATCCAAAATTGATAAAAAGGGTTTTCTAACATCTCACAAAGCAGATTGAGAGAAGATTTAACATTCCATTTTTTTTTAGTCGTATACACAACATGGGTAAATGTGTTATAAGCTATTATGTCTCATTTAATTCATTGATAATTTATTCCTCTTTAATATGATTTTCTACTACATTAAAATAAAAAAAACTAGCATCGTTAAAATCATGCAAGGAGAGAGTAAGATGACCATGCCTGATAATCGAACTAACAAGGTATAAGGGTTAATCAGAACTCAATTCGCGGTTGTCCATAACATCAATATTGTAGCACTAGCTTAGGTGTCATATAACAAGTAGCTCATCAAGCCAATGGAACTGAGTTAGAAGAACGAGCTCTACATTACATCCCAACTCACATGCTTTAGACTGATCTATAAACATACCGAGCTTAAACAAACCAAATTCCATGCCACGGTGGATGACTTGTCGCTCAACACCCAAGTCAACTAGCACAAATGTAAGAAGATGTGTGATTGAGGTCACATTCTTATTTCAATTTCCAATACAAAACAATGATACAACCAACCACATCCCCACTCCAATTCATACATCTCTAACATCACACAAGAAAAATTGTAACCCTAAGGAAATCACCTCTCCAATCAATGGCGACCAGACCAATACCCTAACTCCACAATCCCCATTTTTGGTATGAGTTGAGATGATATTGGCAAAGGTTTAAAACAAACTATCTTTAGTCTGACATTGTATTTTCCTTGAAAGTTCTTAAGTCCCTTTTTTTTAACAAAACCTTTTTGGTGTGATTCTCAGCATTCTAAGACTTCAATTTGGCACGACATGGGTAAGGATAAGTACAAAGGGAGTGAATCGATAATTACACTTGCAATTTTTATTTTGTTTTAGAGTTTCTAAATCACTTCAACAAAGTAAGTTTTGTGTCAGGCTTGACCCTGCTTTTCACCTTTTTCTTGCACATCTAGCCATCCTTGTTTGTCCCACATGAGCACATGTTTAATTTTAGGTAATTTGTTCAAACAGTTTTAATAGGCGTTGCGCATGCTTCTAACGCCTACCAAATGATATTTCCAGAAGTTTCCAAATCCTTTGTCAACAAAAAATTTTGCTCAAAATGGTCTACAGATATTGTGTTGGGGCCCAAGACAACCTTCTAAGTGGCCATCCCTGATTTAATTAATCATCCCACGTTTAGACACACTCCAAGTGCATTAAAAAAGAAAAACTATGCATTGTGACCTTTTCTAGACCCTCTATAGAACATAAAAGTGACAAGAAAAGGAAACAAATTGTTAGCACATGTTTAAAAAGGGTTTCAATTTTACACAGGTCCAAAATCCATTGTTGAAGGTCTGCTGAGGAACCTTCAACCCACAATACATCTGGTCAATAGTACCTCCCTCACAAATGCGGTGGAACACATTAAAATACTAATTTACAGTCTTGTCTGCTCCCAAAAGCTCCCATTGACATAGGGGGGCCAGGGTAGTTAGCAACCGGTTAGACACATCCTTACAAGCAAGGAAATCCAACATCTAAACAAATTTCACTTTATTTTATTTCTACTATGCTAGATTGATGTGTACACCCTGTCCAAGATCCAAATAGGCATATGGTGGTAGAATTGGACTGGTCTAGATAGAGGTTACTTGATGCACAAGAGATTAATAAACAAGAGCTAGGATAACCACAACATCCCTACAAAATAATTAAAAATTCCAAAAAGTCAAATCCTCTCTCACAAAGCCGACTCAAACATCCCAGAAGAATTTTAAAAATTACTCTCGTGGGAAAACCAATTCACCAGCCCAAAAGAAGAATTTCATAATTCTTTATTAAGAAGAGGTTAGGGTCCCAAGCTCCAAAATAATTTGGAATAATTTAAGGATGATAATGAATTATTTATGTTTTAAATGAAAACTCTTTTTTTATGTTCAATTCAATGATTTATTTAATGTAGTTTAACATTTTCTTTAACAAATGGCATCCACCGTACTGATACGCCCTTATTTATCACGTTAAACATTTCATTGACAAATATGCAGCATCTTTTATTGAACGTAAAACAAATTGATTACGACAATCTTAACGTTAATAAAAGCTATTATACATAACTTAGCTCAACCTCAAAATTCTTAATTAAAGAATCACAAGGCGAATGACATCCACCTGTGAATCAAGACACGCAGATACTCTTTATGTCCCTGAAGGGAAATTCAACGTTGCTTGTTTATTTTATCATACCCTATAGTTTAAATTTATTTCCTTGTAATTTTATTTATGATCCCCCCTCGGGGTAAACATGACCAAACCAGCACCAGCCTAACATTCAATGACCATCTCGTAGTCCTTAGACAAGGTTCCAAACAACATTATTTTGACAGTGACATAGGGTTTATAAGTAACTGTTAAACGAAAGTGAGAAATTGTAGTCTTGGAACACCTCAAGTGGCCATGGAAGGCTTGAAAGACAAGGATCTTTTACTCTAATTTTGACTTGGTGTTAGGGGGTAGAAACCCTAAAGTATAAATGAATGCAATACATGAAGTACCTCTTATGAGTAATGAACAAGGAGTATGATGTATATTACCAATGATTGTACATATTACCTATAAGGATTTTGAAACGCAAAAAATTTACCAACTTTTCCTTTGGGAACTCCCTTGTCCCTCTTAGATATTTGGACCTAGTAGCAGGTTACCATGGTTTTCTAGTAGGGTGTTTAGTTTCCCCTTCATGGAGTGTTGTTGAAGTTAATAGATCATGACCCTCTTAAGGGTATTGGTGAATTGAAAGAATATTGTTACATTTTATAAACGATTTTTTAATAGTTCCTTGAAGAAATTTGAAAAGATATAATTATTTGGTTGTCTTGTTAGATGTTTAATAGGGGTTTTTTTAAGAGCGATTGAAATGAGTGTTAGGTATCAGGGTCACACTCCGTTAGTCATGAATCCCTAAGTGGAAATTATGGTTTTTTGGAATTACAATTGCTTAAAACATGTGAATAAGAGTCCAAGAAACCTTGTAAGGAGTATGAACACACATGAGTAAATAGGATATTTGTTTAGGAAATAAAGTTGCTTGAGTCTTCATAATTTTGACTGCAATTTTATCTTTAAGAAAAAAAGAATAGGAATTGTTCTAGGAGGAAGAGAAACCAAAATGAGCCAACACAACCTTATTAATAAAAAAAAAGAAATTATGACGTGTAAATGTTTAGATCGACTTAAACTAACTTTGAAACTATAACAAAAAACGAGAACAGGAAAAATAGGTACCATGATGAGAAGGATGTTTAAGGGGAAGAGGTATCTTGAATCTAAAATCACCATTAATCCTAAAAATTCCGTCCTTGACCTCACGATTAGTTCCTTGTCTAGCAAAGGTAAATTGGAAAAGCGAATATATGTCTGAAAAGAAAGAACCTAAACCTCTGGTTAGTTCCTTCGACCGAGGAAAAAATTAAGTGTCAATTAACATATTTTGAGAAAACAAACCTTAAAGGTAAGGTCAATATTAGGGCTCTAACTGTATAAAATTGGAAAATTTATTAACAAATGAAGGTGTGGGAAACTAATGGAATTGGAAAAGACAGGAATCAATCGTGCTATTGTTAACGACTAATCTATGAAAATAATTGTTAACATTGAATTTGAAAAATAAAAAAACATAGGAAATGCAAACTTGTGTTTAATTTCTTGAAAAACTATAAGTCATAAAATGGAAACCGAAAATGTATGAAATGTGTAAACATGAAAGGCATGTCAGGATATCACATCAATGGGTTTCTTACTGTAATTGGTCATGTCTAATTTACGTCAAGACATGATGTGTACCATATGTTACGATCGTATGTGTGGGTCCATGTTATGAGTGTGGTTAGCGAGTTTAGTCTATCTATGTGAGCCATTGGTGTGTGTGCGTACAATTTACAGACAAAAAAAATATTCTGGTATTTTTACTTATTTGTGTGTCAAAAATTGGGGTGGGAATATGTTGGCAAAAATGACGCTAGCCTTACACCAAAGCAATCTTACACACTCATACTACGTGAATGACTCTCAACTAGTTCCTCGAGACACAAAAATGTTAAAGACAAGGTTCCAATCAGTCTTCTATACTGATTTAGGGGGGGGGGACCCCCCCCACTAAAAGAAAGGATTATTTACATCATTTCCAAAGCAAATGATAAATCAACGTCCTTTACTTAATAGAACTATACACAAATGGACTATTAAATTCGTAAAACAGAAAAGTATAACTCGTAAGAAGTACCTTTTCCAATACACACCCTATTCATTACATCATGGAAATATGAAAATATACATTTTATTCAGGAACAATATACCTAAAATAGTCTATGCCAATTACAGTTCTTTCTAAACATGCTAATAAGAATTACAAAAGTAATAGTGCAAGTCTCCTTGTTGCTGAGTGCTGCAACCAAACACAATGAGGACTACTCTTTGGCATGGCATCTATCCACAAAATAGGCATGATTCAGGATTTCATAAATTTCTAATAATAATGAAAAAAAATATTAACATGACTTCTAAAGAGAGTAGACTGTACATGTCATTCAATTCATTTAGAGCTATAAAGAAGCTAAGGAGGAGAGAGAGAGAACATTATTTTTCCACATCACACTCTCTCAAACAAGTGTCAAAAGAAGTATACTCGTCACAAGTGAGTGTTACACATTTGCTCCGATTGAATTGCTTGAGTAAGGTCATGTGACAGTTTACCATTTGTTAATGTGCCCCAAAAACTAAATTTAGCAAGAAGTAGTATAAAACCAACTTCGAAAAATCCATGAGGCCCTAAAAATAAAGTCAAATCCCTAATTCACCTATATAGGGGAAACATCAGAAATTGACAAGACCCAAATTGGTGAAACATAGGTTCGATCAGCGTCGTCTTTCCAGAGCTACTAAATCGGAGTTACACCGATTGACATCGTCGCACAGCAACCAGAGACCTACAAAAAACCCAACCAAAAAACAGGCATGCAAGGTTGTTCTCAAATCTAAGGTTGGTGGTGATTTTATGGACATAATCAGAGGTCGCGGAGCTTGAATTCATGTTTAACCATGGCCTAAACAGCGGGTCCAAACCAACTAACTTTTAACCAACACAAACTTGTCCAAAGTGGCGAAATGTCCAATGGACTCTTAATGATGTCAAATTATGGGTCAAATGAACATCAAGGGAAAACCTGGTGGGAGTTACACTCACACAGAACGGAACAAGTTCAAGGTTGATTTCTCCATTTGCGGTTTAAAGAGTCGTGTTTGCGCCTTGATAAAATAGGTTTATTAATATTCATCAAGTCACACAAGGAGAAGTTTATTTACTATGTGTCGATTTTGATTTTCATCAACATGGACTTCAATATCCAAATTGATTAAAAAGGGTTTCTACATCTCAAAGCAGATTTGAGAGAAAGATAACATTCATTTTTTTTAGGCGCATACACAACATGGGTAATGTGTTATAAGCTATATGTCTCATTTAATTCATTGATAATTATTCCTCTTTAATATGATTTTCTACTACATTAAAATAAAAAAAAAACTAGCATCGTTAAAATCATGCAAGGAGAGGTAAGAGACCATGCTTAATATCGAAAACTACCACGGATAAGGGTCAATTGAACTCAATTAGCGGTTGTCCATAAAATCAATATTTTAGCACTAGCTTAGGGTGTCTAAACAAGTAGCTCATAGCAAATGGACACGAGTTGAAGAACGAGTCTACATTAACATCCCAAACTCACATGCTTTAGACTGATCTATAACTACCGAGCTTTTAAACAAACCAAATTCCATGCCACGGTTGGCTTGAATTGGTCGCTTAAACACCCAGTCAACTAGCAAAAAAGTAAGAAGGAAGATGTGGGTGCCTTATGGTAAATTTATTTCAATTTCCAATACAAAAACATATACAACCAACCAACCCCTTCCAATTCCAACATCTCAACATAACAAAAAATTGTACCCTCAAGAAATCAACCTCTCCAAGTACATGCGACAGACCATACCCTACTCAAATCCCATTTGGTAGAGTGAGTGAATTGGAAAGTTAAAACAAATCTTTAAGTTGACAATTGGATTTTCTTGAAAGTTCTTCAGTCCCTTTTTTTAACAAAAAACCTTTTGTGGATTTCGCATTCTTAGATTCCAATTGGCACGACTGGTGGATACAGACAAAGGGAGTGACTGATATTACACCTTTGCAATTTATTGGGTTGAGAGTTTCTAATCACTTTCAAAAAAGTAGTAGTTTTGTGTCAGGCTTGACCGGCTTTACCTTGCACATCTGCCTCCTTGTGGTCCGGAGCACATGTTAGTTTAGTAATTGTCAAAAGTTATAGGCGTTGCGCTTGCTTCTAACGCTACCAAATGATATTTCCAAAAGTTTCCAAAATCCTTTAAAACAAACATTTTGTCAAAGGTCTACAGATATCTGTTGGGCAAGACAACTTCTAAGTGGGATCCCTGATTTAATTAATCATCCCACGTTTTAGACAACACTCCAGTGCAATTATTAAAAAAGAAAACATGCAATTGTTGACCTTTTTAGTCCTATGAACATATAAAAGTGACCAGAAAGGAAACAAACTTGTTAGCACATGTAAAAGGGTTTTTCAATGTACACAGTCCCAAATCATTTTGTTGAAGGTCTCGGAGGAACCTTAAACAAATACATATGTCAATATATCCTCAAATGCGTGGAAACACATTTAAAACTAAATTTAACGCTCTGTCTGCTCCAAAGCTCACATTGGACATAGCAGTAGGGTAGAGCAACAGGAGACACATCCTTACAGAGAATAGGGATTAAACATCTAACAAAATTTAACCTTATTTTTATTGACTATGCGATTGATGTGTACCCCCTGTCCAAGGATCCCAATAGGCATTATGGTGGTAGAATGGACTGGTCTAGCTAGAGGTTTACTTGCTGCACAAGAGGGATTAATAACAAGAGCTAAGGATAACCACAAAATCCCTTACAAAATAATTAAATCCCAAAAGTCAAATCTCTCTCACAGCACGACCTAAAATCCAAGAGATTTTTAATAAAAAATACTCTGTGGGAAAACAATTCAACATGCCAAAGAAGAATTTCATTATTTTTCCTTAAGAAGAGGTTGGTCCAAAGCTCCAAAATAAATTTGAGAATTTAAGGATGATAATGAATTATTAGTTTAAATCGAAAACTCTTTTTATGTCTTCAATGATTTATGTTAATTGTTTTAACATTTTCTACAAAATGCTCCACGTTACTGATAGCCCTTATTTAGCAGTAAACATTCTTCATTGACACATATGCAGAATCTTTATTGATATCGAAAACAAATGATTAGGACAATATTAACGTAATAAAAGCTATTATACATAACTTAGACCAAACTCAAAATCTCTAGAGTTAAAGAATCACAAGGCGACTGACATCACCTGTGATGAAAGAACGCAGATATCTTAGTCAATGAAAGGGAACACTTCAAGTTGCCTGTTTATTTTAATCATCACCATAGTTTAAATTTATTTCATTGGCTAATTTTATTATGATTCCCCCCGGTGGTCAACATGACAAACCCAAGCACCAGCCCTAAACATTCAATGAACCATTCGTAGTCCTTAGAAAGGGTTAAACACATTTATTTGACAACTGACCCTAAGGGGTATATGATCCATGACACATGGGACTAATACAACACACACACAAAGGGGCATTACAGAAGTTTGAAAGTTTGGAAATATAAACTTCTTCACAGAACTCATTTCTTTACTATATGATGTACAAGAAACAAGATACTTCATGGGTTGTTTACCCAAATGTAAATTACTTGTAAACAATATATACATAAGAACCAACCAAATATGCATAATAACCATAGTAAAAACCAGACCCGAAGTTGGGTCACAAAAATGAATCAGTAAAGACAAAAATTTAAGGGAAAAACAAAACTATTGTTTAGGCATCACAACCACAACAAATAGAATTTAATTTAATAATTTGCTCATCTATCCAGGTGGATAATAAGTTACATGTCCATAACTACACTAGAAATAGGACAAACTACGATCTCATCCTTAAAGTCGTCCACACAATGTGGGTAATGGATCAATTCAAAGTATGATATTATGATCCCCATCATACCAGTTCAAGTAACTCGGACAACAAAAATAGTCAGAGAGGGGTTAGATTTGGGGTCTCCCCCAGACCATATTGTGCTTAGCCATTATTAAGAAGACCTATTTGGAGAAAAATTTCCACATTCTTAGGAAAAAAATTAGTTGCAAGGCACCTTGAATGTAAAATTTAGAAATGACTTTCTTGAGAATGAAATAGGATTTGATTGTAAAGCATCATGTTTGGAAAAAACACTGTATTTATATTTAGAATAAATATAACCAGTAATTGGTTTCACAATGCACCACCAACACATGCTTTTTGACCTTCCAATCTCATCCTGGAAATCCTTAGTATATAGTAAAAAAATGTTTGGTCGATAACACAATTCGCAATATTAAGGTTCAGTTCGAATTCTAAAACCTTCTCAGATATGGGTGTTGGGGCTATCAATTGAAACTCGTTTAAAAATAAATCATATTTAACATGTGGCCGGTTCATATGGTTATTATGGAGATCTACTAATCCCTTGTGTATCCCAAGATAAATAGAAAGAAGAAAATTCAAAATTAGATTTTAACAAAAAGGAATAAAAAGGTACAAATACAACACATATAAATCTACCTACCAAAATAAATTTAAGATATGAAATGTAAACATTACATGCATATTTTTGGGGGATTTTATATAATGTTAATCTAAAACAAAAAATTAAAAACCTTTGTAAATAGAAATTTTGAATACCATGTATCTATTGTGATAATTTTTTGTTATTTGCAAAATCATTTATTGCCATTTTATATTTATATTAAACCTTATAGTGCTGTGAATAGGTTATTTGATGAAGAAAAAGAAAAATTGTTTATTCTAAGATGCAAAGGTTGGATCTGTATCTAACCTTGAAGATTTCCGGTCTTGGTAAATCATAAAATTGTAAAAATTCATTTGCTGATGAAGTGAAAGTTACTTGTATTTTATTGTTCTTGCCTAGATAATTGGGATAATGTATGGCTGTTAAATAATACAACATTTGCTTCTAATGGTTTGAATTCTTGTTTGTTTTTTTTTTTTTTTTTTGTTGTTTTTGTTTTTGTCCCCTTCCTCTTTTTTGTTTTTTTTTTGTATGATGATGTGGTTACTGATTTTAATGGGAAAAATAGGAAAAGTTCAGGAGAAACATATATAGAACACTTTAAATGAGAAGCAAGGAAGATTAAGGAGAATCATCAACGAGCAAGAAAGAAGATGGAAAATCAAAGTCAAGGATGATAGAATCTAGATCAGGTCATAGATTACTTTGTTGGAGTGTGGAAAGAGAGGAAAAGTAAAGAAGAGTGGTGTGGTCAAGGAAATAAAGAGAATTTACCAGACAAAGGTAAGAAAAAAGATAAAGAGGCAAAACATGCAAGTGAAAAAGTAAAGCAAGATGCCCTTAGTCTCTCATGAGATAATAATTAGATCTTGGGTTTTAGATTCTGAGCTTCTTTCCATGCTACCCCTATAAGGGCTATTTTCCCCTGAAATTTGTTTAGAGTGATTTTTTTTGTAGGAAAAAAATGTTTATTTAGAGATGATGAACCTGCAATATTACTAGTAAAGATGATGTTCATTTTTAAGTTTCAGATAAACATCCATGGTATTGAAAGATGTAGAAGGTGTATTTAGAGAAAAATTAATATCTACATGCTAATTAGGCTCATCTGATGTATGGTTACATCACAACTGGATTCTTGAAAGTAAAGGTTACAAGGCTATCTGGTGTGACAAAGGCAAGAAGGTATGAACTTTATATTTTTGAATGGTGTTGACTGATTTTTCTGGGTTTTTTAAAATTTTTTTTTTTTTACTACAAATTCAGATGCAAGCAGGTGGATTTTATTGGAGGCCATATAGTGAAAAAATTGCGATCTTAAAGGACTAAGGTAAGTTAAAGATTTAAAACAATAGATCTTGAATTCTGTGAGATTACATATGTGGAAAGTGAAGAGAGTGAAATTACCAGGTTGGGTCAATAAAGTAAGAAGAACAAATTAGAGCTTGTACACTAGATGTGTGGGGACTAGCCCAGGTTAGCTTATGCAATCCAATATTATGTGACTTTCATTGATGATGCCACAATAAAGGTAGGATTGTATCGCATAAGTGTAAATCTAATGTGTTGAGACTTTTAACAGGTGGAAATCCTGTGAAAATGAAACAAAATTAAAGTAAAAGTGCCTTAGACATGATAAGGGTGTGAGTACTAAGCAAGGCTTTTCAATGATTATGTTCAGAGAATAAAATAACGTAGAGAAAGGATGGTTCCTAGAATACCACATGGAGAAACATGTTGCGAAAGTAATGGCATGAAAATATGGAAAGGTGTGCTAGGAGCATGAGGATGCATTGGAACTGCCTTTGAATTTTTGGGTAGAAGCGATGGATAATCAATGTACCGATCAAAATGACCTTCAACAAACACTAGAGGTGAATACCAGAAAGAAGCTTGTTCTGGAAAGAGGTTAAATCTTTCGATTCTTTGGATTGCTTTGCTCATAAGGTTGTTGCAGTTGATAGGAAAATAGAAGAGTTGGAGCTAAACTAAGAGAAGTACTTTCATGGTTAGGCTGGTTGAATTTGGATTCGTTTGTGGGATTATAAAGGGATTTTATATGTTGGCGTCGTGACATTGATGGAATGAAAAGAGATGTAAATGATAAGGTTTGGTATCTTCTTAAAAATGAATAGCTGATGAGATTTTAAAGGAAAATTAACTTTCAGACTCACATACATCCCACAGAATGGCAGTCGATTCTACAGAATCATGTGTCTGGTCAGGAAACGGTTATCGATCTACAATTTCAAGTACAAGACAAACACTTGCAGGGGGACGGTTGGTAATCATGTAACCGCGTTGTCAGGAACGCGCCGGGTGGTAAATGAAAAGTAACGTGACAGTTATAACTGATGTGGAGAACGTGAACTAGAGTCAGGCACTGTCAGATATTGAATGAATCTTACTAGGCACTATTGAGTCCCCGACACCCAAGATCTTGAGAAGGTCACAAAGAGTTAAGTAGAACCTAACGAGTTTTCCTCCTCTCTTTTTATTATTGACTGATAGTGGTGAACCATTTAAAGCTTTGAAGAAGAAAGAAGGTGATACTCACGACAGTGGGCATGGAGGGATGAGGCTATGACTCTTGTATAGATCCGACATGGATTTGGTAAGTTATACACAGCAGGTATAGAGCACGCAAAATGAAAGGGGTTACAGGATCTTTTTTTTTAAGGAACATATTAATAAAGTTCTACGTTGGAACGCGCGAAGTAACACAATTAGGGTGGTCTACTTGCAACGGGTGGAAAATGACAGATGGTCGTGGAAAATTAGAGCTTGGTGACGTGAGTATCTAGTGCGAGAGTGGTGTGTTGTGGTGGGGAGATAGAAAGGAATGCTAATGATAAGGAAAGAATCAAACTAACCCAACACTTTATATTGGAACCTCCAATGGATGAAACCAGTCGGGAAGGAAAATGCCTTTTTCCCACTTTTATTGGTATGATCATATAAACAATTAAGATTATAATAAGTATGAAAAGAATAGGCAAAATGAAAACGTTTCTTCCAATTACTGTTTTCTTGTGTCTAACTTGCTCATACGAATTCACACGGCACATTAAGATCTTTTCACTGCTCTTATTAAATACTATCAATCTCTTGGATTCTTGGTGATCATTCTCTTGCTCTTTATGCCATTTATAGGCCTTCAATATCCTCTCGTGCATTGGAGATCTGTGGAAATATAGAAAGGGGAAGAGACACATTGGGTTGGACTTCAAAATTTATGTACATCATTCGTGGATTCCATTTGCGTTTTAGTTGAAAGTGGCAGGACCTAACTACTGAGTAGGACTGGTGCGTTTCTCAAGACGTCGCCTACAAGGGTGGGTTATGAAAATACCGCTCTCTAGAGTGGAGTTCTTCTAGAAAATATTACCTCGTTTATCACTTTCTTGTTCTCCTTCTTGGTGTGATGTGGAACTGAGAAGTGTGGTTTTTCAGATCCCTATGGATCATACCTCCCCTACTCGGAGGAGTTGGCACAAAATCTTAGTGGCGGACTAGTGGTTAGAAGGAATGCAACTCCCTCTCGTGCATCATACAAGTACCATTGGGTATGCTTTTGTTGATATCTTCTCTCATCCAACTGCTAAGACTCCTAGAATCATGGTTTTTGCTCTCAGTGCTAACATTCTCCTTGAGTGCCTCGAGTACAATCTCTTGGAAGGAAAATTGGTGTCTTCTCTTGTCATGCATAAGATGGCGGTAGTGGATGGAGCATATTCAAACTTGTATCGCGGCATTTGCAGAAGTAAACATAAAGGTTTCTTCTCCAACCCTAATCAAGTATGGCGAAGGTCCCATCTGTACTGGTTTAGTCATTCTTGTTGTATTTGTCTCTTGAGATGGAGTGTTGAATCCTTCCAAGTAATTGTTGTTATGTCACATAGGTCCTGTATTCTCTGCTATGTTTTGCCCCACGGTTAGTCCGTGGAATTCGTAGGTAGTTACGGTGACTGCATAGCGGAAGTTTGTTTTGATCCTTGATGGTAGGTCCGATGGTGGATTCTTTTGAAAAACGACAATAGGTGTTATCTAAATTCTCTCCTGTGGTCCATAAATATATGATCTAAAGTCATTTTTATTTTCTTCCATGAAGCAACAAAAAACTGATGATTTTCCTAAATAAGTCTTGGTGCTGGTTGACTTACCTAGCCTTCTTTGATTTCCTTCAGTGTGCTCAGATGTTAAAATGACTCCGTTTAACCCGTCTTACGGTTCTCCCTCCTTGTGAACCATGGCATCCCTGGAATACAAGTAAGGACTTCCAAAGACAAGTCCATGCTCAAGTCGAATAATATCAGCATCTTAATACATTATGTATTGGTATTATTTATCCCAAACTGAAACTTACATGTCTTGTAATTGTATTTCTACACCCTTATTCACATCCCAGTGGGTTATGGATGGAAGTGCGTAAATCTTTAGGACCAAGTTTGTACATCGCATAGAAATCAATTTGACTAAAGAACAAGATCTACTAAAGTGTTACCTTAGTCTTCTGATTTGGATTCTAATTGAATAGCTATTACTCATTTTATTCTTCTGTTTCCCCATACATATTAGGGCCATGATCCAGCCTCTCGTCTACATCCAAATAATCCTCACTTCTCCACCTCTCGTTCTGTCTTCAATGGCCATGGATTTGCGAAGATTAGTTTGGTTGATTTGGGTGCAATTCTGGTGCAACTCCTAATATGGGCTAGTATGCCATTATCACAATTCTACAAAAAGTCTTAGGATCTTACAAGTATGAAAAGTAGTAGTGACATATTTACCTTTCATGCATTACTCGCTAAATTGTCTTCCCTGTTTTTCTTGTTGTGATGTTAACATTGTCTCCTTGTGGCTCATATTTCTCTGGCTTTTTCGTCATCCGATTTTGTGTAGTATCTTTATACAAGATTTATTGAGATCATTGGCTTTATGGAGGATTACTTCTCCGAAGGGAGTGTTGAAGTCTCCCAATTAGTTGGTCAGATGTTCTCATCTCCCAAGTCATAGTAAGAAACTGGCTGTCTTGAAATCCGTTCGTGTAGTAGTATTGCACATTTTGACCATTCTTTGTCAAATTATCCACTTAATCATCATGTAGTATTTGGCAATAGAATAGAGAGCTCTAATAAATTCTTAAACTTCCAAGTATGCTAAGCGATATCTTTTCTCCCAAGTGGCTAGATGGGTATCCCATCAACCAGAATGAACTCATATTTGGAGGATGTGAAAGGTGATACTGGCCCGTGACATTATCACACTAAAGTGGACTTCTAATGTTGACATGGATCCAGTATTATATGCAATACTGGTCCTGCAATAATTCCGTTTAGTTCACGTCATTTCAACTTTAAAAGGTGTAGTGCATATTTACCTTCTCGCTAGCTTATAATGGCATCTCTTCACGTTCTCCATTTCTTCCTCTTCATGGATCTTCCCGATACAAATTTTTTGGCTATGCTCGAACCCCAAAGTCATTTGGAACTTTTAACCAAGACTTCTTTTGTAGATAAAAATCTCTTCTTGTTTCTATGATCTATCATCATGGTCTCTAGAATTGCTGACTCTACGGACCAAGTTACTCTTCCCATGTGAGCTCGATTCTCGATTTCCACTTCTTTGTAGCAATTATCTAGCTTGCAAGTCGTAAAAATCTTCACCTTTGACCTTTGACTATCATACAAATACAAGAAAGATTGGATACCAACAGCTCTGGATTTATAATAGTCTAATACCAAATGATATATAAAACTCTCCTTTGGAAACTCTAGAATCAACAATTAGTGGTTCTATTTCAACTTGAAACTGAATATTTTTAAAAAATAACTTCTCACTGATTAGCTAGTGTTATAGAAAGGAAATTGCAGCGAAGGAAGGAATTCAAAAACTTCAACACCAACAAATTTTATCCTGAAAAAACCTCCCAAGAGGAAAAATAGTCGGACGGGCAACTGATCTTTCTTCCACTTTAGTGGTCTAATATAGACAATTACATATTAAATAATATTGAAAAGACATAAAAAATGTAAACATTCTCCAATTACGTACTTGTTATGTTTCTGACACCTTGTCCTGACTCAGTCACACCATTCTTAGCACTGAAGATCTGCGCACTGCTCTAATTAAAAACCTCTTGCGATTTCTGGGATCTTGGAATGATCATTCTCTTCTTCTTTCATGCTTCATAGGCCTTTCCATGTTCTAGTACATTAGAGAAATGTGAAAGGCATGGAAGGGCGAAGGAGACCATAGTTGGTGAGCGCTTCAAATTCGAGCGTTCCATTGTGTTCCATTCTTCTTTTTCTATTCGAAAGTGTAGATCACGCCCTGAGCAATATGCGATCTAGAACCACGCCTTGGCTGGGCGGAGGGCAGTTCAGGAATGCTCACTTGAAGGGGGTTTCACTTCTAGAACACGTTACTCATTATTTTATTATTCTGTCTCCTTATTGGTTGTGATGGCACTGATGATAGTGAGTGTGTGTTCTAGATCCCTATGGATCAGAAGAGAGGTTGGACTGGAAAAGTAAAAGGTGAGGCTTGTGGTTTAAAGGGATTTGCAACAGAGTAAGCAAGATGGACTTCTATCGATTGTTAAATTGATTTGTAGCATAAGGATTTCATTTAGAACAGCTGATTGTTAATGACTTTCTCATGGTGATTTAGAGGAAGATATGTATATGAAACAATTGCTTCGTTACGAAGTTCAAGGGTAAGAAGAAGAAACTTGGTGCAGATAAAAGGGACCTAATGGGCTCAAACAAGCTCAAGAAATGGTATTGATATTTTGAATGTTTTATGCATAGATGGGTTATCTGAGATGGAAAATCTGAACATGTTTTATTCAAGAAGCTTGAAAATGGGAGCTATTTATTTGTATTTGTATGTGGATGGATATGTTGCTTGTAGTCTAGTATGTAAGGACATTAGTGGGATTAAGAGAAGCGACCTCAATATTTGAAAAGAAGGATTTTTAGGAGACTGCAAAGAAAATTCTTGGCAGCAATTCACGAGATAGGAAAACACAGAATTTGTATTTGTCTCATGAGGGTTTATATCATAACGTGTTTGAAACGGTTTAATATGTAGAATTCAAAACTTGTTAGTACACCTATGGAAACACTTAAATGGAGCAAAAGATAAGTCTAGTATCACACGAGGAGGTTGAGTACATGGCAATTGTTCCATATGCTAGCAATAGGACTCTATGTATGTAATGGTTTGTAACTTTAGACAGACATGACATTAATAGTGGGATTGTGAGTAGGTTATAGTTAATCAGGTAAGAACATTGGAAAGTAATTCAATGGAATTCTCAAGTATTTGAGAGGAGCATTTGTATGACTTATGTAGGGAGGGTTGATAATTCTTTACGCATTTGTTGATTCGGAATGGCTAGAGATTTGGCTGGCGGAAGGAGCGCACACTGAAGTTTTACATAGTAGGTGGAACGACAAATTAGCTGGATTTGAGAGATTGCCAGAAGGTTTGGATTGTTACTACAGAGGCAAAGTATGTTACAGCTACAGAAACTAGACAAGGGGATGATATGGATAGAAGGGATCATGAAAGATTGGGTAAGGGCAAGATGATAACAGATTATACAAGAGTCACGAGAGTGATTCCATCTGGTAAATAACTACATTTCATTCAGAACGAAAAAACATTTCATATGACGTATTGGAGGAGGGCGCAGACTGAGTGAAAAGATTCATAATATGAGAATGTGGATCTGACAATGAAGCAGTAGAATATGACAAGGTGGAGCTTCACTCAACTTTGTTGAGTCGTTCGATTTTGAGACTTGAAGAGGAAAGAAAAGAAACAGGCAACAGGAAAAGGAACCAAGATGGTGTGTACCGTACAGTTGCATGTCTCAATGGGAGATTTTGAGTGTGGTTAATTGCTTCACAGGACCTGTTTATAAAGGTCGATGGAACATGGGACTGGTATCAGTAAGATACCGGCATTGGTTAGGAAGCAACGACATCGGTCATGGTCGCAGGGAGAAGGGAAACCGGTTTTGTGCAGTCAAACAGTGTGTGGGTGACAGTATTATTTTGTGTCGAGTGAATTAAAATAAAATTTTCTCTAAAGTTGATTTTCTTGATTGTAAAGCCATAGTTAGTTGCCAAAAATAGTTATTAAAATGCAGTAAGCAATTATATGGGGATATAGGAAGAAGTAAAAAGAAGTATTTATGGCCCGTCTCCTTGGTGAGAAGAAAGAGTAACTGGTGAGGTAAAAACATTGAACATAAGGTGAGGTGTTAGAAGATGGAAGATTTATTGTATTTCTCTGTAAAGCATGAATAAAATGATGGTAGTTTTTGGTGGGAGTAGCACAGATGGGTGAACCATGTTAAATCTGGTGTTATTTTCTCTTGTGTATTTATATTTGGTTTATTCGCATTATTACTTGTATGTTTATATTATTTTGGATTTGGCAAACATATTATATGGTTAACCCCCAAAATGAGTTATGAATGATGCAAATGTGTAGAGCTCTACTACCTCATAATGAACCATTCCTCTTGATTATTTAATCAATAAAAATTCCAAATGTGTTTTAATTTAGATGTGTTGGAGGAATTGCTGAGTCCCTATATTCCAATCAGTTTCGTTACTTTGGAGTTGTGGAATAAAAAATTCTCAGTTGACACATTAAACACTCATACAAATGTAATACCAATCCAAAAAAGGCGCCCAAAACCATAACAAAAAGCTATATTCTTCACAAAAAATATATTGATCGTATAATTAAAACATAAAAGCTGGAAGGTTGATATGTTGATGAAATCCTAAAAAAAAATACTATGTACTGACCCAGATTAGAATATGAACAACGATCATCTAAACTTGACGATGGACTGTTAACTAGTTCAAAGGTGTAGAGTAACCCTACTTTTATATTACTAAAATAATAATAAAAGAAAAAAACTTATATTGAACATCTTTAGTAAATATTATCATCCTATAAGACATATGTCACCATAACAAACAAGAATGCAAGCAAGTTATGGCTGGATTACGAGCAATTAACACGGCCTTGAATTTCTCTATGCGTTTATAATGTGACCAAGCGTCGTCGAACGTGGTGCGTATGGGCAAAATGGCAAAAAAAAATGAATTTGTGTCCAATTTTGGCCCCCATTCCATGCACTTACCCAATGCCTAATAGCTTACTATATTTGGATTGAATAACTGCAAGTTCCAATAAAATGGACGCCTTATGCATGCTCTAACACGTCATAAGGGATAGTAAAAACATGAAAACATAAAATATGGGGAAACAAACAAATATTATCCAGGGGGAAGAAAGGGAGAAGCATTAAAATCTTAACTTGATCAAAATTAGTGATAGTCCAAAGTTTGTGATAGTTGAAGTTTGGAATTATACCAAAAACCTTTTTTGTACCATGTAAGTAATATATGATATAGAAGACTATTCAATAAATGAATTGTTGGTTAGGAAGAATATTTAAAAATTGGATAGAGATTTTTTTTAAGTTGTTATATTAATGCTCATCATATGTAAAAGCCATATAATTTTTGTGATAAATATCTAATGTTGATTTATTTTGTAAAGGGTGTCGTGGTAGTGCACGGGTTTAGAGAGACAAGCATTTATACTTGTTCTGGAAGGTGATTATATTCCAAAGCGTATTGAAACAAAATATCATTCAAATAATGATATAATATGGGCTGTGTTGATGGGAAACTATAAGGAAGGAAACATAGGTTGAAAAAGTGATGGTGATTGGTGGGATCCCACAATAAACCACAATACAAAAACTTGTTCTCGCAAACAAATATCTATACAAAAAATTGTATGGTGTGTTGTCATGTAAGTAAGGAGAAACATTTAAAGATTGATAATCTGGTCATAGAAATTTGCACTTGGCATAGGAAATGATAAAAAAACTAGAACATGATCTAATTAAAATATCAACATGGACATTAAAGGCATTCTCATAATTGTTAAATTTTAACACGGCTTAATTAATGAATTATTTTCGGGAATAGTCAATTGCTTTACATGGCCTTCAAATTTAAATATACTAAATGTACAGAGGAAAGTTTTCCAGTATTTAAATTACTTAGCCTAAGGATGTGGGTTTTTGGAATTTTTCTCTTTCCTGATACGAAGTCAAATACCCACACCTGTAATTATTATACTAACATAACCATAGACCATGTTGTTTCAAAATTTCCCGGATTTCCCAAAAATGCTCCAATTTTGAGCCCAATTGAAACCTTATGTACTGGTGTGTAAGAAACTTGATGACTTTTATTTTTTATTGTGTAGCATATTATTTTTATAACTTGTTAAAATTAACTTAGGAATGAGTGACAAGTGTAACATTTCTTACTTCATGGTTGTCTTAAGAGAAATTAATTACTTTGTAACATGTGTCATGATTTGTGCTCTACAAGACGTGAAGTCCTCAAAAAAAAAAAAAAAAAAAAATGATAAATAATAATAACAATAATAATGTAATAAAGATGAGCCATGTGTCCTATTTTTTAAGACCCTAACTTGAAGAACTATTACAAAATTTTCGTGTTGGACATTAGAAGTTTAAATATAACAAAGCCTCCATGACATGATAGGAAACTGTGGCAATGTCATGGTTGGTTGTAAGTTTTAAAGAGTTATTAAAGAAGAAGACACAACTATTAATTGTAATTTTGACAAAAATAAAATTCTATGAAACAGAGACATATCTCAAGGTAGCAGACGCTTAGCTCTCAATATGAAAATATGCTCGGGATTTGTTATCTATTGTGTTTTTTTTTGTCAATTTTTTTAAGCTGTGGTTGCTTACATGACTATGAAGGACACAGATCATACCGTGACACTGGATTACATTTAATTATTAATATTCGAAATGAAGCATGTGCATAGTCAAGGTTTAAATACAGTTACAAGAGTTTCCAAGGAATGTGATCAAACATGAAAAATAATTTTATTTTTTCAAAGACAAAATGAAATGAAATGAAAACATATCACCATTACCAAGACTAGTGGTGAATAGCTTCATATGACATATACCCAGGCATGTTTTGTCATTTTTGACAATAGATGTCCAGATTTAACTAACGGATTCGTAAATGGAATTGGATGAACCATAAAAAATTTGACCAAGCATACCAGAGATCTAGAACGCTTATTTGTCATCTTGCAAGCAAAATATTAATAATAGTAAAAGTGGAATCCAATTTAACAGTAGTGAAAGTTGCTATATGAAATATGAAAAGGAATTTTGTCAATTGATGGGAAATATGGCCCTATTCTCTAATGTTTGTCAAGTAACATAAAATTTCACCTAAAAGTTTACAATCAAGTTTTTTAGCTATTGAAAATTGGAAAGTAAGTAAGAAAACGCTTGGATTTAATAAAAAACTGCTGGATTGTTTATAATAGATTAGAATGTTCGGTTAAGGGTGCTTACTCAATTCCGTTCTTCATGCAGTGCATTGCTTGAGTCAGTAGTAAAAATTTTATTCTCTTATGATTTGTCGTGCTATGTTAGTTTATAAAACTGACAATTCTTAATAGATCTACAAGTGTTTTTGTAGGTTACTTTAATGTCACAAGCAACATTGTTTTTTTATTAGTTGAAGGGAAAATTGAAGTTTAATGAGCTAATTTTTTTTGTTTTTTTATGTTATTACATCTTTCTTGAATCTTAATTTAATTTCATCAAATAATTAGGCGTTTTGTTTTAAAGGTCCAAGAGAAAGCCAATAAAGTTATTATATGTGGAGGAAATTTGTCAAAGATTAAGAAGAATATACATAAAACCTACGATTCACCATGATACTATGAAAAATTTAGGGGTTCCTTCTTATGATTTATCCTCGATGTCACCTACATGCCCCATATTGAAGCATCAAATCCAAGTATTTCTCCCCCCTAAATGGAAGTGCAAGTGTGATCCTTTAACATATGTATGTAATACGAATTGGGTGTTTTGATACTTGATATGCTTGTTTGACTGGATTGAAATGCTCTTTCAATTTGGGCTTTGAGTACTTCAAAATTTCTTAGGGTTGATCTATATCTGATCCTACAATAATGAAGAATTATAGAATTGTTCTACGAGGAATGAATATTGAAACCTGTGCACTCAATAAGAGGGTTACACTTCCAAGGTGCTTGAGAATGTTCACGTAATCAACAAGAGAACAAATCACAAAAGTAAGGAAAATCAAGTAGGAAGAAAACAAGGGGTCTTACATGCCACATCTATCAAAAATAAGAGGTATAATTGGGTGATGCGTACTTCTATGCATGACACTTGTACACAGACTCTTTAACTAACCCGAATGACCTATCTCGCTAAGTGAGATGATTAAACACATGAGGTGGACAAGATGCTCGTGATGACAGATAATCATTATACACTAACACCCCCCTTCATCCAACGGAGATAGAGGTCATGGAAAGTCGAACCTAAAAGAGAAATCTCTAGACAACTACGAAGAAAGATGTGTCAATGGGGCCTGACAACTAATTCTGATAAGGGGCCATGTTACAAATAATAACTCCTTGAAGAGGAAGACGAGAAGAAGGAGTCTGCTGTGTTGAACTAGGCCTGATGAGGGGTAGGTTATCAATTACAATAAGGATCTCAGTAATAGAGGAAAAATCCCTAAGGCAAAACAAGCCACGTATAAGGAGATAAATCATCCCCTAAACCACCTAAGAAAGATGGGTCAATGAGGCCCAACAAATAGGTTGTGATAAGGTACTAATGTACAAACAACATCTCTCTAGAAGAGAAGAAAAGGAAAAGAGGATAGAAAAACTGAAGAAGATGGCAGATGCAAAAGACCTCACCAAGATAAGACCAGAGTGAAGATACTTTTCACCTCAGTCAAGGGCTGGGTGAAAATTTCTACAAACATATCAGAAGTTAAAAAAAAATATTGCAAGCGATGAGTCATCGGAAAATCAAACTTCCCAAATGAAGTGCATTAGGGTATTCGATGTGCTTTGTTCGCGGATGTTGAACTGGATTTTGGAAAATTGAGATGGTGTGCTCAGGTTTTTGCAGAGTGTGATAGTAGGCCCATTGATAGTCAATACTGAATTGTCAAGATACCTGTAACCAAACATCTCCATGAAAACATAACTGTTCCGCTGTACTCTGCCTCTAAGAAGATGTCGCATGATTTGCATTCTACTTTGCTAGAACAACTAACAAGGACTTGAACCAAGAGAGAAAATTGAGAACCTGAGGTATATTTTTGATGATCTAGATACCCAGCCCATCCAAAATAAATAAACCCAACCAATTCAATATCTACTCCTCCTAGATAGTGGAGCCATATGTA
>CM034151.1:95614805-95824805 GCA_019776745.2 Taxus chinensis
ATACTCCGACTTGAATCCTATGTGCGAGGAAGATGCAATTAAGTTTGCAAGATCACATCTTGAGGGAGACGCTCATGATTGGTGGCATCATGGGTTGATTACACACAGGGACACATACACATTATGACTCATGAAGAGTTTGCACAGAGGCTAGTGAGCAGATTTGATAGGAGGGACCCTGACAGGTATTTCAGGGAGTGGACTCATTTGAGACAAACTGGTCCCCTGGGTCAGTACATCGCATATTTTCAGAGATTACCAGTCATGATACCTGATGTCACAAAGAGGGGGTTGACTTTGCTATTCATAGCAAGTTTGACTGATTCTTTCACTGGATTTGTGAAGGCATTTGAACCTTCTTCTTTGCACGGGGCTATTAGAAAAGCTCGGGACTTGGAGTTATCCACTCCAAAGCCAATGGCTCCACCTCGTGTTCAGTAAAGAGAACCTCCATCTGGATCAGACGAATGTCAGCAGACGGAGCCTCCGCCGAGACAGGAGGTGGTTAAAAATCCAATCATTTCCTGAGAACACAGAGATGAGTTGAGGCGAAAGAAACTATGTTTCGATTGCCACACACCTTGGATTCCAGGATATGATTGCAGAGGTAGAGGGAATGCTCAATTCATTGAAGTCTTCGAGGAGACCAAGTGTGACAGAGGTGAGGAGTTAGAGACTCGCGAGATGGATGATTGAGATGGGATTGCGTTGGATAGTGCTGATGCGGGGCAGGAGGAGAAGAATTTTCCTCGGGAGATTATAGCCACATTGCCTAGTACTCTGATGTACAAGGCATTTAGGATTAGAGGAGTTATGTAGGGTCAACGTATTGGGGTACTCATTGATAGCGGCGCAACCCACAACCATATTGATTCCTCATTGGTTGAGAGGTGAGGACTACAGACAGAGGATTTTGAGGGCCTCAACGGGGTTGTAGCCAATGGAGAGTCTTTGAGCTGCACATGGTGGGTTCCCCAAGTGAGCATCATGATGGGAAACTATACAATTATCAATGATTTCCACATTGTTGGAATGGGAGTGACCAACATAGCACTGAGAGAGCAGTGGCTTCACTCTCTTAGTGAGTTTCAGACTAAATTTCAGACGATAGGGCTGAAGTTTAAGTCCGAGGGCAGGAATGTGATTTTGAGGGGAGTATATGCAGGAGCACCAAGGATGGTTACAACTAAGGGGATGGAGAGGACGATCTGACATGGTGAGGAGTTTTATTATTGCGGATCATTGTGGAGTATGACGGATGTAGGTGTGGCCAACAATGTTGCACATGAGACTGTTACTGAGATTGGGATTACAGGTTCAGATCATCCGAGCTTATCATTATGCTGGTTATCCAAAGTTTTGATAGACTGGAGACCTCATTTGTTTGTTGAGTACTGCAAGAACCGACACACTTGTGAGATTCTGGATGGTCACATATAGGATGAAAACTATAGATTTGAGGATGAGATGATCTTCTATCATGGAAGATTGAGCCTTGTGATAGATTCATGGTTGAGGATGGCGATATTGCAACATGTGCATTGTCCTTCTGTGACTGGGCATTTGAGTTGCGATGAGAGCTACAGGTTCACGTTGGAGAGGTTCATATGGCACAGGTTGAGGGAGGATATCCCCAACTTTATACAGGCATATACGGTTTGTCACTATGACAAGCCAGAGCTTACAGGTTCATCATTTTTTGAATCGACATGGAATAACACTCCTATGCTTTTTGCTGCATCTATGCCTAGTGAGCACTTCACCCATGTGTTAGTTAGTGGAGAGACGAAATTGACTCATGGTGATTCAGTAGGTTTGCATTCAATGCAAGAGGTGGACTATGTGGAGCTGATATTACCGGTTGACTGTCTACTGGAGTCTTGGGATTTTCCTCCACGGGACCCATCGAGATACAGTACGAGGAGCCGTGCTCTCACATGAGTGCAGGTCAGGTGGGAAAGTTAGCACCATTTGTGCGTAAACATGTTTCACAAGCTGATTTAGGGGACTCTATAGGATTCAGAGTGAAATTTCATAGTTAGGAGTTGATTGGAGAGATCGTGAGTGATTCTATGATGACAACTTTTCATTGGTAGGGATTGGACCAATTGGAAATTTCGGTGTGGGTATCGGTGGAGAGTCGGTTTGGGTATGATTCCACTTCACAGACAACATTGCTCTCAGTACCATATGGAGGTCATGATGACGACATGGGGTTTCTTGGTTACCTCTGATTACACGGATCCTTGGTGGACGACAGGGTGAGGTGGAGAAACTTACGGCGCGGTATTTAGCTGTTGCAGTAGAACATGATAATGCTTGGGGTCAAGCATTTCTCAGGGAGGGAGGACTGTAATGTCCCCTTTTTCCTACGCCAAAGGCCAAGAGACAAATCGAGTCCAAGCTGTGGTCATACCCAAGGGGTCGTGGACGCTTTGAGAAGGGGCCACATGGTACCATTATCCATGTTTGGCATTTGGGGGTCACTTTGGACCTGGGCGACTTAAACGGGAAAAAGTAACTTTAGCGACTTCTATTTTATTGACCCCTCCATGGAAAGCAATGCATTTAGGGTCTATTAGGGCTCTTTTGCGATGGGAAGTATATAAGGAGTGGGGAGAGTAAGGAAAGACACTTTTGATATACATTTTATTGACCCCTTCTCGTGCAATTGCTGTTGTTACATTTATATAGCTTGTGGAGTCAAATCCCACAAGGACCCTAGCTTCGGTGGTGAGAGACCCGTCCCTAGCTAGCAGGGCATTCTTTGGTAGTGAGAGATCTACCCTAGTCTGTCATTTTGGAGCCGTTTTCTGGGTTGTGTACAGAGATCTCATCTGAGGTTTCAGAGGACAGATTTTGGGGGTTTTCGGGGCATTTGAGGAAGAGAATCAGTGGGCTCCCAGATTAGATTCACGACAGCCATTTGGGCAGGGCGTGGCAGCTCGTTGAAGGCACCTCCATCATTTACCGACCCCTCTTCCAAGCGTGGTGACTTGGGTCGTGGGGGAATTTGGGGAAGATAAGTAAAGGGGCTCCAGATCAGATTCACGGTAACCATTTGGGCTAGGCATGGTAGAACGTTGAAGGCGCCTCCATCATTTTCTGATCCTATTCTAGGCGAGGCGACTTGTAGCCTTTATTTGGGGGTTTTCCAGACAACCGTTTTAGATCTGAAGGTGGAAATATTATTTCCTTTATCTGTTAATGTTATTACCATAGACCCTTAATTTTTGCTTCGGTATTTGGAGAGTTACGAGTCTCTGAAGTTTCCAGCTGTCTAGGGCACGCTGTGCTTTTTCTGGAAACATTGTAATTTATGTAAAACTCCAAAACAATGTTATTATGTCCTTATAATAATATCAAGCCCCTTTCAAGTTTTCAAGCAATTCGAATGAATATTTAGGGAGATATAGATTTTATTTAGTTCGTTATCCCCACTGTTAAAATCTGCATAAATCAGTATTTTACTTTGCTGCATTTTTCATATATTTTGTGCATTTTTAAGTGGTATCCCATAAGGGATATTTCATACATGGACTTGGGATAAGTTCATTCACAGAAACTTTGACCACTAGTTTGATGAGCCCAAAAAATGGCCCATTTTATACAAGATTTGACATTTTTCCTTTGCAAATATTACATAAAATGGATCTAAGTGTAATTTCCGAACTTATGGTTTATTTAGGATAAAATAGACAACATATATCATGGTTATTTCTTTAGAATTCATTGTTATCTTTTTGTTAGCTATTTCTAATTATTATTAGGAAAAAGATGTCAATTTTTGAATAAGGGGATTTTAGCACTAAGCACTAGATACAGCCAACCTTGGAGGATCTTCAAGATCTCTCATATCAGCTCCAGAGATTGTTATTTCAGTACTGCACTAGCTCTAGAGATTCCCTCACTAGCTCCGGAGGTTCCCTCATTAGCTTCGTAGTTGAACATTAGAGCTTCGGAGTTGAACATTAGAGCTCTGGAGATGGATATTAAAGATCTGGAGATGAAAACTAGAGTTACAGAGATGAGCACAACCCCAAGGGTGGTTTAAGAAGCATTGCTATCTATTTTTGGAAATCATTCTAAAAATAGATATTTTCAAAAGTGTTTTATTATTTGTAAAATAAATAAGAATCAAAATTCATTTTCGATTCTTAAAAATAAAATAAGAGAGTCGGATTGTTAGTTAGAGTTAGATACTCTATCTCCATATTTTGTGGAGATTGATGCCTTATGGATAGACTAAAATCTTATTTAATAAGATTTGATTGATATGTATGCCTTAAAATAAGGAGTGGTTTGGAAGGATGCAATTATAAATGCAATCTCCCACACGAAAGAATGTAACCTCCATTATTTTGATCAATTCATTTTGAATGTTGTATCCAATTTGTAAATAAGTCTTGATTAAAATCTTTTTATAAGGAATGCGTTGGCCACTCATTCCAAGGAAGATGGGGATTCTATGCATTTATGTTTGTTTCTTCATTCTGTAATTATATTTTTGTTATCTTTTTCTTTGTACCATGTAACTATTCATTTGGTGTACAATTTTTTGTGAACCCGCAGGTGTTTTTTGTGTCTATTATTTCTTTTCAATTCGGCAATTTCCCTTTCTTGCAAATTTGATTAATGTCATGGATATTTGATTTACATTTCTGCAAGCGTGCTTTTACATTTCTGCAAGTGTTCTTTTACATTTCTGCAAGCGTGGTTTTATATTTTTACAAACGTGCTTTTACATTCTTGCAAGTGTGGATTTTGGGTATAGGGGATCGTTGCCAAATATCTCTTTTTCTTATTGCATATTGCCTTTGGACATCAACTCTGGATTGATATTATTTAATGAAGAGGATTGACGACCTTCATCATAGTTCATATTCATATCAGATTCATTATAGAGATTTATCATTTCATTACAAATCCAATTTAGATCACATTTACATGGACTTTGTACAAGTTCATCCTATAAATTCAAATACATTTGTGACATTTATACATTTCAAATTAGATTTAGATGGACTTTACACAAGTTCATTCATATAGACTTAGACCATCAGGTCACATTCATATTAGATTTATGGAAATTCCATCACATATATGTAACACAAGACTGATATATGACTTCTTCAATATCATAAGAATGACACATGGCTCTATGTAGTTGATACACTAGCTTTAACAATATCCCAAGTCTAATACACTAGGTCTCTCAGTAGCCTAAGAATGCTACCTGGCTTCAGTGGCCTAAGGTTGATCTCACATGAGATATTACATCACTTACAACATTTCAGCACATACTTGGCATGGGGTTAAGCTTTATTGAACACTTTTCATACAACATATTGGGGGCATGGTTCAACATGTCCAATCAAGTGTATTTGTTATATGGATATTTCACTTTACATATGTCGATTTTACATCACTATTAAGCATTAGTATGTGCATTTTCCATGTATTTGCAAGTTTCACACCACCCTCATGTGATCGAGATGTGAGGATTACATTTACTTTCTTTTTTTTAACCAAACATTTGTGAATACTTAAATTTTGGTCATGTGCACTTGCTAATATCAATTTGTCATTTACGTCGATATTATTCTATTTTACTATTTACCAGACAACTTAACGCCTCCTACTCTAGCATGTATCTCGAGTCCACTAGGTCACAAATATTCTTTAACTTAGCACTTCAGGAATCACATAACTAATTCCAACTCTAGTCTTGATAGTTTCATGGGCCTAGGACATGTTTAGCCAACAAACCCATCCCCCTCATTACGCACCTTTGTACTTATAATAGTCATATTTTCAAATGCACAATTTAGCTTGATTTGTTTAGGTGGTATTTTTGGGATTGGTTGAGCAGATTTTTTTTTGAATGGTCATTTATATAAACACATTCATCCTAACTGTTTACATCCATCCACATATGATATATCAAAGAAACACTCGAAGACAAACATGAGCTAGTATTGAAGCACATATTCCTTAGAGCACTATTATATAAAATTAATCATATTATGCAAACATCTCTATTGTTTCCCTAGATCACAAATCCATGAGACACGAGTCACAAGTGCCTAATAAAAAAAGTGAGGGCCAAATCAAGGGCTCCACCTTGTTTACAATTCTTAATGCTCTTCATCTCATCATAGTATTGGGAGAATTACATGTGGCTTGATCCCTCTTCAGAGTATTGGTATGTAATGCAACACTCATCTCATTAGTGTGGGTGTGGTGAGATCAATCTAGGTACTTAGGTATGACATATACATGTTGGGGTATGGGTACAATACGTAGCCAATACTAGTACATATTACGTGTATGGGGGGATATCATGAGTACATGGAACAATACTCAAGTACGTATGAGTATGTTTATGGATGTATCTGATTGTGCCTAGGTACTATCCCACTAATTGGGACGTTCAAGCCCAAAAAAGAAGGTTTTTTTGTCAAAACAAAAGTCAAATACAACTTTTAAAATTGTTCTTTCTAAACCATAATATTTTTTTTTCTTATGAAATGTTGGGGCGTTTGGATTCTTGAATATGTATGAGTTTGTCTAATGATTTTTTCCTTCCAATAAGTCAATTTTTTTCTTCCAAATACAATGAGGTTTTAGGTTGAAAAGAGAACAAAAGAAAGCTTTTAATGTTGCATTTTTGTTTTATCTACAATATTTTGTTTGTTATGTGGGATGTACAACAATGTTGTCAGCTAATGATTTTGTAGGACACATAAACAATTTGTTGTAGAAGTTAGACAAGAGAAATTATACGAATGTTAGAAAATAACATGAATAAGTGGTTTTTAAAGTTGACAAAAGAAACTGTACATATGTTAGTGAACAACATAAAAAAATTGCATATAAAGTTACATTTTATTTGAGTGTCATAACATAATTGTTAGGAATTATATTTAGTGGTTATAATAAGATGGGTGAAAGGGGCATGACTATTAGGGGATATTTCATAGCTCTAGCTATGTATTCAAAACTAATCATCATCATCATTAGATGCCATGTAAGTTTGTACTACAAATAAAAATTGGGTGCAATTTGCCCCGTTTGTGAAAGACATGAGATAATAAGGCATATTTTTGGGGGGGAGCATTGGAGATCCATGCCACAAATTTTTTTTTCAAGGTTAATTTTTTTGGGGGATAAAAATAAATTTGCACATAATCTGGCACAAGCTTAGGAAATTAATTCATGTTGTACACGTGAATTTTTTGAAGAGACTTCATTTTTTTGTTGTGAATTTACATTCAAGTCTAAAGCACTAAGGTCATGCACATTCCTCAAAATGGTGCCATATGTATTGTCAAATACATTTAACATGTGTAGGAACAAAATATAAAACTTTTCATGACATTTCACATTGAATTATCATTATGTTTTATGGTTATTTAGCTTACTTTGTTTACTTTATGCATATTATATGGTTAATTTGCTTATTTAGCTATATATTTTATTAGTTTATATGTCTTTTGTACGGTTGTACCCAAGCCCTACAAAATATTGGTATTGGGTTCCCGTTACCATACTCGTATTAGCTTAGAGTTAGAATCCATCCATATAAACACAATTCTATAGCTTGGAATTACACTAATATCAAGCTCAAGAGACCTTTGACAAATGAAGATGCATTACACAACCTCTAGTAGATGTACTATTTTATTGTGTTGGAGAGGAGGTAGGTAAAATTAATTGTGTAAATCCCTAACTCTTTAATTTTGGCTTGCTAAAAATTGTAATGTAGCACAAGGTTGTACCTTTGGCTTGATCAACATACTACCCAACCTTGACAAATTGAAACAACTGATGAGTGTCATGGCAGGTGCAAGTGTCTATCACTTCGATAATCTGGTCCTTATTCGCATGCCATAGATGTTCAGGGTCCAAATTAGAAGGATGATGTGTCAACGTTGTTTCAATAAGTGGTTGGAAGAAAGGCTCCAGAAGTTCCACATTGAAGATTGGGTGCATTCTGAAGCATGGAAGCAAATCAAGAACAAGGCATCATCACCAATTGTGAAAAGAATGGTTTAAGGACCATAGCACAGAGGCTTGATCTTCCAGTGTGGACCTTTGAAGCATTCCTTTTGAAGATGCATCCAAATGTTTTTTCCAACTAATAATGCATGAGGTGTGCGATGTGTGTCATAATGGTCTTTGTACTTATATTATGAGCGAGAGAGAATCTGTTGAACCTGTTAATGAAAAAATTGCATGTGGTGAAAAAAATTAGATCTTCCTTGTCTTCTTCCCTTTTATGTGTGTGCAACTAAGTGCTAACTAGTGCGTGGTAGGAGATATTTAGAGGTTTTATTGGTTAGAACCCCAAACATGTTTAGAATAGACTATGACCCATAGTACTATGAAGAGATTTTTTTGTAGGCGTGTTAGATGTAAAGAAAGCTACAATCCCAAGTGCAACCATGCACATTGTTATACACACATAGAAGATGAAGTAGAGTGCAGTTAACAACTTTTGTTTGTACATCTATCTAAGGATGAAACATCGTTGACTAATCAAGTTGCGTAACCATCAACTCCCATAATGTTTTTCAGAAATGACCAACAAAATGAGGACGAAAAGTCAGATACAATGGATGTTGATAGTCCAAATTAGACCCATACATGGATGAAGAAAACACAAGTAGTACCAATTGCAACAATTGTCTTCTCATAACGAACCATGATGGCCATGTTCGAAAACATATCCACTACAACATCATGCTAGTGCTTTTTCATAGGAAGTCTAGTCATGAAATCCATGCAATCAGATTCTCATGGTCTGGATGGAACTGATAGAGGTGTGTAGAGTCCTAAATTCTTTTTTGTGGACTTGGCGATGCAACAAGGAATGCAAGACTTGATGTGGTGCTTCACATCAATGTGCATTCGTGGCTAGTATAAATGTGACTGCAATGCGGCTAGAGTCTTTGTAATGCCGAAGTCCCCCGATATGAAGTGGCATAATGCATCTTTAAAATGAGTTTATGATGATCACCAGGTACACAGAGATGGCCTAGCTTCTAAAAAATCCTATCATCGAGGCACAACTTCTGAACCTGTTCACCCTGCAAAATAGTTGTATAGGCGTATGTAAAGTCCTTGTTAGTTGATAAGAGAGAGTACCCAATCTAAGATGAGCATGTGTATTGGTTAGATAAGGAAATATGTTGCATTATCATTCCTTCCCTTCTTATGTGTGCTCACGAGATGGAACTGTTGAAGGTAATTCGTCCACTTCATGTGTTGCACATTCTCCATGGCTTATAATTAGATGAAAAACGCTCCTTTCCCAAGATGTAATGTCATCATTACTCGACTTCTTTCAAAATAGCGTACAACTCTTTTTCATAGGTGGAGTACCACTACACCGTATTGTTGAACATCTCTGAGTGGTATTCAACCGGATGTCCGTGCTACATAAGCACTGCACTGCATAATCAAATTCATCTATGTGAAGTTCAAAGGATTTTATAATGCTAGGCACTATGAGAACAAGCACTGTGTCGAGGCATTATTTGAGGACCATGAAAACACACTACTGTGCATGAGTCCAATAAAACTTGGCTTTAGCATGCATGATTTGACTGAGTGGCCAAGAAATGTGCGAGAAACCGAGGATGGGCCTACGGTAGAAATTTACGAGTCTAATAACTCTCCACAACTCTATGAGGTTTCCCAGAGTAAGGAAATCCTTAGTCACTTTGATCTTCTATGGATCTACATGTATCACTACTCGATAAATGATGTAGCCTAGGTATTAAATCTATAATACATCGAATGAACACTTCGCTAAGTTTTTTTACAACTTGTGTTTGTGGGAAGTGTCTAGGATGCACGTGATGTGCTCTATGTGCTCCTCCCAAGTCTTTTTGAAGATGAGAATGTCATCAAATTAGACAATGACTAAGGAGTTAAGGAAGGGACGAAGTCGGTCATCCATTAGTTGCATAAAATGCCATGGGTGCATTGGTCAAACTAAAAGGCATAAACAACCTGTTGTCACATACTAGAAAATTTTCAAAAAAAAATTCAAGTTGTATGAGTCATGTTTCCCTTGGTGCATCGTTTTCCTTTTAGGACTTAGCTAAATTTTGGGCTCAAATAACCCTTTTTTACACAAATCAACCTTTTGAGGAATAGGAGGAGCAATTCCTAAGTTCATCAAGTTATCTGATTTGTATCGATATTGGGCATTATATCGGACGAATCGGGTCATGATGGTACAAGTGGTATTGTTCCCTTGTTCCCCGATTTCTATCCTAAGACGATTTTCTTTAAATTTGGGTCTAGTTGGCACAGTTGGTTTTCATGAGCAAAAATTGAATGGTTTCTTCATTCCCTATGTTCTCCACATTGTCGCCATAGTCGATTCAATGATTTAGTTTTGGGTAGATTCGGTAAAAGAAAACCCTACAAGCACAGTGGGAACAATTCCAATGTTCCCTCCATTCTCTGCATCCTCGCTTGGAAAGGCAGTTAATATGCAACACATTGTGTAAGCCCCCACACACACGCGCACGCACACACGCACACACACACACACACGCACACATGCACACACACACAGAGGACTCAGCTAAATTTTGGGCTCAAATAACCCTTTTTTACACAAATCAACCTTTTGAGGAATAGGAGGAGCAATTCCTAAGTTCATCAAGTTATCTGATTTGCCAATTTTTTGATTTGTATTGATATTGGGCATTATATCGGACGAATCGAGTCATGATGGTACAAGTGGTATTGTTCCCTTGTTCCCCAATTTCTAGCCTAAGACGATTTTCTTTAAATTTGGGTCTAGTTGGCACAGTTGGTTTTCATGAGCAAAAATTGAATGGTTTCTTCATTCCCTATGTTCTCCACATTGTCGCCATAGTCGATTCAATGATTTAGTTTTGGGTAGAGTCCATAAAAGCAAACCCTACAAGCACAGTGGGAACAATTCCAATGTTCCCTCCATTCTCCAGGCAGTTAATCTGCAACACATTGTGTAAGGCCCCCCCCCCCCCCCACGCACACACACACACACACAGAGAATTCAAATTCTTGCCCAATTCATTTTTTCACTTGACGTAGACAAAAATTGATCTTTGTCCCCTATCATTTTCACACCTCCATAACCATTGTTCTGCTTGAAACTTCATCATATTTCAGTAAAATTCAAAAGTTCTAGCGTCAATGGGATTTTGAGGAAGAGGGCTTCATTTTCATCCAACCAATAAGAATTTTTATAATTGTTTTACCTTGTTTTGTTCTCTTTCTTGTTGTGTTGCCCATCTACCCTGGTTTTTCCCAATTTATTTTGTGAAGCTAGTTTTGCACCTCTTAGTGCTCTCAAAACAATCAAAATGAAATTCCAACATGTTGGTTATGAGCCACTTTCCTCATTGGGGACCTTTGTACCCAAAATTGGGGATAGTGATATTAAACATATGGATTTGGCAAAGTTTTGGAGTAGAATAAGAAATGAAAAACTAAATCCTTTGGCTAAAAGAATTTTTAATAGTGGTTTAGCCCATGCAAGTGGTTTTCACACCTCAGTTCAATGTATCGACACCGTCCTAGCTTGTGCTTCCGATTTTGATCTCCAAACTAAAGAAGCGAGAGATCCTCAAGGTCAAATTATTTCTCAATTAGATGCACATCACATAAATTTGGCCCTTGGGATCCCCACTTTTGGAAATGCCAAGGTCTTGACTCTGAAAGACGCTCAGATAGAGTTTGGCCTAACTGCTAACAAGTACCAATAATGATTGCAAAATCTTGGCTAAAAGCAAAGAGGAAGGGACCTTCAAAATTACTCAAGACACTTTATGAGTGACTTTATTGAAGAACTTTCAGATATTATCACCCTCCTAACTAGAATAATGGGTCTCTCCTCCACCAAATAATTTCGGGAGTGGATGTGCATCTATATTAATTTAATATGTGAAGGAAAACATGCACTAAATTAGGGAGGAATTACTTTTGAAAATATGACTCAGCAACTCATTCAAATTCCTCAAACCAAATCCTTTTATATGACCTCCTACTTGATGTACACCATTTTTGGGTATAGGATTCGGATTGGTTTGTCAAGTCAAGGTAATAGACCAAAACTCCCAATTTATGACTACCACACTCAATTGAATTTTGAGAACAATAGGATCCATTGTACAAGAGTCAATGATGCCTTCACTATGTTCATAGTCAGATTACATGAAGGATGTGTCACCAACAGAGTTTCCCAAGAAGCTAAACAGTTAATTGTTATAAATGGAAGCATTTTTTATATAATTTCAAATATTTTTCTACATTATAAATGTAGGATTTTAAGGGCTTCCTCACAAACTTCCAATTTATTACAATGACAAAATCATCCTCATTGAGCTTTGGAGACAATTGGATAAGAAGGTTTCTGGCATTCCATTTCCCATATCCCTTGGAGACTATATTTGTAGGTCAGCCATTGATGCTCAGAATATTGAATGAACTATTTCTCCTTTCAACATGCATCCTTTCCAGAAAAGGATATCTTTTGATAGCAAAAACTTCATAAGCAATGATATTTGTTTGTCATACCTTCATGTGCATATAATTAAAGAGGATTTTAATGATGAATTTGAAGTTAGAAAAAGGATGTATGGAAGGATGACTCTTCAGAAAATCAAATACTTTGAATTGTTCAAGGTTCCAGATGACAAGGTTGATGATGCTTCAGAGTTGCTAAAACTTGAGTTCATAAATTCTATCTAATATTCTTCTCTTCCTACCATTGATTGGTCTCTCAAAGAGAAGGATAACATTGAAGATATTACAACACTTGTTCTCTCAAGGACCAAGAAGAGGTTTGCCAAGAAATTGAAAGAATTCAAGGCCTCTCAAGAGGAAAATGCTTCTCATGGCATTCCTTCTTCCTCCGTTAAGAAAGAATTCGGCATAAAGGTCTATACTTGGACTTTGAAGGCTAACTCTGAGAAAGAAAGTAATAAGAAAGATGATGATAAACAAGAGGAAGAGGAAGAAGAAAATAAGCAACAAGAGGGTGAAGAGAGTGAAGAAGAGGAGGAAGATGAGGAAGAATAAGAAGCTACAGAAATTCCAGCTCAAGATTTTGGAAAAACAAGTACTTCTAGGCCAAAGCTTGATGAAGACAAGTAACTACTAGTAACTCTTCCTCAAGTGATTTCTTGTAACTCTCCCTCAATCACAATTGTTTCTACACAAGTATCTTTTCCTCCTCTACTAACACTCGGTGTGCCAGCAACAAATCGATCTTTTGATAAAATCTCAAACACTTCATTCTCATGGGTTCAACTAATGGTTGAAAGAAAAAAGAATAAGGCTCAATCAAAAGTTGAAGTTCCCAATTATGATGTTGTACTTGCACTTCTTAGTACTCTTTCTCTCACCAAGAAAGCTAGAAAAACTTCTCACCTTGTTACTAACATTTCAGGACAACAATATGTTGAAATTGCAAGGCCAACAATTGACAAAAGTGAGCATGAGATCACCACAACTGATTATGAGCTCACAAGAATATCATTAGGAGAATCTACTCCCAACGGAGATGTGCATATTTTAAAGAAAATAGTTTCTAAAGTGATTGAGAGAGTGGAGAAAGGAAAACAAACACAAAAACAATTGGAGGAGCAAGTGCACACTCTCTCAACATACATCAAGGTTTTCCTCTCTCTGGATCCTACTCTTTTAGCTTCTCTTCCATCCCTTGCTCTAGTATATGACATTGATTTGAAAGTAATTTCAGAAGTCCACAAAAAACTATTCAAGGAAAAGTTATTGAAGTACGAGTGGAGAACATACTAATGAGTTGGTTGAAATTCATTGATGAAGGATGCAAAGTTTATGAGAATTTAATAGTTGCACAAAAACATATAAGCTTTGTAGTTGACAATATTGAAAAGGAAACTAAGGTATGGGTAGATGTAATCCAAGATCTTCGAATCACGGGTGCGAAAGATAAGTAACTCCTCCTTTTAGAGAATATTTTTGCTAATACTAAAAGCAATATGTCACAGACATGGTCATTCAATGTAGAATGGAGATTGAAAGTTCTTGAAGAAGCCTCCACAGAGCTACAAAATGTAATTCAAAAGGCTTAATTTTTGAAATATGAAATCTTTGTAGACTTGAGTCTCTCTATTGTGATTTCTTCTAAGACAATTCCTCCCAATGGAATTAAATTGATGAAATCAAGGAATAGTTCAGGAAATTGGTCAAGGAAGAATTGTTTGAAACAAAAAATCTCAACCAAGATAAGATGGAGGAACTCTTTGAACTGAATAATGAGATAATTGAAGCCTCTAAAAGTTTGGCTCAATACAGGGGAACTAGTCCAGAAATGGAGAGCTCTTGGAAGTTGGATGAACAATTTAGCCAATACCGTGATTCCAAAATAATCAAAGATATTTGTTGCAGTTACAGTTCAGAATGCAAGTGCTAAAGGTCAAAGTCCTAGCTCCTATCCCTTCTCTTCCTACTTCAAGCACTAATTGAAAGAATTAATTGTTATAGTGTAATTGTGACTTAATTAAACAAATGATTAGTCACTCAAAATAAAAAAATAGTTATTTCAAGGAGGTAGTTATTTCCCCCTGTGCCTATAAAAGATGCCATTTTCATTTGTACCTTAGGGTTGGATGTTGGTGGATTGATGTAAAGAAAGAAAAACAGTTTAATATAGAAGAGATTCTCTCTTTTCTCTTGTATCTTCTTCTTTATATTTTTGTTTACTTTTTGTATCAATTATATGTCGATGGAATATGAAACTTTGTGTTCATCTTTATTCTTTGTGAATTATTGAACTTGGAGTCAATATTTATCTGAGGACAGATTTCTCATTGCATATTATTGTGAACATTCTTAGTTTTATATTGACATGCATAAGTAGAATAAGATATGGGTTTTGCTTATTTGAAAATGGTGTCATTCATTCCCTTTCTTGTAAAGTCTCTAAAGCTAATCTTTATTTCCATAATCTAGATTCCTATCTCTCCTCTATATTTAACTCCATACTTTGGCTCAATACAACCAACATCCTCAAGAATGTTATAATAAGAATGGATGTATATTCTATAAATATCCTTAGGATCATTTTTTCTTTTAAATAAGGGAACCTCCTCATCAAAGAGGAGGGACTGTTGTCCCCTGAACTGTTGACGATTTTCTTATGTGCAAATTTTTATGCCAATGCAACCATTCATACAATCCTTCTCGTTTCTTGAAAATTATCTTCCACGTATTTTGGATGGACCAGGACTTGGTGGTAATCAAACTTTAGGTACATCTTAGTGAAGTATTGTGCACCTCAAAGCTAATCCAGAAGGTCGTCAATGAGTTACAATGGACACTGATTCTTCAATATGATCTTGTTTAGTACACAATAGTCTATACATAGTCACCATATCACATCTTTCTTGGGTGGTAGAACTATTGGACTTCCACAAGGTGAATATCTATGCCTAATCTTCCCCTGAGCAAGGAGCTCTTGTATCTAGCGGTGGACTTCATTCTCCCAGAGTATTTTGCATTATAGTGGGTTATATTTGAAGAGGTGCTCCAGAAACCAAATCAATGTCGTGCTTCACTATGCAATTGGTTGGAAGGATTTTCGGTTCCATGAAGACTTCACTATGTTGATCCAATAACTTGTCTGATAGATGTTGTTGTGATGATGTAGGCACAAATAATGTCGCTAATGCCTACTTTATCTCCCACATAGGTGTTTTTGGTTGAACCATGAGTAACACAAACTTGTGGGTGTGTCTGTGAGATGAGTCTGCGGCATTTTTTCGCAAAGACCAATGTGACTTTGGTCTCTGGTGAAGATCCATAGAGATTGAAGAACCAATCTTTGATCCCAACCAGTAGAGTATTCCCAAAAGTATGTCAAAAACCTCAATAGACACAATGTCGCAAGTGACATTTTCCTCCATTGACTTAACTTCATAGTAAAAAGTAGAATGTCATTGGACCTGTATATCTTTTCCTTGTTGAAGCCATCCAAGTGAATATGGGTGACACGTGGAAGTAGGAAGTGAATTGCATTAAGCATGATGTTCTTTTTTCTCTTGTTATTCATGATGACATGGAGGGGTTGTCCTTTGCCCCAAAACTTCATGTAGAAGAGGCAATCTTGTTCCTCATAAGCATCCATGAAAATTGCATTGGTGCTCAATCAAGAACAATCTAGATCATTATCATTCGTTTGCACGTGACCTAATGTCGATTACGCTAGCAAGGAATGTTACAATTGGCATTCAGAATTGTCATGGGTGTGTGAGTAGTGTCGATAAAAATACATGTCACTTGTTTTCCTCTTGCCTTTTTATAAGTTGGAAGGTGTAGAATCCTACTAGTTTTGTTGGGTGGCCTTCTTAGGTCACTCACTTATATTCAAAGTTTTTTTTCCTTATTTTGCACAGGGGCTTGAAATGAAGCACTTTGTGCAAGTTGGCTCTTGTGCATGTTGCTAGATGAAGATGCAAAGTGCTACGTCATCTTGGTTGTGGCTTCAATCTTCACGGCATTGTAGTATGCTTCACCCATGGAGTTAGAAGACAAATACTCCATTTTGGCATGTAGATAAGGTGAAAGTACACTCATGTAGTTACACACCTTTTCTTGTTATGAGAGATCCTTACACAACCACGAAATGTAGTCATCGAACTCGGTGTAGTCTTCATCCAACTTCTCCTTATGCTACTGGAAGTTCATGTTTTCATCCTCGTAGTGTCTATGGGGGAGAATACTACTACAAAGTGTTAACAAAATCATCCCAAATCAGATTGGAATGCTTTGTCATATTGTGTGCTAAATGTCCCTCACCAATGAGACACTCTTCAACACTGTGAAGGTGATATTCTCTTCATCAATGAATTTATTAATGGAAAAGTAGGCCTCGAATTGGTGTAACCACTTATCCGGTTCTGCGACATCAATCTTGTCTTCAAACATTGGAATATCAAAGTTCACGTGGACCTTGAAAGGGGTTTGATGATGAAACTATGGGTGAGATGAATCAGAGAGGGAAAGCACTCTTATCAGGTTGGGTTGAACCATCAACTCGCGGAATTAGCCGAACAATTTGTTGCACTATGCCTCCAAAGCTGCCTGAATGAGCTTTTGAATGTATGGTAAACCTTAGGTTTTCTCTAGGCGTCAACCATCTTACTCCTATTATGAAATTATTTCAGGTAGTTGGAAACCAAACCAGCTTCTTCTCCTTCTTTCTATCATCACACTTGTGTGTTTATAGGCATAGAAAAGGTTAAGAATGCAGCTCTAATACCAATGATCCACACCACACAACCTAGTAATGTGTATGGGAAACAATTCTGCACTAGCTAGAGCAACAAGGATTATAAGAGTGTGCACAAGAGCCCAGTACCATGTGTGTGAGACAATTTTGTACCATCTAGTGTAATAAGGATTATAAAAGTGTGCATGGGTTATTGAATGCAATGAACCAAACACACAACAATGTACCAGAATCGTAATTTGCAGAAAATGTAACTTCTATTCCATAACGGTGAATAAGATGTACATGCAGTTGACAAGACTAAGAGAGAAGGCTCTTTTATGAAAAGAGGGATTCATCCTTACTAATTGTCTAAACTATTATGAAAGGATTACAAATAGATTAATGTTGGAAAAAAACCAAGAAAATCTATCTAGTGTGCCTCAAGTGATTGCAAACTCAAAACTCAACAGATATATACAACTGACAACAGTTCTTGGACAGACGGTTCCAACTGTTCTATCCTCCCACACGCGAGGTATTTGGAATGCAACACATGGCATGTTGCGATGATACTCTAACATGCCTCAGTGTTGGATGTGCAATCTGGTGTGCCACTTGGCAATTAGGTTCTGACAATAAAATTCTAGCATCTAACGTTCTAGTGCAAGTCCGAGGGGAGAAATGGCATGCAAGCAAGCAAGGTGCAAGTGTGATGACACATGGGATGGCTGCAAAGGTTTGTGTGGCATGATAGAAGTTATGAATGTAGCACAAATGGGATTTCACAAGATTGTAGAAGTTCTAGCACAAGACTGTAGGAGCTGCACAGGTTGTGAAGCGCACGAGCATGCTATGAGGGATTTCTTGGGTTGTGTGGGTGGTGAAGGATGCTCACAAAACTCGAGGGATTACATGGGGTGAAGCACCAAGGTACCGTGGGACTCTGAATAATGCTGAATGTTTGGCAAACTGCAGAAGGGGGAAAAGCTCCACGGGATGTCACAAAAGGATCTGCTTAATGTCACGAGGTTGAGGAATTGATGTAAGATCTCACAAAGTGAATTCCAAGTTCTACAAGAGAAGTGAGAAGGCTTGCACGGTTGCGAGATGTTGTGAGGTGAGCTGCAAGGTTGTGCACGGATTAGACACAATCAAGCACTTTGTTGATGCTTCTTTAGATCAAGTCCTTCAACCTATCATTGTTGTTCGTACCATTTCTACTGACATTGGTAATTCTTGAAAAATTGATACCCACAGTTCTTTTCTTAAGAAATAGGATAAAGCCCATTGTTCTCTTTTCGCTCAATTCAAAGTTAATATGGAGGCCCCATCTATTAAAGTCATTACCATCCATGAATTAGACATGAAAGATTAAAAAATGAGGACCCTAATTTGGAAGCTAACATTGGTCAATTGGTTGGAAAGGAAGTTAAGAATCACACTTCCAAACTTGAAAGCATGATACAACAAGTTATCAACCTTGATTTGTAGGGTGCCAACTCCAAAAATATTCCATCTGCCCCTAAATCTAGAAGATGCCAAAATAAAAGAAACAAAAATCGCCCAAAGGTCTCGATGATATCCTTGAGGGTCTTCCCCCTAATGGTTTACTACAAAATGAATATTGGGCCTACTTTAAAACAAATAATAAATTCCTAACTAGCCATTACAACATTAAATAGTAACTACTAATTTGATAACATTAAATGTGCATATCCTAAAGTGGAGGAACACTTCTTAGTTTATTAATTATGAGCTTCCATGAGTGGCTTCAACCTTCTTATAACCTTGATGTTCAAATCTAAGGAGTTTTTACCAATTTCTATAGCCTCCCTAAACCTTCCTTGAAGAAATGATTCTACACTATTAAATCTTTGGTGTCTTCAATGCAAATGGTGTAAGGTTTTTGAAAAGTGATATATTAACACTAATTTTACTTTCCTCTCGATGCAACTATCTACAACATGTTCGTTCACCCTTGCCTAAATAGAACTATGTGTTTCCCTAATAGTCGGGACACCACAAGAACAATCAATTGTGTAAACTTTAGTTCTTAGGCTAGGTTGTAACCAATCTTTGACTGATCTGAGTACCTTTTCATTTTGTTCTTGGGTAAAAATTAAGTAACATTGTTTTTTCTCTTGAGTATCTTCGACCTTGTTGGAGATAATTTCAATGTATGGAAGGAATGCCACTTGAGCTTCCCCTAAGGAAGCAAATTTAAGTCTATCATTATGACAATCTCTTGCTTAGTTAAAGGCTTGAGAAATTTGTTTCTTTTTATCTATTTTTCTTTAAAAATAGGGTAACGTGTCTAATCTATTATTATAAGAGTTCCTCATCACAAATTATAAAATCCCCCTCATGGCAAGGGTTTTGAGAACACCTACCTTTTGTATTGGGTGATGATATGAAGAGGAATGCAAATATAAGTTCATGTGGTAACTTGTACATTCTTTTAAACAATTTGCACAAGGGAACAATCATCATTCACACAAAGAGAAAATTCAAGAAAGGTAAGCTCCAATCTGAATCAATTTGCTTTGTGAACTTCATGCTCCCCATGAAGTTGTTAATGTGTAAATGGAATTCTTCAAGCTTTTCCCTGATGTGCTGCCAACAAAGATTAGTGTCATCTACATATCTTTTTCACCATATAGGCTCAAGCGGAAAGGCATTTAGAGATTTTTCTCAAACTTATCCATATAGAGGTTTGTAACCACGAGCAAAAGTGGAGAACCCATTGTCATCCCTTCCGTTTGTTTGTTAATAAACCCTTTGAAAAAGAACACAGTGGATCTCAAACAAATGGCAACCAACCTCAACGTTTCATCATGAGAGAAAGATCTCACCACCTCAATGGCCTCTAAGATTGGAACTTTGGTGACCAAGGATACCACATCAAAGCTAACAAAAAAATCATCAACCTCAACTCTCTCATCTTCAATGAACTCCACAAATTGTGTTGAATCGTTAATGAAATAGGATATGTTTCCCATAGAAAGCTTCAACTTTTTTGCCAAAAATGCAGCTAACTGATATGTGGAGTCAAGGTGTCAACAATAGGTCTTAATGGGACTCCCTCATGAATTTTAGGAGCCCCAAAAAGTCTAAGGGCTATAATTTTGTTGGGAATCAACTTCTTCACACTCTCGTCTGATGATGAAGCGTTTATTACATTGGAAACCCTCTTCTTAATCAAATAAAGTGGATTATAATCAAGCTTTTTGTAACACCAGCTATTATACAAGTGGCTAATCATTTTGTCATCAAAATCCTTCTGATTAAAAACAACTGTTTGATTCCCCTTCTTTGTCTTGACCACAACAATATCTTGATTGTTGTTTAAACTCTTTAAGGCTTTCCATTCCTCACCCACGATGGTGCTTGGAGGATCTTTTGCATACCTCAAGGCTACACACAATCTTGTCTTACCTCCTCTACGATATCATGTGGAGACTTATCACCAAATTATCAATCTTTGCCATGAAATATTTACTGGAATATGTCATGGAGAGATAGGGAACCCCATCCCCCTCTTTAAGACATTAAGGTAGGCTAATCCAAAAACATGTTTGAGAGACTAACTACCATTTTTTTTTCCCAATTGTCAACAACCACATGTTGATTGGGATGAATACCCAAAACGCTTCGTACATAGTACACCTCCACTAAAATAACCCTGTGACATTTGGTTGAGTTTATTAAAATTTGGAGCACAAATTATAGAACAAAGCAATATTAAAACTCATATCTTCAATTGATGCATCCAGGATTCACATAATACAAATATATAGCTTATGACATCCTATATAATAACAGTCAAGCCAAAACAACATCCCTATATTAGTGAGGAAGTTGAACAACCTCACTCACATATGATATTATTGTTACAACAATAATCAATTAACTTATCAATAGTAAATAATTATTTACTATTTACCACCACTGATATTTAACCCATACAATATGTAATGTGAGAACTAATATATGTTCCTAACATTCCCCCCCTTAGTGCGAACATGGTGAAAACATCCACACACTCAACTGCATTATGATCACCCCTGTGAAATATGTCCTACTATGCGACTCGTGATCTTAATCAAAAGAAAGGCTCTCTCATTCTATGGTGTTAAACAGGTTTACCACAAACCTTGACGTGAACAGGTCCCATCAACTGTCCACCTCGTGTGGTTTTCTAGATCCTCCCACAAACTCTTTCAAAATCCATGAATTGACTTACTCAGGTGATTTTGTTCGCCACTATGCTTGTACATCAAGGGAGTATATAGGAATCATAGCTCGCTTATGAAAAAACTAATGAATATAACACATATTGGAAAGAGATTTCACATTACTCCTATAAGAATCACAATGTTCTTAATTACAGCCACTGTTGTCAATCGCTGCCACTCGATCTTGAATAACATAGGAAACTGTCACTGCCACTGAAGTTGCCTTTGACTTGATTCGTTTTAGGCGCATAATGGAAATGGAACATTGGTATCATGTCCCCCCCCACAATGTGAAATTTCCACACACGAACACTGAGAAGCAAACTATATCGAAGTACATACTACTGATCGGATCTTGCTAGTTAGATCTTGTTGCACATGGTCACCATTGCAAGTGAACGTATTCACAAGCGAACCATCTTCCAACGAAGTACGACAGTTAGAGGATCACGTCAGTCATCTACGCTCTAACACAACTATTTTCCAGAGTTCTATTGTACTCCAGCAACGACAATACCACGTGCTACAATATCTTTTACAAAGATTTTAGGCAACAATAACTTACGAAACTTCAATCTAAAACATAATAAATCAAACTACAAGAAGATTATGCCATCATCAGGGCAATAATGTGTACGCCTACCCCTTCATATTAATTACATCATCATAGAAGCTCAATTGATTTGTGCCTAGGAAAGCATCAAAACTCTATGCTCTCAACACCTTATCCTGCTCTGATACCAGATGTGAGATCTGGTTCAATTTATTAAAATTTGGAGCACAAATTATACACCAGAGCAATATTAAAACTTGGATCTTCAAATAATGCATTTGGGATCCACATAACACAAATATATATCTTATGACATCCTATATAATAGGAGTCAAACCAAAACAACGTCCCTATATTAGTGAGGAAGTTGAACAACCTCACTCATGTATGATATTATTGTTACAACAATAATCAATTAACTTATCAATAGTAAATAATTATTTACTATTTACCACCATTGATATCTAACCCATACAATATGTAATGTGAGCACTAATAGATATTCCTAACAAAACCAACCACCCAACCAGTTAAAGTGCCAAGAAGACACAATCACAATAATTTCTATGATCATAGTGATGTTTGCATCATGGCACATCAAATTTCTGTTGGTCTCATTTCATATTTAAGTTTGTAACCAACTGCTCTTGCATAGGAGACCCAATCCAAATCCGGCCAAATGTCACTGCGTAAAGAATAAGACAACTCCGAATGAAGCTTCTAAAGCTCTAACGAGATTTTATCCATCTTCACCTTAGTTCTCCCAATGACAAAATGAAGAGGAGACATGCTCGCTCTTTGAAATATATTACAGCTCCTTTGGTTAAGAAGATAGTGCTTGACTCGAACAAAAGAAAGAATGATCACAGGGTCCCGACATCATTTTAGGAACATGCCGCAGACATCCGCCTCGAAAGGAAAGTAAAATCGAAGGTAGCATAACACTCTTCAAAAACTTTGCATGCCATTTGCATTGAAGACACCGAAGTTTTAGCAATGGATAATCATTTCCTCGAGCAAAGGTTGAGGGAGGCTATAGAAATTGGTAAACATTCCTTAGATTTGAATGGGGATGAGGGCTTGGGTTTAAGCCACTCATGGAAGCCCATAATTAATAAACTAAGAAGTGTTTCCCCACTTTAGAATATGCACATTTAATGTTTCAAATTAGTAGTTACTATTTAATAATATAACGACAATTTAGACATTTATTATTTGTCCTAAAGCATGACCAATATGCATATTGTACTACATTTGAGTTATCTATATAAGAAAAATCTTCTTAGAGTTTTATGGACTGTGAAAGCCTCAATTTATTGATTAAGGAGAATGTTGCTTCTGTAGAGGATACAAGACTCAATCCCATGTTGTTCTCGGTACTAGCTTTAGCTCTGTCAAAGTGAATGGTCAAAGAGATGTCTCTAGATTCTATCTCATCAATGGTAGGGGCTTATAATTCTTCCTTGGGGACAATAAGGCATAGAGATCAAGGTCAATTTCAGCATGGTCAAATATTTACTCATGCAATTTGTTTGTCATCATTTAATTCTCTATCAAGAACATAAATTACCTCACCAAATCAGGTCGTATTTTTCTTGGACATTCAAACTTATCTTGACTGCATATATAGGCTCCATTAATATTTGGGATGAGTTTCTTCCAAATGAAACTTGAAGAGAGGAATATATTATCTACAATGCAATGGAATTACAAACAATTTTGTTTTTCTTACCATGTTGAGATCTTGCAAATTAACCATTATAAGACATGATGACATATCATGTTCTGTGACCATAAATGATGTAATAGATTTTGCTTCACATAACAATAGTATATGTAAATTTTAATAGTTTAATAGATTTTGCTAGACATAACACTAATATATTTAAATTTAAATAGTTTAATAAAGAATTTTTGTTATTCATTCGAAGCACTTGGATGGGCTTTAGCTACTTCTATATGGTAACAAATTATCAATCAACAAGTATGTGTTCCTTTTGGAGGAAAATGGGAGACTCCCATATATTTTATACATACGGTGCAATGAGGAATAAAATGGGATATTCTTGTTGACTGTCCATGGATTAACATAAATTAACAAAAAAAAGTGATAAATATGTAAGGTTTTCAACTGTTGACAGAGCTAATGTACCAACTGTATAAGCTCTTCTATAACAAGGTCAAAACATTGCCCCTCCTCCTTGTGTCCTTTTTTTGCCTTTGTCTTTTATCACTGGGACCTTTCTGTGCATCAAGGATTCGTTCTCAGAACATCTTGGCCTCCTTGAGATGTTTGAGGATTTTTCCTAACAACTGGGATCATCCAAAGGACATTCCTCAACCACCCGAGAATGTTAGGTGGTCCCCAACATCATTCAACTATAAATTATATAAGTAAAACATAAAAATTTAAGACTTTCATATGGGAAAATCAATCCATTGAGGCAGCTCATTTGGAGCCAAGAAGTGATGAGGTTCAATTGGGGTTCATGGGAGATGGGTCAGATGACAAGTCTGATTATTGAGCATGTCGCTCAATGTTTGCAGATGAGCATTTTTGCCATGGCTGAACTGCAATTGTTATATTTTTAATTTCTGATTTTAATTTTCATATGAAACTCTTGTACTATTTCCATGGTCATACAAATCAGATACTCAAATTTACAATTTTGTTATTGAGAGACTCAAAATTTTATTTCAATGCACAATGTCGTGGATGTTATTTAGAAAGTTTTACTATGCATCGGAAAAGCTATAAAATTTGTATCGTAAATATAATTTGACGTCCTCAAAATCCAGGAATTGTTTTTCGCAGTCTTGGAAACTCGAAGAAGGAAAGTAGTGGAAGGATTAATGTTTGATCTTATAAAGAAGCAATCCTTTTATTTCCTTATATCTAACATTTGGTTTATCGAAACTCCATACATTAAGGACATAAGGTTTTCACACTCCATAAATTGTTGAAAGCATAGAACATTATCTTTCCTTATAAAAACTGAAGAGGTGAATCTATTGCACATACTTTCACATGTGAAATTTGTTAAAATGATGTTCAAACGACCAGTCTGAAAATTTTGGTAATCGAACAGCCTACCATATGGCAATGAGGCCAACTGTGGTACCTGAAGCCCTAAAATATATTCAGGTTCTAGGAATTCCTGCGAAAGCTGTCATTGTGTTGCACGAGAGAAGAGCTTCTACAGAGCTGATTAGTTTAGTGATCCAAAATAGTTCTCCTTTATCTACTATCGATGTCTTCAAACCATTCAATTCTAATTCTAGAATTTTTGTAATCATTGGGAATTGTGATTGTCTTCCCATGAAACTTTATCTCCAAGTATAGAAGCATCTTTGATTTCAATTACTTCAAAGTCAGTATATATATTGACTCAATATAATGTAGTAGATGCTCCCTTCAACATATCTATTGGTTGGGAATGCCGTATACAGTCAGTATGTTAGTTCAGTCAACTGTTAAAGAGCCTGAATATTAAGCACTTTTTAGTGTTAATTTATGTTAGATATAGACAGACAACAGGAATATACTATTTTAATCCCCAACATACCGGCTGTTTACGTGAGAGTTATTGGTTGCACCACATGTGAATCAGGTTATTTCAAATGGTTGTAGAAGATTTGAAAGGAACGCCTATCTATATTAATCCAGATAGGTATCTATAGAACACTATTTTTCATGCCAAAATAAAATGCTATTAGGAACATAATATTCAGCTAAGTTGCCGAAACGTTTTGGATATGGCAGCGGGAGTGGAGTATCTGATACGCGGAAACGGCAAATTTTTTTTTGACCCCGGATACGGCGTAGGATACGGAAGTACAAAAACTATATAAAAATTAAAAAATATATAAATTTCAGCCTTCTAAATAAGAATTAACCACATGTTATGCATATGAAAAACAAAACAAGCTAAATAGCCACAACAAACTACTCATACATTCATAATTTCAATTGTCCCTATCATATCTAGTTGAGTTGTTTATTACATTTATGATTTATCTCATACATGCTATTTTTATCCATGTTTATGATGGCTTGTACTTGGTACCTTATGTAGAATAATGGTGCTGCGAAAACTGTAATTTCTGCTGTAATGATATATTAAATTTAAAATATACCTTCTGTAGAATAATGGTGCTGTGAAAACTGTAATTTCTGCTGTAATGATATATTAAATTTAAACTATACCTTCTGTAGAATAATGGTGCTGTGAAAACTGTAATTTCTGCTGTAATGATATATTAAATTTAAACCAGAATTAAAAAAGAACAAAAGAAAATAAAAATACAGTTTTGGGCCAGGAAACAGCTGGGTACGGCTGCAGAAGTATCCAGCCGTATCCGGACCTGCCTGGCCGCTCCCAAGCCGCTCCCGCTCCCGAAATGTGCCGTACCCGCTCCAGGGGGTCTAGGGGTGCCGTTTTGGCTACTTAGATATTGAGTCAATGCAATATCAAATTCTGGATAATCATCTGGCAGAACCCATAGGTGAAACCGTGTCTACATACAGATTTGCTTTGAGCATCTATATTCTAACTATCTAGAATTTTAACATATTCTACTATTTTACTAACTCAATTAATTTGGCAGTATCACTTGAAATGATTCTACCAGTTCCTTGATTTGTCCAATCAAGGATCTGTTTGAGTTCAAATATTTTGGCTTCCTTTATTGGCATTTTTCCAATTTGTTTTTTAGTTCAGAATAGTTCCTTTACATGTGTTTTTCGATGTCTTTGTTAGTGCCATAGTAATCATTCTAAAGGATTTTGCCTGAATTACTCTCTTGCCTTTGTCATTAAAGTGAGAAATAACACTATATTTAATTAGCTTTTCTACAAATTTCAAAATCACAGTGTGTTCTCGATTACATGATCTCCAAGACCATAAACTGTATAAATCTTGATATCGGTCTCGCTTGAACATTGACAATTTTTTTTTCCTTTTGACCGAAACTGATGCAATTCCAACACAGGGCCTGCATTTGTGCTTACATTTGTTCTATTTTATTTTTAACTGACTTTAATAAATAAATATACACGCCTTTCCTTAAAAGTCAGTTTGGACACTTCATCATAGCTGCCAAAATAATACTAAAGCATCAAAAAGTTCAATCTGTTATTTAAGCCATCAATAAACCCAAACCTCTGTATATTTTCATCCACTCCTATAGAAATTTAACTCAACGTATCCTAGACATATTCTCCCATTGATACACTAGTCTTTTTTCCAATATCAGTTAGACCTTGTTCTCCTAAACGTCTACATGAGTATTTAAATGAAAACTTGTTTAGCTAATCTTAAGTTAATTCAATCTTTTTGTCCTTTTCTTGTTGATTGGTTCTCATAAATCGATGCAACAAGTTTCACTTCAATGTTGATCTAAATTTTTCATTCATTATAGCCAGACCAATAGTGTTCCTTGCTTCCCAATAGTGCTGAAAAAAATCAATGGTTACCTGGTTCAAACGATACTTAGCCGCATCAACACTCCAATCAAACATGGATAAGAAGATAGCATTTGCAGTTGTCTTCTTACTTGACGATGTTAAAAAGACTTATGGCTGTAAGAATTTCTTGACTCAAATGTTGGCTATACAAGGATTCAATATTATCTTTCTACAATATTTTTCTTCTATGTCCGCTTATAGTAGTATTCTTAAAAACTTAATTCTCACATGTCAGTATTTCTCAACTTCCTTATTTTCTTCCATAGTGAATTTAATAACTCCAGACTTTGCTGTAATTTTATTTTTTCTACTTATCATGTGTCTTTGTATGTCCCCTTTTTCAAATTAATATTGAATGAAGACTTCTTGCCATTCTCTTCCCATGGCCAAGAAGGATAAGTGAACAAGGGAAGTAATTGAGCTAATTTCAGTTTTCTTTTATTATTTTTAATGTTTTTATTTGGTATTTCACTCCTTAAGGCAGTCGGCTGGGGTTATGAGACCCCAACAAGAGATTAGAAGATAAAGTGAAGCTTACAGAGGTTGGTCCTCACCTATTTGGCCTTTGGCACCAACCAAGGGATATAAAAAAGATTGTATGACCTCATTTGTAAATCATCTTTGGCACATATACACTTATACTTGGTTTGTTGGGCTGATTGTTCAATACCTTTCCACTTGAGGATGAAAACCCTCTTGTGTGGCATCCAAGGAAGACGAAACCCTTCCTTATGGTTTGGTGGAGAATGGAAAATCTCCTTAGTGGTGAATTGAGGACATCTACTGAAGATTCTTTTGCTGATTGAGATCTAGGGCATCAAGAAGAAGACCTACAAGAGCTTTGATATATTTTTGGAGCCGCTCTCCTAGGGAACGATTAGGGTTTGAGTGTGATTTGGTGCCTTCTAGGGCACATAACTCATTTTTTCTTTGATATTCTGATTTATCATATTTTATAAGGCTGAAATCCATACTTTGGTTATTTTTGGAGTTTATCTATCATTTTTAGCCCTTATATTGGCTGCCATGCTGCTGTCATAAATTTAATTACAGCAGGGTCTCATCTCTGGTTTTCTCCATTTCTTTGATGCAAATTGGATGGATAATTGTTTCTGTAGTTGAAAAAATTATTTAGAAGTGTTTTTCAGTTGTTGTGCATGGTTATATGGTGAATTTAATGTTCCTATACAGTCACTGCTAGGATTTCAAGGAATATTAAAGTTGCTGTTATAAAATCAGAATTTACTTCACTTTCCTTGATTTACAGTTTCAGCCATAGAAAGTGAAATTACAAATGTACTATACTTATTATGTGTCTTTGTCATGTTGAATCTTGTGTTTGACTATCATCTTTTCATAATTGTTTTCTTTTATGATCACTTTAGAAAGTGAAATTACAAATGTACTATACTTATTATGTGTCTTTGTCATGTTGAATCTTGTGTTTGACTATCATCTTTTCATAATTGTTTTCTTTTATGATCACTTAAAGTACTATTACTTCAAAATTGAGTATTCGTGCATTTCACAACTCCAAACTCTTTTGAAATATTCTACTTCCATTGGATACCACAATAACCTAACAAGAAGCATATGATTTTCAAGAACACCCCTCCTTCAAGAGCTCTCCCATCAGTTCCCAACTATATCATGTGCAACCTACACAACAATGTCTTGTCCCCTTTTTCGAATTGAAAAAGTTAGAAGACTCTCAGCCTATTTTTATTTCCCGTAGGCTAATGGTGTGGTGCAAGGGAAATAAATTTAATACTTTAACTAAGTTGGCCAAAAGTAACTTTATGCTATATTATAAAAGGAAACTTTTAATAAAGCAAGTCAATATCAAATTAGAAGATGGAAAGTTACTTTTGGGGCTTTTCCTTGGGAAAAGTGTCAAGTGAACTTATAAAAAGATATTGGGGGGTCATTTGGAAGGATCTTTTTGCCATTATCTATTTTTACATTGAGAGTTTGAGTTGCTGCTTTCGAAGACGAAAACCCTCCATTCCAATCAGATTTGGGGATGAAAACCCTCCAATCTTCAGTGGTGACTCCATACAAGAGTTTCATTTGTGCATCCAGTCAGAGATTTACAGATTTTAGCTAGGGCCTCATTAAATTTACAAATTTTAGCTAGGGCATCATCAAATTTATAGATTCAGCTAGGAAATCTTTAGATTTACAGATCTCAGCTTCAGGATCACTTTTTGAAGGCTAATGCAATATTTTGGGGGGCATTCTAGGGCTGACGTCATCATTTCCATTCTTTCCATCTTGGACACACCCTTGGGAATTTCAGTTGTTCGCCATCTGATATTCAGGGCATCTTTTGGGTTGGTTTTTGTGAGGTTTTTAGTTAATTAGCCAAGGCTTCTATTTTTGCAAAATAAATTGTATATCCAACTAGGGCTTCAACGTGGAAGAAATTTCTAAATCGTACTTGGTTTTTTACAAATAAAATAAAATAAAATATTGGGTTGTTGTCATATATTGTGTTATTCAGAAATTAAGGGTCATTCCAATTTCCAACATTTTATTTCCAGCAATAAGGGCTTTTGTGAATTTCCAAAATTTTCTAATTTTCCCAATTAAGGGACATTACAAACAAACACATGACAATTTTCAATCAAATGTTGTTTTGATCAATCCTCTCCTCATACAAGTTACAGGCCCATATTGAGCCATGTGTAGCCATGCAGTATATCTTCGCTGATTTTCTCTAATTATTGGTTTCCAATTGGATGGATATTGATTGTTGTGGTTGAAATAATTAGTTAGAAGCATTTTTCAGCTGTTGTGCATGGTTATTTCGTGAAATTAAGCTCATATATAGTTCACCCTAGAGTTTTAAAGAATATTCAATAGCTATAAAAAAATCAGATTTCACTTCACTTGGGTTTTGTGTGGTTTCCTACTTTTTTAGTTTCGGTCCCAAAAAGGTACATTACACCAGCAGTAAGGGATTTTGTGAATTTCCAGAAGTTTCTAATTTTTCCAATTAAAGGACATTACAATGTTATTAGAGTTGTGTTCTTGCCAACATGTGAATCATGAGGACAATGTTAGAATCCATGTTAGATATGTTACAAGTTATGCAAGAATATCAAAAGAAAATAAAGAAGATGGAAAGGTCAAAATCTGAGCCTCAAAAATCTACAAAGGAGCAAAAGGAATTCAGCATGCAAGTCAAAGGTAAGGAGATCTTATTTGAAAAGGAACCGGAGAATGTGGTTGAAAAGAAACTAACCACATTGCAGACAAGCACATAGGGTGTATTGACAACCTAGAAAAGGTGTGATGAATGACTAAGAAGAGCTAAGGAAGCGAAGTCGATAGCCACTCAAGCAAAACAACACCTACAGAAAATTAAGGGAAAGAATTTTCTAATTGTAATGGTGGAACATGAAGAAAAATCATATTTGCAAGAATTTGGAGAGGAATTTTTAGTTAATGCCAAATTTCCGAGTCTTGAATATAGTATAGTTGATGCAAATTTCCTTGAGGCATTGAAAGAAGAAAATCTTTTGGATCATTCTTATGGCAGCTCAAAATATGGAAGCAATGTTTCAAATCAAGAAGTTTATGCGGTGGAGTTCCAAGAAAACCTTGTTGAGAGGCATGCACATGAGAAAAGGGCCTCACCAGATACTAATGTTGGTTTTCATCTTTCTGGAATTTTCAGATCAGCGACTAATGGTAAGCAATTTGATTATCTTCATGATTACAACAAGAAGCATGAAAGTGTTGATTTTAGCGAAAATTTGTGGCAAGACTCTTGTCATCATGGGAAGTACCAAGAGATTGGTGAAAATAAGAAGGGTACAAAATGAAAAGAGGATCTTTCTCTCAAATCCAAGATCATTCACGTATGATTGTGTGGGATCCTAGTATTATAAACAAAGAGCTACAAAAAGAATATAGAAGGGTTACATTCCATTGGCAAGTTAGTACAAAATCACAAATCTAAGGAGCTAAAGTTTACATCTAAAGGAAAAGATATAATACTTGGAAGTATCACTCATGAATCATAGCCAAAGGGACTTCTGAAAAAGTACAAGTTGCTTGGGCAGCAAGTTGCTTAGTGGTGGAGGGCATGCAATCTATTTCATCTTTTGCTAAGCAACATAGTCTTTATGTCGATATTCAAATACTTCCAAAATAACATAGAATGGTGTTCAATAATATGTCCCCAAGATCACTATCAAATAGAGGTTTCCAACATGCCATAGAGTTGAAAATTGGTTGTAAGCATGCCATTATTACTCATTTCTCAAAGACTGATTTGAGATCAAGCCACCATCAGATTTTGTTTTTAAGGGAGGTGTGCACAAGAAAACTTTGACTAATGCTCCTGCTACATTCCAATTCATGCTGAATCAGGTATTCAATGATCAGCTGAGACAGTTTGTTTTGATAAAATTTTATGATATTCTAATGTGTACCAAAGCATGGAAGGATCATATGAGACACCTAGATTTGATCCTTGGGATTCTAGAGGAACAGACTCTATTTGTAACAGAATATAAATGTGAGTTGTGGGTCACAAATATTTTATACTTGGGCCATGTCATTATTGCTCAAGACAGGCAGGTGGATCAAAAGAGGATTCAATTTTTTCTAGTTTGGGCACCTCCCTACCACACTAACTCCATTGAGGATATTCTCTAATTTATGCAGCCATGATAGAAGGTTTGTCAAGGGATCTTCACAAATAGCAGCACCCTTAACCAACATGACAAAGAAAGGGGATTTTGCATGGATGAATAAAATACCAGAAGTTTTTAGTAAGCTTTAGAAGGTAATCATCACATGTCTTGTATTTTCCATTTCAGATCTCTCACCACCATTTGTGGTAAAATGTGGTGTTTCAAGAGAAGGTATTGATACCATATTAATCCAAAAGGGGGAATCCATTAAGATTGAGAGCATGAAGTTGAAACATTTGGGAACTAGTTTCTCTATTTATGACAAGGAAACACTTGCCATCAAGCATGTTTTGGTAAAATCTATACATCACTTGGTTTATGGTAGATGTGTGTTTGAGACAGATTGCAATAGCTCGAAGTTCTTCTTGGATCAACATGATTTGAATGATGAACCACAAAGGTGGGAAAGGAAAATCCAAGGTTATGGTGTTGACAGAATGGTTTTTATTTGTTCTATTTCTGACATTTATGGTGATTGGAAGATTTCAATCATGGTAGGTTAAGCCAAAAATACATTTTCTGCTAACATTTTAGATAGAAATGTGAAGGATGAAAAATATATGCTAGCAGATGGTCTCATTTTTAACAAGGATGGAATCCTTCTAGTACTTGAATCCGAGCTAAAACAGAATATTTTGAAAGCTTTGTGTGATATACCAATTGCAGGACATTCTAGATCTTACAATAATTGTAGCTATATAAGAAAGAGATTCTCATGGTGGAGCTTTGATGAGGAGGATCTCAAACACATCAGGGAATACATCACCTAGGAGTAGAATGAAGTAGAGCATGTCTTCCCAGTAAGTTGGTTGCAGCCATTGCTTATTTCCCATCAAGATTGGAAAAGTATGTTCATGGACTTCATCACAAGCCTTCCCAAGTTACAGGGTAAGACTGCATTTATGTTATGGATAAGCTAAATAAGTATTCATACTTCTTTTCTATTTATCCAGAATTTAAAGCAAATCATATGGAAGAAGTGTATCCTTTCACTCAAGGTTTTCTACCCATAAGGGTATGGGATTCGAGTGATCTCTCAACATCTATCAAGGGTAGTAATAGCCAATTATGGTTATATGGAAAAGGAAACAAATAAGGGGCTGCCATTATCAAACTTTCCAGCCTTAGGTCTGCTGTCATCACACATTCCAGCTACTGCACTATACTCATTATAGTCTTACAAGTGTTTTGAGTCACAGGGTTGCTGATTTTTCAATGTCTCAATTATAGTCCTAAAACAACAGTGTCTAGAAGATACGCTCAAAAGATATAATGCAGATATGGATTATTACTCAAAAGTGTGACTTGCTCTAGGTGTAAAAATCCATAAAAGCTGAACTAAAACAACTCAATTTTTTACCCAAATAGATCAACAATTTTAATAATGACAAAAAAATTAGAAAAATACCAATTTTGGATCAATAATAGGCTGGAATTTATTTATAAAATATGCAGAATGACAGCTCACTGACAAGACTGAAAATGGAGTTTCCTCAGCCCAAAAATTACACCAATCAGCTGAATTTGATCCTTAAAAATCCTTAGAATACACAATGTCAGCAATCTTGATGCAGAAGAATCAAGATGTAGAGGCTCCGATTTCTTTCATGAGCATGCCTTTAAAAGCTTACGAGTTGAAATATACTCCTATGGAAAAACACACATATTCAGTCGTTAAAACATGTAAGGCGTTCAGGTAATATATCCTTTCTTCACATACTGTGGTCTTGGTTCCAGATATTGCAGTAAAGTCTATCCTCACGCAACAAGAGCTAGGGCTGTTGAGAGGCACATGGGTGACGAAGGTGCATAAATATGACTTGGATATAAAACCCACAAAGTTGGTTCGAGCAAGAGGTTTGTGTGAATTAATGATTGAGATGAAGACAAAGGATTCAGAAGAAGGCGAAAGTTTGCCCATGGTTCTTTTTATAGATTTGGTAAATGAATGGCACAGTAACATTGCCTATTTCATAACTTATGCGGAATGCCCGGATCACCTTTCTTGCAAGGAAAAGCGTACTATTAAACTGAAGTCCATGGACTTTGTCCTTTGGGATAATGGTCTATATAAGAAAGGAAATGACGGGGTGTTTCTCAGATGTGTGGATAAAGCTCAACATGATCAGCTTTTAAAACAATTTCATAATTTGGCTTGTAGTGGTCATTTCTCAGCCCGAGTCACTGCTCACAAGATCCTCCAAGCAAGGTATTACTAGCCCACACTTTTCCAAGATACTATAGAGTGGGTATCTAAATGCCAAGCATGCCAACACTTTGTTGGACGTGTAAAATTGCCCGCATTACCTTTGAAACCAATTGTGATTGAAGAGACTTTCCAACAGTGGAGCATGGATTTCATTGGTATGTTTAACCCGACTTCCAGTGCCAGCCATCATTACATCCTGACGGCTACTGATTATTTCAGTAAGTGGGTAGAAGCCATTCCCGTTAAAAATGCCACTTTTGCAGAAGTTTGTAATTTTATAAAAGAAAATATTGTCATAAAGTTTGGTGTGCCCAGTAAAATAGTAGCAGACAACACTCCTAATTTGTCTTCTTAGGAGCTGGTTGAGTTTTTCTACACGCATGGAATCCAGCTAGTACATTCCTCAAATTACTATCCAAAAGGGAGTGGTCAAGCTGAATCAAGTAATAAAAATCCGGTGACTATCATGCAGAAATTAATGACATAGAATAAAAAAACTTGGCATAAGAAGTTGCTTAATGCATTGTGGGAAAACAAAATCACACCAAAGAAAGTTATAGGCATGTCCCCTTTTCAGTTGTTATATGCAAGAGACACAGAGCTGCCTCTTACATTGGACTTTCCTGCTTTGCAACTTTCCAAAGATCTGGAAGATGCCACATTCACCAAGGCTCTTAATAAAAGAATAATGTATCTGACTGAATTACAAGAAGTGTGGGTCCATAGATTGTCAGAACACTAGAGGAAGGTGAAGGTGATCTTTGATAAAAGGGCCAGAGAAAGAAAGTTCGAGATTGGTGACTGGGTCCTTTTATGGGATAAAAGACGAGAAACAAAAGGCATGCATGGGAAATTTGATTCACTATGGAAGGGGCCTTTTGTGATCAAAAGAATTGCTAGAACGGATAGATTCATACTCGTTCATCAAGATGGAGTTGAATTGTCGTTTCCCTTTAATGGGCAGCACTTGAAGCTTTTCTAGAATTGAAAAAGCAAGGTAAAACCTGTATATATATCTAAATAAAACTTTTTCCATTTTTCTTTTTGTTTTTCGGTGTTGTGTTGTCTTTTGTTTGCCTGACCCCGAGCCCAATGGACAAGATACAAAACTAGAGAAGCTGGGATCTCATCTTTACTCCTGTCATTTTGACGAAGGCAAAGATGTCCACAGACGGAGCCGACTGGTGTCCCTTTAAAAATAAATTCGTTCTTTTTAAAATAACGGGTCTTTTTGTGTTGCTATTTCCTGTAGTTGTCTCTATCACTTTTAGATATTCCCTGTTATTCATATGAGCCAATTTCGACGAATACCCAGATGCTAAAACTCATTTTATCCCTCTGCCCGGTTTTGTCTGTGGGAATTTTATTTAATTATTTATTAAATAAATAAAGTTCCGTTTAATGTGAATTGTGCTGCAGTTGAACCTTGTTGAAGTTTTTTATGCTGGTGTTCTCACAATTCAATAGGATTTTCACCACGAATGTATTCAAAGCAATTGTCTGCAACTTCTGGCAATGTTTTTCATTTTTATTTATTTCTTTTTGCATTTGTTTTCGGTTTTCTACACAGTCCATCTCTTAAATTCCCCTTGATTCGTTCTGTACTTTGTATAATCTGTTTAATTGCCTAGAACATCTATAAGTCATCCACAACCTCAGTAAAGAAAGAAATTAATCAAAGAGTGTTGACTTTTGACCAGAAAAGAAGAATTTAAGCAAAAAAAGCCTCTCCTAGGCAAGCCGTACTTTTTGGGATAATAAATCTAAGTGGAATATGGAAATTTTGGCAATGGTAGGCATGCAGGAATTTCTTGCTTGCCTAGCAGATTACTTTTTCCCATCAAGTCAAAATCACTTAAGCTGCCAATGGGAATTTTAGAGGTGGCAGGAAGGTGGGAATTTCTTACCTGTAATGCAAGATGAAAATTTTCATTATAAAGAAAAATCACTTGAAGCACCGACGGGAAGTTCTTGCATGCCTAGCAAGGTAACTTTTCCCATCAAAGAGGTTTATTCACCCATGCAAGTTGCATTTTTGAGAAGAAGGTTATTTTCCATGCAAGTCACACTTTTTGGAAGGAAGGGTTTAAGCTGCTAATGGAAATTTTGGCAGGGACAAGCAGGCGGGAATTTCTTACCTACAATGCAGGGTGAAAATTCTCATTATGAAAGTCAAATCATTGAAGTGGAAGATGAGATTTTTGGAGCTGCAATGCAGGTTGGAAATTCCCATTACTTTGACTTTCTATTTTTAACAAATTCCCTTGACAAAAAGTGCGACCCACCTTGGCATTAATACATGTATTTAATGATATTTATTAATGGTATTCCTAGCTAAGTTTGGCGCCATAAATAGGAGGAAAGTCAATGCAATTGGATGAGCTAAAGAGAAGTCAAGGATGCATGCTAAAAATAAATAAAATAAATTCATATAAAAACAATCAGAAGCATGCAAACTTGGGCGCCCAAATTGGATGAAGAGGCAAGACTTCTAATTAAAGAAATTGTTAGAAATTGGGAAGGGCAATTATTAAAAATAGCATGCAGATGGATATATAAGCATGGGACGGCATAAGGAAGAAGCAATTAATTCTTTTTGATGAAGTTTGCAGCCCGGATAGGTTTTGGCGCCAAGGGAAGGAGGATTTTGCATTAAGGAGTATTTTTCATTGCCGGGAAGCTTCTAGTTTTGGCGTATTGGGTTGGAATAACCTAATTTTTGTTATTTTGATTATCTACATGTTGGTATAAGTGCCCAGGTGAATTAAATAATATTTTTGCTTGCTTTGCATGCAAGCAAAGTCTCAAATTTTAGGGCAGAAGGCTTTATATGCAGATTTTGGTGATAAAAATCAAGTATTCATGCCATGGACTCCATCTTTGTATGAATTAATTGCAGGTATTCAAATCAATGTCAGATACATTGAATATATCTTCTGAATCAGAAGAAGTTGCAAGATCTACACGAATTGATTCAATTACAAGGGATTCTAGTAGAATTAAAAGAAAAAGAGCTCAGACAAAGATTGTTCCAAGCATGATGAAGCATGATGAAAGAGAAGGATCAGCAGATTCATGCATAGCTTCCAGATTTGTTGACATCAATAATACAGACATACGCCCTGAACCCATCACTGATTTAATTGACAGATCCAGAGCCGAAAGGACATCTCTCATGTGGGCAATTAAAAGTAGCGGGATTATTCAAGCTTTAGCGTTTCCAATCACAGCTCAGTTGCCTGAATTTGTTATGGAGTGTGCAAGGTCTTATCATCCTCTTTCTAGAACAATTCGGGATGCTGCAAGAAAGACAATAATCAGGTTGGATGCATAATTTATTAATTATTGCCTGAAGATTCCGACATGACCTGTGGTGATTGCAATTAGCATGCTGGATGCTGACAATAGATGGGAGAAGCACAAAGCGAATTGCATGGGCATAATGAATAGCAAATACATGAAGAAGCCCAGACATCCATCAAAGTTCCCGAGTACTTTTCCACGATCCAATCTGGTGCAGGAAGTTGATGATATTACTAAATTGCTTTGCAGGATAAACGGAGAAGCCAATACCCATAACTTTCGCTCATGGATGTATGCTTTTGTGAGAACCATTGAGATCAACTGAGTTGATTCAATAATCAATTGGGCAGAGATCATCACTGACAACATCGGTGAACAGCTCCGAAGTGTGAGGCGGACGTTCAACTTCAAAATAACTTCATACCTGGTATATGCAGCAACCTCGCAAGGTATATTTTCCAAATTGGATAGACGAGGGGTATTGTCGAAAGATCCTATTTTTGAGTGTTTCCCACAGTTGACAATTCCTGAGTGCAACAAAGATTATAGGGTGGTCAACGATGGGTTCTTCTACGAATTCATCTGCAAATTGAATAGTGATCTAAAGACCAACAAAGTGAGCAAAGAAGTTTGGGAAATTGTATCCTAGCATGGCTGCATCTTCATCCAGTTTGCAGACTTCACGTATCTCTGGGTCAGTGGCTTTTCAGGAGAACCAGTCAAGTTGTTGAGGTATCCAAGTGACAAATGGGTCATCATGGAGTTGTGCAGGCAACTTGTGGAGATGCATGACTTACAATCAAAGCAACACAAGCCTACAAGTTGCTTTCTAGTCACAATGGGTTATTACAACTACCAGAGCATCCATAAAGCTAGAGGAATCGAAGCAGAAATATTTTCTGGTTATGAGCATGAGTTCTTCCCAGCACGCTTGAACTCTGATCCATATGGGATAGCAAAGAAGGCAGTCTCCCAAAAATATTCGCATGTACCTTCATTGGAAGACTTTTGGATGAAGTGCAAAAGCGAGTATGAAGTCAGAAAGAAAGATTTCAGCAGGTTATCAACACAACAACTATCTGATTATGGTTTAGCACAAATACCTACAAATCTTGCGGATGATGGGTATGTGGTACTTGACACATACCATCAAATGGGAGGAGATAGAGTTGCTCTTCAGGAAAGCGTGGGCGGTTGCCAGACGATTGAGGAAAGGTCTTCCGCAGTTCTAGTTAACACCTCAAACTGGTTGTTGACAAAGGGATATTGCCTAGACGAAGCTTTGATGAATCAAATCATAGGTAACCTTTTTTGCAGGAGACTCTAGCAAAAGGAAGCATGAAGGTGAAAGTAGCAAGAGACTAGAGAAACTTAAAGTATGTAAGAAGTCTCAGGTACTGGAAAAGGTCAAGTCTACAACTATCATTCTAGTAGCACTTTCAAACGAAGCTTCTCCAACGTCAACTCATAACACTTCAGCAGCCCCTGTGCCCCAGGTAGATGTTGTTGTTCCTCTGTTGAATCCAACGTCATCTGTATTTGCTCCTCAGCCACTCAGATCTTCACCTCTCCCTGTAGAGAAGTTGAAAGCACATATGGCAGAGTTTGAAAAAACATTATGTTTGGACAATTCAGAGGGTGGTAGCCACAACATTGTAGCAAATTCGGATGCAGCCGAGTCTGATCATGAGATGGTGGTACACTTAGTGACTTCTCATTCTCTGAGAAGCAATTTTTCATCATGGTTGGCTTTGCACACAGTTCTAGAAGCTAGAGAGGAGATCAACCTGGAAGAGCATAACTTACAGCTACTCCTAAGTTTGGGCGGAAAGGATAGAAGACCTAAAGTTGCCAAGGTTACTTCAAGGTTGATTATTGAAGAATCAGGGCAGAAGTTCACCAAGTTGATAGTTCCAACAGAGGGAAAGCAGAAGGGAGAACTCACGGCGGCAGATATCTCAGTAACCAAAGTGCCACTAGGTCAGACTACCACGGAAGGATTAAAGCAAGATACACAGACACTAATAAACACTTTATTCCTCAAGCTGGAAAAATACAAGGCAGAGAAAACCAAACTTCAAGAGCAGGTTTCCCAGTTGTGTGAAATCATTGCTAAGGTTGCCAAATCTTCCTCTCAGCCAGTTTTAGCACATGAGAAGGTGAGCAATAATCTGAATGAAGAGGTGGAGGATGTAGCTAATCAAGTCACGACTATCAATGAATGGAAAATCCAAATCATTCACCAAGCTTCAAAACAACTCAAAGAGGTACCAGCTAGTCTGGAAGTTATGAAAGGCACATTATCTCAGCTGAAGCAACTAATGACAAGCATAGTGGATGAGAATACATTGGCTGAAAGTAACTTGGACATTTTGGTTAAAATAAATAAGCTACCGGAGGAGGTTTTGATTGCGGAGCAACTTGTGCTTGATGGACTGATTGAAAAGGGCAAGAAACTTGAGTTTGCAGTTTCTTTCCGCACGGAGATTCTCAAGATTATGCTGAAAAGAATGCAATTGCTCGAGGATATGATATTGTCATTGTCAGGCAATGTAGTTGCTTTCACCGAGGAAGTTGCTGGGGATGTTTCTTCCTATAGAAGAACCATTCTAGACAAGATGCTTGCTTCTCTTGAAGGCTTGCTTTTGATGGTTCAAGAGAGGATTGATAAAGCTATCAAAACTTTCACATTGAATTCCATCAACCACCTGATAACACTTCAATCAAACATTAAAGAGTTCGGGGCCTAGTTTGAAGAAAGTGGAAGTAAACATTGACATTTTGTCCAAAGGATTGCTGCAGTCCAAGACTGAGAAAGAGGTTGTTGCTAAAACAGATGGGAAATTGCTGAATTATATGTTCGACAAGTTTATTCAATATTAGAACAAGAAGAAAGCATAGGGTGTAACATTTGGCAAATCTTCTTTCTTCTCTTCTTTCTCTTATTTCTTATGTTCCCGGATGAAATTGTAAGATTTAAGTTATTGGTTTAAAAGCAATTACTTTAAGTTATTTGGAAAAGTTCTCTAAGATAAGTGGCAGATGTGCACAATTTTGGCTTAACCTCCAAATGCATGTCACTTAGAGAGGAATTCTAGGAGAAAGATTGCCAGATGTTCCCTTTATAACTTCCGCATGTTCTAGATTAGTTGTAGTTTCCATTTGTAATTTCCCCTCTATACACTATAAATAGAGGAAGAGCCTAGGGTTAAGGGATCAAAATTTGTAATTAGCATTCTTGTGTTCAAGACTTTCTTGATATCTTTATGAAAGCTAAGGAATTGAAATGAGACAGATTTCCGGAGAACTTTGTGTCAACGGTGCATTTGTTTCTTACTTATGTGTAGATCTTTGCATAAACTTTGTGTTATCTCAGATCTAGATTTGAAACATTCATTTTCTTTAAATTTTGTGTTGTGAGATCTATTTGTTTCATCTATGTGCGTGAGACCAACTCTGCGAACTATTGGTTGGATTGCACATCTTTTTTGATTTCTTCCCAGATTCAATTATTTCCCCCTTTTGCAAATATTTCTTTACAGTTGCTTACTTGTTGCAGAATTGCCTAATTATGGCTCACGAGCTTTACAATTAAAGTAAAACCCACAAACAGTTACTCAAATGCATAATTGATAAAAATCATACACGGGAGCCTCACCGGTAAATGAGGGAGATTTATCTCATGGCTGCCTAGATTTTCTGCACGCCTAGGTTTTCGGCTGTGCAGAAAATCTAGCCAACACTCACATAAGAGAAGAAGAGTTTTCATTCTTCTTTGAGGGATAAAGAGGGTTTTTGTCCTCTCAAGAAAACTAGAAAGGGTTTTCGTCCTTTACAGTTGAATTAGAAAGCATGCAAGCTTAGACCAAAATTCAAAAATTATGAGATGTCAAATGATGTCTTCTACATGCATGGCAACCTCCTTTTATAATTTTCATTGGACCATAAGCCACCCAGAACAACCAATCAGCTCAATTTACCCACATTTAATATTTTACCTTGCTTATTTTCTTTTCCACATAGGTTGCATTTTTCCTCTAGGGGAAATGAAAAATATAAAGTAGTTTTAGCCTTTTCTTTTTTTATTTTGTCATTAATAAATTAACTTAAATTCTTATTACAAAACTTTATAATTAATTTATTATGACTTAGTTTCCCTTTTTCTCATCCCTTAGCCGTCGAGAAACAAAAAAAGGCCTTTGACCAGATATTTCTGAGAAAGGGGATACTACAATCCTCCCTTCCCCAAATTGCTTTCCCTCAAGCAATTGTAACTCATATACCCAAGTGCCATGTGCAAGAGATAAAACATGTTGTAGTGCTCCAAGAGTCTTGATCTTCTACCAGCTAAATGAGAGAGCTCTTGCCAACATATATAGCTCTCACGATGTTCATACACATGAATTTGGATCAAGGGTGCCACATAATCTATATTGCATCCTTGATCCTCTAACTCATCATACTTCTCATGAGGAAAAGATATCTGTATATGCAACAGTATTATATCATTCCTTCCATACCTTGGAGTGTCATCAAGTTCTTCATTTCCTTTGGGTCTTCATGATATCTTGGCTTTGCTGCATAAAATTCTTAGCATCCTTGTCCCAAATGGGTTGAATATCCTCATGATAAAACTGCTGCAATAAAAACGATGATGTACCTCTTTCCACACAATCTGCATCCCTTGCAATCTGCCCTCTTTTGAGGGAACTTTCCATCATTTAGTTGTCACAACTTGAGGAGTATTATTCCTCATACCTGGTAGAACGACTTCTTCGTCTTGCACTTTGAACTTCAACTCCATAGTCTAATAATTTTGGATGAATTCACCCAAAAATTGTAGCCATTGTACTCCAAGTACTATATCCACTTCACCAATGCCAATAACATAAAAATCATCTCTTACCTCATGATCTCTTATGGTGAACTCAAGTTGTGGAATCTTCTTTCTACATGAAAATGAATTTCCATCGGCCACTATCATGTTCAAACCTTGAAAATATTCCACCTGCAATCCCATCTTTGTAACCAAGCTTTCATTAATGAAGTTGTGTAGCTCCACTATCTATCAACACGGTGACATTTTTCCCATGAAGATCTCCTCTAACTCTAAATGTATAGAAACTAGGTGGTAAAAATAATGTAGTAAGTGTGGAACCTATGATAACCACTTCCTCTCCCTGATATGTAAACTATCTACTTTGGAATCATTCACAGAATCACAATTAAACGTAGTTGCTCTACTTTCGATTAGAAAATGACAGATATAGCTAGTGAATGAATTTGCTTATGCTTAGAATCAATAATTATAGGAATGGGGAGAATGTAACCTAATGAACACCAACAATTTTTATCTTGGAAACACCTCCAGAGGAGGAAAACCAGTTGGGAAGGGAAAAACTCTTTCTTCCCTCTTTTTATTGGCCAATTCAAATAAGAAGTACAAAAATTACAATAAGTATGAAAGAGAAGTAGATAATATCTCACACTTCCTCCCAATTACTTGCTTTCTCTGCCTCAAAACTCCTTTCTTCTACAAAACACAATTCCAGCACTAAGAATTCCTTGCTCACTTGCTTTCATGCTTCCATGATCAAAACTTTCCTTCCTACATATATTTATAGCCTTTTCCATGTCCTCTCGTGCACTGGAGGATGGGAAAGGTCATGGAGGAGAAGAGACGCAGACAACCTTTCCAACTCTAGGACTGTTCATTTCGAATTTTATTTTATGTTCGAAAGTGTCAGGACCGCCGCTCAATGCAGACCAGCAGTCACAGGACTGCCACATTGGTTGAGTGGTGATTCTGTAACCGCCGCTCTGCACAGAGCGATTGTTTTGTTAACATCTAGACAAAACCTCTCTTTCTTCATTTTCCTTCTTTGTTGTTGGCTGATCTGATGAAATAGAGTCATTTTGGAACCCTATGGATCACACCTCCCTTGCTTAGGAGGTTTTTGGTCCCATAAAAGCGTAGTGGGGGAGTAGATGAGAAAATAATTCCCTCACTTGCTCCTTCAAGTACCACCGGCCCTGCCTTGGTGTGTTTCCTTTCAGTCCAACCTGTCAAGACTCCTGTGGACCTCTCCTAGTCTCTCTGACCTTTTGTTGCAACACTACATCCTCCAATTCCCCTCGTGATTCCAAGATGCAATCCTCAATGGAAGGTAGCAACTGTAGTCCTTCATCTTCATCTAGCATGGATGGCTCATATAGGTGCAAGTTCTCACATTTTACTACTGATTACATCCTCATAGATGGCAAAAAATCAAGTCGGAAGGCATTTTCTCCAACCCGATCCAATATGGTGAAGGGTCCATATCGTAGTGGCTTGAGCTTCCATGCTTGACCTTGTAGTCTCTCCTTCCTCAAGTAAAGCCAAACTCTATCTCTAACATGAAGCTTATGTTCTCTCTTGTGCTGATCGTGCCTAGCCTTGTACTTGGCTTGAGATTTCTAACTGTTCTTTGACTTGAGATGGATTTTCCGGATCCTCTCAATGAATTTGTTTGCTCTAGTCACCTTTGTGTCTCGTGTCTCCTCTTCATCCTACTGCCCAATTGCTATGTCGAGTGGATTTGTAGGTAGATATCCCAAGCATGCTTCAAATGGTGACTTTATAGTGGATGTGTGTACTGCTCGGTTATAGGAATGTTGAATGTAGGCTAAGGACTCATCCCAAGTCCTTGGGTATTTGCTATTATACCCTCTGATCAAATGTACCAAAGTCCTGTTCACCACCTCTGTCTGTTCATCTGTCTATGGATGGAAAGTCGTACTCCTCTATAACCTGGTATCCATCTTGTCCCACAAAGTAGTCCAAATATTCCCCAAGAACCTGGAATCCCTATCAGAAACAATAGACTTTGGCAAGCAAAAATGCACCCATACATTAGCAAGGAAAAGATCTGCTGCCTCATGTGATTTTACTGTCTTTTTACATGCCATAAGAATACACATCTTACTGAATCTATCAACAACAACATAGAGATAATCATGGCCATGTTTAGACATAGGTAATCCTCCTACAAAGTCCATAGAAATGTCCTTCCATGGACAAGTAGGTACTGGAAAAGGCATATACAAACCCTCCTTCCTAGTCTTAGGCTTGTTGGTACAACAAAGTTTACATGCACGTATAAATTTTGATACTTCTTCTTGCATATTGGGCCAATACACATACCTTTGCAAGTGGGCTAGGGTCTTACCAACACCAAAATGTCCCGCTACTTTCGAGGTATGTGCTTCCCTTATCAATAGAAGTCTTTCTTCTTTAGGCACACAAAGCTTCCCCCATCGGTAGAGTAGCCCATCCTTGAGAGAACAATCTTCAATCCCCGTCCTTTCAGCCCCTTGGGACTGCAACTGCTGAAATGTCACCCCAAAGTCTCTATCCTGGGCATATGCCTCTCTGTAAGCTTCCTTCGTGAAGGGCTCGATCTGAGAGATAGTGGCCAAGCAGAAGAACTTCTCTTGTGTGGGAGGCCTAGACAACATGTCTGCCACCAAGTTTGTACTACCCTTCTTGTATTTGATCACCAGATGGAACTGGTGAAGAAACTCCATCCATTTGTAGTGCCTTGCCTACTGCAATTTAGACTGTGCTTGCAAATAATGGAGAGGTTTGTGGTCAGTGTGCACAATAGTTTTCTTTACCCAACAAATAATGCTTCCATTTTTTAATTTCCTGAACTAGTGCATACATTTCCTTATCATATACTAAATATCCTTAAACTGCTGAAGTAAAAGTTTTAGAATGATAGCATATGGGTTTACCTCCCTGAAACAACACTACGCCCATAGCATAATCACTGACATCTGTCTCTACTTCAAAGGGCTACTGCAAATTAGGAAGAGCAAGTACTGGAGCATGACTGATCTTGTATTTTAATAACTCAAAGGATTTGTCTTGTTCCTTACCCCAATCAAAACCCTTACTCTTTGCGGCCACTGTGTGTAGAGGTGCTGTAATCGCGGAGAATCCTGGAATGAACTTCCGCATGTACTTTACTGCTCCCACAAAACTCCTAGTCTTTATGGCTCATGTTGGTGTTGGCCAATTTGTGATGGTTTCCACCTTCTTTGGATCCACTCATAGCTCTCCTCCTCCAACCACATGCCCGAGATAGACAAGTGACTGTTTAGCAAATTCACATTTCTTCATACTACAAAGCAGTTGTTTCTCCTTAAGAACTTGCAAGACTTGATGCGAATGAGTTAGATGTTCCTGCCATGTGTCACTAACAATCAAGATATCATCTAGATAAACAATGACACATGAATCTATGAAATCCCGCAATACATCATTCATCAATCTCATAAATGTAGCGGGTACATTGCATAAACCAAATGGAAGTACTAACCACTCATACAAACTTCCATATATCCTCCTCCATTCTGACCTAGTGATAACCTGACTTGAGATCTAACTTCGTGAACAATTTGGCATGCTAAAATTGGTCCAAGAGATCATCTATGCAGGGAAGTGGATATCTGTTTTTTATGGTGATCTTGTTCAAAGTGCAGTAGTCGATACACATTCTCCAAAGAACCATCATTCTTTAGCGCCATTACAATAGGCGAATTGCATGGTGAGGTGCTCGGACGTATCACCCCCTGGTCTAGTAGTTCCTGGAGTTGTTTCTTTACTTCAGTACTCTCCAGCAAGGATTGCCTATACAACCCGATGTTTGATAGAGGGGACTCTGGCAACAGCTGAATCTCATGCTCTACTTCTCGTTTTGGTGGTAACCCACTAGGAGCCTAAAAAACTTCCTGAAAAGACTGAATAATACTATCCAAATCATGTTTTCCCTTATTAGAAATCTCTTAAACTTCTACCCCATCTTGTTTATCCTTTAACAAAAGTAAACAAAGCTGATTATGATTTTCCTGAATAAGTCATTTTGCTTGGTTAACACTCACCATAGTAACCTGTGTCTTACGCTGGTGTACCCGGATGTTGTAGTTGATCCCCTCCTTGATCCATCTGTATCAGTTTTCCCTTCTCATAAATATAACATCCCTAATATACAAGTAAGGACTCCTGAAAACAACATCAAAAGCATCAAGTGGAATAACATCAACTTCCAATACATCAATATACTAGGAATTTATCCCAAACTTGACCTTACATCTTTTTGTTACCTAAATTTCAACACCCTTCTTCACCCAACCCAAAGGATAAGGGTGTGGATGCTCGTAAGTCTCACTACCAAGCTTCTTTACAACTGCTTCAGAAATCAAGTTAGACTGAGAACCGGTATCAACCAAAGCATTTACCTTAGTTCTCTTGATCTGGAATAGTCTACTCATCTCCTCTTCCTGGCTGTCCATGTTGGTGGCCGTGCATCCAAGCCTCTCGTCTACATCAAAGTCATCTTTCTTTACAGCTGTCATAGACTTCTTTGAGTCCTTGGTTCGGTCTTTCAGATGTAACTCCGGATGCAACTTCCAACATGTACTGTCAGTATGACCATTGATATCACAGTTCTTGCCAAAATACTTGGGATCTTTACGAGTATTTAAAGTAGTGGCAGCTTGTTTACCTTTCCCTTTCCACTTACCTTTGTTACTTGTTTCCCCATGTTCTTTCTTCTGCTGATTTGTCGACTATTTTGCCCTTGGCTCTGCTTCTCCATGCTTCTTTTCATCATCTATATAGTATGCCTGCACACATGCCTCATTGAGATCTTTGGGCTTTGTGGAGATGACTTTTCTTTGAAGGTGAGTGTGAAGTCCTCCCAAGTACTTAGTCAGAATATCCTCATCCTCCAAGTCCATGTTCAGCAACATGGCCTACCTCCAAAACTCCATAGTATAGTCTTACACACTTTGACCACTGCCTTGTCTAAAATACTGCCATTTAATCATTTGGTCAATCTTGTGGCCCATAGGATAGAAGTTAGCTCTAAGTAATTCTTTAAATTCTTGCCAAGATTTCACAATAGGATGTTTCTTCTTTTCACAAGTGGCTAGATGGGTTTCCCACCAAACCAGAGCGTGTCCCTCCATTTTGAGACGTGCAAAGGTGATCCTTTGTGCCTCAGTGACATTATGGACGCTAAAGTAGACTTCTAATTGTTTTAACCATTTATCAAGCAACTCTGCATCTACTTGTCCTTCAAAGCTTTTAATTTCAACTTTCGTCTCAACTTTAAAAGGAGCATGATCAGATTTTACCTTCTCTCTTGCATTTGAAGTCTCTTCTTCACACTCTTCCCCATATTCTTCCTCATGGTGGCTCCTCCTTATGCCAAACTTTTTGGCTAAGCCTCGAACCACTAAGTCCATGGAGTCTTTGCTTAACAAAAGCCATCTTCTGCAAATCTGCAAGTTCTTCTTGTCTTCTAAACATCCTATCCATCATGGTCTCCAGCATCTCGATTCTACGGACCAAGTTCTCTTCCTCCATTTGTCCCTGAATTCTCTGTTTCCACTTCCTTGTAGAAATATCTGGATCGCAAGGTAAAGCCTCTTCGCCTTTGGATCTCATCACTTTCATACAAATCCAAGAACGAATACCACAGTCCTAGATACTTGTTAGCTCTGATACCAAAATGATTTGTAAACTATATACTTTGGAAATGTTCACAGAATCACAATTAAACGTTGTTCTACTTTCAATTAGAAAATTGCAGATATAACTAGTAAATGAATTTGCTTATGCTTTGAATCAACAATTGCAGGAAAGGGGAGAATGTAAGCTCATGAACACCAACAATTTTTATCCTGGAAACCTCCAACGGAGGAAAATCAGTCAGGAAGGGTTAAACGCTCTTTCTTCCCACTTTTTATTGGCCAATTCAAATAAGAAGTACAAAATTTACAATAAGTATGAAAGAGAAGTAGATAATATCTCACACTTCCTCCCAATTACTTGCTTGCTCTGCCTCAAAACTCCTTTCTTCTACAAAACACAATTCCAGCACTAAGAATTCCTTGCTCACTTGCTTTCATGCTTCCATGATCAAAACTCTCCTTCCTACATGTATTTATAGTCTTTCCCATGTCCTCCCGTGCACTGGAGGATGTGAAAGGTCATGGAGGAGAAGAGACACAGACAACCTTTCCAATTCTGGTACTGTTCGTTTCGAATTTTATTTTCTGTCCGAAAGTGTCAGGACCGCCGCCCTGGTTGGGCGGCGGTTCTGTTAACATCTAGAACGTTGATCTGATGAAGTAGAGTCATTTTGGATCCCTATGGATCACTCCCTTTGCTTGATTTGGATCAGCATTATCTCCATCATCTTCATCATCTGAAACTACCTCAATGTAGTGGATTGACCCTTTACCACGGCAATGGTGGTCGGGTGTCCATGGGTCTCTACAAGTGAAGCATAATTTTTTTCTTATTAATGCATCCCTTGCCTCTATTTTTTAATTGTTTTTCATCCATTCCTTTGCCTTACTTTGCTGCCCAAAAGTTGTTGTCCCTTGCTCACTATTTGATGTTGTCATTAGTTGTCCAAGTGAGTCCTTTTGCTGCCCAAAAGATGTTGTTTGTTGCTGTCCAAACTGAAGATTTCTACTCTGAACAGCTGTATATTCCAAATTCAAGGATCTTTTGATGGCATCCCAAAGAGGAGGCTCAAAAGCCTTCACCAAGCCCTTAAGAGGTTTGGTCAAGCCTTCCATGAACAAAACAACTATCCTTCTTTCACTTACATCTGAAACCATGACTGAAAGTTTCTAAAAATCAGCAACGTACCTTTCTACTGAAGCCTCTTGTTTGAGTTGTGCCAACTCTCTAATATGTACTTCCGGATCCTTCCTATCAAACCTTTATGTTAGCCTTTGAATTAACTCATCAAGAGTGGTAGTAGAACCATTCGTGAGCCACACGCTCTAAATGCAAAGTAACAAATTTGATGGCCTCTTCTTCATACATGGGGTTTAGTGACAAATAAGTATTCAATTTTTATAACCAAGCCCTAGCTGAACATTTATCAATACTATCATATGTAGGAAGTGTAATCTTACCCAATCTATGTTGAATATCTTTTCTTGGCTCTTGTTAATGACTCACCTTATTCTTCCTTCGTCCTTCACTTCTCTTAGTTGGCAAAAGTCCCTGAAAGAAAGCAGGTGTCTTGTGTTGTGATTCAAAGATGCATATTCTTCCCTACATAGATCCATTTCTTCAGCAATTCCAAGTTCTTGTGGCTGTTCTATCTCCACTTGTGGCTCTATTCTTTGTAGAAATTTGGCACGAAAGAATTTAGAGGTCTTGCTTGAGACCCTTTCTCCATGATTGGTAAAAGAGTTTCCTTCACCATGGTTGCCTTGATTTCATTGAGAGTTGGTTCTGGTAGTGCTCAAACCTTGTATAGATCCGTTCAAATCAGCTATAGCTCCTAAAAAAGAGTCTCTTAGATCCATATGAGCTTCCATCAAATGGTTTTACAATTCCTTGTTATCTCTAGTGAATATTTCATTCGCATAGCTCAATTCATCTGATGGTGGGGGTCTTTCTCTATCACCCATTTCTTCTTTTCCTGGAGTTCTTCTTGAGTAGTGATATCTAAAACCCTCTTCACCTGTATTCATGCAAAATTGATTTCTTCTTCACAAGCTAGGAGAATCACATCTTTGATACCACTGTAATGCCCCCAGTGGGATAAATTTTGACCCCAAACGGAACAAGGGTAAATCTGAACTAAAACAACAGTGTCTAGAAGATATACTCAAAAGATATAATGCAGATCTGGATTATTACTGGAAAGTGCGACTTGCTCTAGGTGTGAACATCCACAAAAACTGAAGTAAAACAATTTTATTCTTTACCCAAACAGATCAGCAATTTTTATAATAAAAAAACATTAGAAAAATACCATATTGTGGATCAATAATAGGCGGGAATTTATTTATAAAATCTTCAGAATGACAGCTCACTGACAAGACTGAAAATGGAATTTCTTTAGCCCAAAAATTACACCAATCAGCTGAATTTGATCCTTTAAAATCTGATAATTAAATCACCAATCAGATCTAAACTCAATATGCTCTAGGGTGTTCTGAATGCACCCAGAAGTGGGTCGCTCCACTATAGAAATTCTAGGAAATAAAGATGGAACTCAGCAACAATTATCCTGCTTCAAACCCTAGTTGGAATCAACATAAATATGCAAAATCAAATCTTCAACAATGCTGAAATTCTGAAGTAGAACCTTGCAAACAAATGGAAACTCCTTAATAGAGCCTCCTCACATAAGATGAGAAGAGTTTTCGTTCTTCTTCCAAGGCTAAAGAGGGTTTTTGTTCACTCAAGCAAACTACAAAGGGTTTTCGTCCTTTGGAGTTGAATTGGAAAGCATGCAAGCTTAGAGCAAAATTCAGAAATTATGAGATGTCAAATGATGTCTTCTGCATGCATGACAAGCTCCTATAATTTTCTTTGGCCCATAAGCCACGCAAAACAACCAATCAACTCACTTTACCCACATTTAATATTTTCCCTTGCTTATTTTCATCTCCACATGGGTCGTATTTTTCCTATAGGGGAAATAAAAAATGTAAAGTACTTTTTCCCTTTTTTTTTTAATTTTGTCATTAATAAATTAACTTAAGTGCTTATTAAAAAAATTATATTGCACTTTATAATTAATTTATAATGACTTGGTTTCCTTTTTTCTCATCCCTCGGCCATCGGGAAACAAAGAATGGGCTAAGGGTGTTCGACAAACTGCTTCTGAGAAAGGGGATATTACACCTTAGGACTGTTTTTATCACAGATTCCAGTTGTACTATACCAATTATAGTCCTACAGGTGTTTTGAGTCACAGGGTTGCTGATTTTTCAGGGTCTCAACAGAGAGATGTTGATTATTACTGCTGTGAGAAGATTTCCAGTCATTGATTGTCTATTTCCATCCTCTGAATTGTTGATAGCAATGATTTATGCAAACGATTTTCAGCATTGTTGCTTTTATATCATTTTCACACTGCTGATTTGCAAAATTTCAGACTTTGTATTGCTGTTAGCAGCCAAGTACAGCTTCAGGTTTGTAGGATTTGAGGAACTTTCCTTACAATATGCTATTTGTGAAGGATTTCAGCCATGGGATCGGTAGGAAATAATCTTGCCCATTGCCATTTTGTTTCATAACCCGAGGGAGGATCTAGACTTTTGAGTTCATAAGTAAATCAAAGTGGCGAAGCAGAAGCCAACTACATCACAAAAAGGTACTAGTAACTTATGTTTGCATCCTCACGATCCGTTGTTTGTGATCAAAATTCAAGAAGATAGTTCACTAAATAGGTCATCATATAATGTTGCACATGCTTATGGCCATCATGGGGAACAATTTCATGATAGTTCATAGTCAAACAACTTGGTGAAGCAAAGTTTATTCGGAACTGGGATTGCCTATTCCCAAGGATGAATTTGGATCCAAATATTACAGAGATGGCCATTTGGGGAGAGCTTGAACAGTTGAGATTGCAATTGTTTGAGAGAAAACAATTTTGGGAAGGGCGGATTGTCATGTCCCTTTTTCGAATTGAATAAGTTAGAAGACTCTTAGCCTATTTTTTATTCTCGTAGGGTAATGGGGTGGTACAAGGGAAATAAATATAATAATTTAACTAAGTTGGCCAAAAGTAACTTTACGTGATATTATAAAAGGCAACTCATGTTTTGCTATTAAAAAATAAAGGTAACTTTTAATAAAGCAAGTCAATATCAAATTAGAAGATGGAAAGTTAATTTTCGTGTTTTTCCTTGGGAAAAGTGTCAAGTGAACTTATAAAAAGGCGTCGGGGGTCATTTGGAAAAATCGTTTTGGCTTTTATCTACTTTTACGTTGAGAGTTTGAGTTTTTGCTTCAACTTCTGCTTTTAAGGACAAAAACCCTCCAATAATTAGTGGTGATTCCATCCAGGAGTTGCATTTGTGCATCCAATAATAGATTTACAAATTTCAACTAGGGCATCATCAGATTTTAGCTAGGACATTATTAGATTTACAGATTTCTGCTAGTACATCATCGGATTTATAGATTTCAGCCAAGGCATCACTTTTTGAAGGCAAATTTCACATTTTGGGGGCATTCTAGGGCTGACATCATCATTGCCAGCTTTTTCCACCTTAGATGATGTTATCCCAAATTTACCCCCTGACTTAATTTGGATAACTTATTAAAAATGGACTTAGCCATTTGAACAAGCCTGGGACGTTTAAATGAATGTCAGTTTCCCCCTTCCAAAAGCACTAGCCATTGGCATTTAAAAACTTGCGGGAGACTTAGCTAATTCATTAGTGGGTTATATTTAAAAGTCGATAGACATTCAAGTGCCCATTAAAATCTACACCGCCAAAGCAATTCAAGTTCTCGTGAGGTCAATAGGGATACGTGGCGACATTTCTATGAAGCCAACGATGAAGATACAAGTTGCGATGCGAAAGCAAAGCCTGAGAAGAACTGACATTGTGAAGTAGCGTGGAGCTTTTTCATTGGCTCACATTTTGCGGGTGTCAATTAAGGGCTATCAAACAGACTGACATGTGAAGTAGCGTGGAGCTTTCCTATTGGCTTGTGCTTCGCAGTGGTCAGTCAAGGTTATCAAGAAGTTTGACACAGCCTGACATTTGAGAGGGGCGTGAAGCTTCCTCATTGGCTGGAACTTCACACTCTATCAGAAGAGGTAAAAGGACTAACATTGCGAGCATGCGTAGAGCTTTCTCATTGGTAGATGCTTCGCAATGGACAATGAAAAGTCTGACACTGCGAAGGAGCGTGGTGTGGTCTTATTGGCTCACATTTCATTAAGGAACATACATGCTCGCAAGGACAAAGGAATGAAGGAAAGAAAATCCCGATCCCGCGATCTAACCAGAGACTGAAACCTGGAAAAAGGAAAAGCAAAGTACAAATAGGCAAAAGAGATCCTTGGGCCAATCAAATGCTGCCACATGTTGCGTTCTTGTGCTCCACGGCATGCAAATATTCAAATGGCCATATCTTTCAATCTAGAGCTCCAAATCACACAAAATTAATATCATTGGAAAGGTCTCCTTGAGCCCTTCAATTTGTCATCGTCACAATCAGAAATTGATGGCATTTGATTGGAGAAAAAGAGGAAAAATAATTCGGCCATTAATCAACCGATCCTCGTATCAACCAGAATGCATCATATGTCATTACGTGTTTAGTTTGTGCTGCAATTTTCAAACCACCATAGCTCTTGTTACAGAGATCGGATCCATTGCGTTTTTGGTCTTGTTGGAAAGCTGCTGACATGAGCTGCACTTTAGACCATTCAAAATCAAATTTTGGCAGAGTCTGATAGGCAGAAAATAGGGAAACATCAATCGAGCCATTAATGCACAGATTCAGTTAGCTCAACCACCCAGATCTGATCCGATTTGGCCTCCTACAAGCAAAATAGACATGAGAGGCGCATCTAATAGCTTTGCAGGCATTTTAATACTTGTTGTTGGTGATTGGAAGAAGAAATCCAAGTTTCCCTCTTCTTCTCCTCTTCTCTCCTCCTATAAATAGTGAAGTAATGCTCATTGTAAATGTTGGATACTTTTGGAATATAAGGGCATCATTGTAAAGTGTTGCACAAGTGTTCTTGAGTTGCAGGCCTTAGATTGTGATTCTGCAATGTGTTTATACTTTCTTCCTGTTATCAAAAATTCACCCCCCAAGGTAATTTTGATAACATGCATTAAATTCTTCGGTCCCGAGCAAGATAGATTGATTCAAGGAAAAAAATCATGTTTGTGGTGTCCCCTCGGCTTTTTTCGAACTCTCCTGTCCAAGAAGAAAAGAGCAAGTTCTAAAAAAAGGTGAAAAAATTGCAAAAAACAAGCTTGGGGCAGAAAAAAATCATGAAAATCGGCTAAGTTCTAGTCCAGGCGGTCCTTGGGACAGTTGGGACGTCGGGGCCCGAATCGGCCGAAAAACCGCCAGACGGTCTGCGCAGCAAAGGGACATCCGGGCTGTGGGGACGCGCGGGATGCGAAAAGCCGATTCGGCCGAAAAAGGGAAAAAATTGCCTCTTTGTTTCACACAGTTGGGACAGTTGGGACAAAAGCACGCGGAGAATGTGAACCGGCCGCTTCGGCTGAAACAGAGAACTTTCGTTTGGGACATCTGGGCCAAAAGTATGCGAAGGGCACGGAGAGCCGAAAGAGCCGAGAGTGAATGGAAATGTGCCACGTGTCTTCGCCTAAAAAAGGGACAGGGAAGCCCGAATCGGGCGAATCGGAGAAATTTGTCCCAGACGGTTTGGGACATTCGGGCCAAAAATACGCGAGGGACGCGAAGACCCGGAAAAGCCGCCAACGAATCAGAATGTGACGCATGTCACAAGGGGTGGTGCAATAAAAATTTCGACTAAGTGTTTTTGGGCCCAAAAGTTCAAAGGGCGAGGTTTGAAGGGTCGGCCCAAGCCAATAGACACAGGACACGTGTCCTAAGGCGGGGGAAGTGCGGAGCTCGGGGAGGACTTGGAGAATTTGGCAAAAGTTTTGGCCAAAAAACTAAAAGGTAAAAGATGCCCCCACACCCCTGTCAACCAACCAAAGCGTGCCACGTGTCCCAAGTGGCGGGGCACGGGGGAAAAAATGGAAATTTTTCCAAAGAGTTAAAAAGGTCGAAATTTCAAAGGAAAGCCCGCGGAAAGGTGGAGGAGAGAGAATTGCTCATCCAATCAGCACCCGACACGTGTTGTCCAAGTGGCAAAGCGCGGGAAAAATTCAAATATCCGTTTTGGCCCGTTTTTTGCCCTAAATCTTCAGACCGCCATAACTTTTGATCCAGAGCTCGGATTTTCGTGTTCTTTATATCAATGGAAAGCTGGCGAAAATTCTCTACACGATTCCCGAGTCAATATTTCATTTTGGTTCAGTTTGGAGAGAGAAAATCAAGAAACGTCTCTGGCTCGTAGTAATGGCCAGAAGTGACGTTTTAGCAACCAGTTTTAATGCAAATGGGTCGCATTCTCTTTCAACATGGCAGAAGTGACGTTTCAACAACCGATTTAATGCAAATGGGTCGCATTCTCCTCCAAAATCACTCAGAAGTGATAGGGTATGGGTTGGTAAGATCCTCCATGCTGATTTTAATGAAGCATGCGTTTTGCAGTCAATGAGGAATGGGTTGCTTGCATGTTTTTCCCTACATTTTCTCTCGTTCCCTGGGCTCGACCCATGCATTTGTAAAAAGCCAGATTTGGCTCATTTTTTAGGCATAATGATTCTTAGAGGTTGTTCATTCTTTTTCTGCTCGGCCCTCCCTTCTTTTCTTCTCTAGGGTTGAAAATGGAGCTCGAACCTCCTCCTTACTTTGTAATGGCGTTTTTTGCCTCTTATTAATGGAATGATGTTCTTTGCAAACTTCTGAAGCAACAAAAAACGTGTTTCGTGATGCATCTGTCCATCCTTGCTCGTTTTTCGCTTGTTTTCTTCTTTGCCTCTCTTCATTGCAGGTATTTGTGCATGTTTGAATGTTCATTGCAGGTCTGGAGCTGTGTTCATGGAGTTTTGGGACATTTTCTGTGTGAAATCTATCCTTGGGCCTGTGATGGCATCTGTCCATCCTTCCCATTGCTCACCTCTCTTTGTCCCATGGCAGTTTTGATATATGTCCAACATTCTCCTTCTCTGGTGTATCACCGTTTTAGTGTAGGATTTTGCTGTTTTTCCCTTCTCTCTCTCTCTCTGTCTCCTTGGCATGGTTAGATTAGGATTAGATTAGCTTTCCTGCACTGGAATAGCTTGTGGCAGGTAGTTTAGGAGCAGGAACCAGCCTTCTCTGGAGATTCCTCTCTTGGTTTCTGCAAGTCCCACGCTTGGAGAGAGGTTTCCATGTTGTGCAATCACACTGGATGCCTGAACATCAACCTAGAAGCCTGATGTGCGTCCAGGGGTGCTGTGATTTTGCACTAACAAAACCTATCTCTTAAAGAGATTAATTCTCCACTTAGTATGACTAAAGAATGTGAAGATTACATCTTAAATATGTGGCTATTGTTCTGCCATTAAGTTGGTGCCATTTGTTGCATTATCTTGACCTCGACAATCCCTTACCTTGCAGGCAGTCATCCCTGCGTAAGTTTCTTCATATTGTTAAGCTCACTCCAACTCAATGTGAATGGAAAACTTTTAGATTTGGAAGTCATTACTGTGATGTGAATTTAGTTTGGAAAACTGCACACATGTAGCATAATGAATAGAATATTATACTTTGGAATGAGAATAGTTTCCAACTCATATCACCATTCTACTTATCATAGGATTGAACTTGTAAGTAAGTCCCTTGTAAAACTCCCAAATCACTTGAGAAACAATTAGATTAGTTGTCCAGGTCAGTTGCTTATATCATTTTATAGGATGTAATATGGGACTTAGAATTTCACATAGATGAAGCCAGCATCTACCCTCGAAGGTTTACTTCAATAACAAGATCCTGACAACTTGCGTAGATAGTCTCATGTGTGGCCATGTGGAAGGGATCATATCTAGGTGACCCTCCAGGGCTAGGGTGCAATCTAGAGCTCCATCAGATGCCTCTACTTTGGAATTTTAGTTCGTCATTTGACATCCAAACCATCTTTTAGGTTTAAGTTGGAGCTCAACATGTTTTGCAAATCTACCTTGAACCCAAAGTGAGAAGACCTCCTTGTGAACACAATGTAAAAATGTAGCATGTAGTATAACAAAATGATTTAGGAACCAAATGTAGTTTGTAATAGAAAATGCTAAATAAAATAAAATTATTGATGTTACCTGTCATGGATTACTTAAATAAATTAAAAACAAGGTGTTTCCTTGAAATAAACATATTCAACTGGAAATGGAATTATGTCACTTGAAAAAAAGTGTTTCTTATGTCTCCTTATGTACTTTAAATTTCCTGCAACATAGATGAGGGAATAAACAGTTGAATTGCACTAAGTACGTAAGCTAAATTGTAATCTATGTAAATTGTGGATAAATGTCCCTTCCTATCTCTGAAAGAATCTCATGAAAAATGGCATTAGATTATTGATGTTTTAAATTGCTCCTCCAAAGAAAATCCCCTGACATATGAAAAACTAATTGTAGTGAAGCCCTTGATGAGCATGCACAGTGTGACCCTCGTATGCATGGGGATGAGACATACATTATTGTTGGAGCTTGGAGAGAAAAGGGACGATCTTTTGTACAATCTCTGAAATCAAGGATTTGTGCATCAATTCCCTTTCATATTACAAGGAACTCAAGTGAATATGTGGCTAGTCTTAGTGGAGTGAAATAGGGTGGTTCAAGTGGAGGGAAAAGGGTATATGTTGTGTGTCTTATCTCGGAGGAACTGAAAGCTAGCCATGACATTCATCGTGAAGATGTCTATTTAGGTGTTGTACATTAGTGAACCTTACAAAGGTATCATCCCTTTGCAAGCCTTCAATCCCATCGAGGCTTGGTAGTATGTGTTGTTTTTACATTTAGCATAATGTTTATATATTCTCTCTTGTTCTAAGTAAAAGTTAAATTGTTACATGAGTGGTTCATGATTGTGTAAGTGTTTTAGGCATTGTGGTGTTGTAGCAAGTGATCTCGAGTGTTAAAAATAATTACTCTAGTTTTAGCCATGGATTTTTCTCCATAATATCTGCGTGTTGCATACATGTCCATACAATTTCGGACTCCCACCTTCAGAAACTACTCGAATGATCAAGTTCTTGATTTTTGACACATTGGGAAAAGCATAGCATAATGCTGCCAAGATTGAAGTTAAGGAGAAGATGAAACAAAATTTTCCTCTATCATTTATTAATGCGCGAAGGATTTTTTGTTTTCCCATAGTAAGACATCTAACCCGCCTACATTTTGGCGAGTGAAGCCATAGAATGTCACAAGAACATCAAAAGCATCTTGTGACATCAAATCCAGAACCTATAAATATATATCTTCTAAATGCTGACTTATTCTTTTGTATCAAGACCGACAAAAGCTCACACAATGGATTGCGGTTTAAGGTTGCATATGAAAAAATACTTTATTGTGCCATCTAGATGAGGTCCTACGCAAAGCAAAGGTGATGATTTATAGCAAATGACACCCATCTAAGCACAAACACCTCTTTCACCGACACTATAGAGGAACAAGAATGCCTCTTCCACACCAAGTGTTGGGTTAGCGGTCAACCCCTGATGTCATCATCGATAATAGAATTTAAAAGAACATCTTTGTGTAAAATGCAGTCCAGTGCCTAGGTTTTACCACTAATGCATATCTTGGACCATACTCTCATGGATGGATCCACCAAGATGAAGATGTTTTGTGTTCCTATGAGCAACGCACTTTCCACCATGGAGTCAAGCATGTGTCATCTCCACTTGTATGAAGATGTCTCTGAAGACCTCATAAGAGCCTTCTAACTCATTACATTCATTAGGACATTGGTGTCCCCAAATTTCGCCTTGAAAAATGGGACTACCCATTTGAAAAAAAAAGTCGTTCTTTTAAAATAATGGGTCTTTTGTGTTTTTATTGCCAGAAGATGTTTATATTATGTTAAGATATTCCCAACGAATCATATGAGCTAATTTCGACAAATACCCAGATGCCCAAACTCATTTTATCCCTCCGCCAAGTTTTTTCTATGGGAAATTTTTATTTAATTATTTATTGAATAAATAATGCCCTATTTGTAAGTAAATTGTGCTCTGGTTGAATCTTGTTGAATTTTTGCATGCCAGTATTCACTCATCTCAATAGGTTTTTCACCAGGAATGAATTCAGGGCATTGTCTACAACTTCTAGCAACGTTTTTCACTTTTATTTATTTCTTTTGTGTTTTTCTCTGGTTTTCTCTGTAGTTTCTTTGTGAAATTCCCCTAGGTATATTCCTTGTCTAGTATAGTATATTTAATTGCCTGAAACATCTAGAGATCATCTACTGACGTAGCACCAGAAGGAATCAGCCTCAAAATGTAAACTTCTGACCAAAAAAGATGAAGTCATGCACAAAAAGCCTCTCCTAGCAAAGTCACACTTTTTGGAATGAATGAGTGTAGGCTGCAATTGGATTTTCGGTAGGGTAGGTAGGCAAAAAAATTTGACATGCTTTATAGGGTACTTTTTCCCATGAAGTCAAAGTCACTTAAGTTGTGATGAGAAAATTAGAGGCGACAGGCAGGCGGGAATTTCTTACCTGCCTTGCAGGGTAAAAATTCCCATTATAAAATAAAGAAAAATCACTTAAAGCATCGACGGGAATTTATTACCTGCCTTACAGGGTAAAAATTCCCATTATGGAAGTCAAACAGCTTAAGTGAATGAAGGGATTTTTGGAGTTGCAGTGCAGGGTGAATAATCCCATCAAAGTTGACTTCTTAAATTTAGAAATCACCCATACTAAAAAGTGCGACCCCTTTGGACATTAAATAACAACTCTAATGCAATTTGTTAATAGTTTTCCTTCCTAATTTTGGCGCCAGGGATGATGGAAAGTCAATTCATGATGTGAAGTCAAAGAAGAATGAAGGAAGAAGGCTAAAAATAAATTAAATTAATTTATTTAATGGCTTCCTGGAACATGCTAAAAAGTGCGACCCATTTGGTGATTAAATAATGCTTTTTGTGGCATTTATTAATAGCTTTTATTCCTAACTTTGGCGCCATGGAGAAATAGAAGGTCAATGCATGATGTTAAGTCAAAGAGAACTGAAGGAAGAAGGCTAAAAATAAATTCAATTAATTTATTTAATGGCAGCCATGAGCATGCAAATTTAGGCGCCCAAGTTGAAGGAATAAGCATGTTTATTTATTAATTAATTGCCAAGAATAGGAGAGACAATAATTAAATATAGAATGCTGAGAGTTATATAAGCATGGGCTGCCATAGTGATGGAATAGTTAATTCTTTTATCAAAGGATTGCAGCCCGGACAGTTTTGGCGCCCAAAGGGAGGAGGATTTTTGCTTTAAAAAGTGTTTTTCATTGTTGGAAACCTTTAAAGTTTGGTGCCTAGGGTTGGAGGAGCTTGATTTAAGCTTGGTTAATTATCTGCATATTGGTATAAGTACCCAGGTGAAGTTAAAAATATTTATGCTTGCTTTGTATGCAAACAAAGCCTCAAATTTTAGGGCAGTGGGTGTTCATGCTCTGGATTCCGTCTTGTTTGAATTAATCGCAGGTATTTAGTACAAGTACGTATATAAGTGAAAGGGAGCTCAAATCAATGTCAGATGCATTGAATATATCTTCCGAATCTGAAGAAATTCCCAGATCTGCACCAATTGCAAAGAATTCCGGCAGAATAAAAAGAAAAAGAGTTGCTTAGACAAAGATTGCTTCGACCATGATAAAGTGGGATGAAAGAGAAGGATCAGCGGAACCATGCATTGCTTCCAGATTTGTTGATATCGGTGATATGGATCTAGGCCCCGAACTCCTCTCTGAATTGATTGATAGATCCAGGGCTGGAAAGACATCTCTCATGCGGGCAGTAAAGAGTAGTGGAATCATTCGAGCTTCGGCATTCCTACTCATAGCTCAGTTGCCTGAATTTGTCATGGAATGTGCAAGGTTGTACCATCCACTATCTAAATCAATCCGGGATGCTGCGGGAAAGACAATCATCCGGCTAGACGCACAATTCATCAATTATTGTCTTAAGATTCCAACACGACCGGTGGTGACTACAATCAGCATGCTGGATGCCGGCAACAGATGGGAGAAGCACAAAGTAGACTGTGTGGGCATAATGAACAACAGGTATATGAAGAAGCCCAGATCTCCATCGAAGTTCCCTAGGACTCTTCCACGATCCAATCTGGTGCAGGAAGTGGATGATATTACCAAGTTGCTATGCAGGATAAATGGAGAAGCTAACACTCACAACTTCCGCTCATGGATGTATGCCTTCATCAGGACCATTGAGATCAACAAAGCAGATTCAATAATCAATTGGGCGGAGATCATCAGTGACAACATCGGTGAGCAGCTCCGAAGTGTGAGGCGGACATATAGCTTCAAAATGACTTCCTACCTGGTATATGTAGCAGCCTCACAGGGTATCTTTTCCAAGCTGGATAGACGGGGCGTACTCTCGAAGGATACTATTTTTGAGTGCTACCCGCAGCTGACTGTGCCTGAATGCAGTAAAGATTACAAGGTGGTCAACGATGGATTCTTCTACGAATTCATTTGCAAGTTGAACAATGATCTGAAGACCAACAGGGTGAGCAAGGAAGCTTGGGAAGTTGTATCCCAGCATGGTTGTATCTTCATCCAGTTTACAGACTTTACATACCTCAGGGTAACTGGCTTTTCAGGAGACCCAGTCAAGTTGCCCAGATATCCAAGCGACAAATTGGTCATCGTGGAGTTGTGCAGGCAGCTCGTAGAGATGCATGACCTACAATCAAAGCGGCACAATTCTACAGGCTTCTTTTCAATCACAATGGGCTATTATAGCTGCCAGAGCATTCACAAAGCCAAAGGAATTGAAGTTGAGATGTTCTCTGAGTGTGAGCATGAGTTCTTCAAGCAGGGTTTTGAGGTTTTTGGTACCTATTTGGAAGATATTTTCAATCAGGTGATTAGAGTGGGTTTCTCTCCTACCTGGTCTCATCTTATCATCCACCCGATCCACAAAGCTAGGTCCATTTCTAATCCGAACAACTACAGGACTATCATGGTGGGCCATTCCTTCTCCAAACTCTATGCTACAGTCCTCCACAGGTTGTTGTCTGAGATCTTGGAGCAGAAGCAACCCAAAGCCAGAGGTCAGGCTGGTTTTCGTCCTGGTTACCACACCATCGACCACATCTTCACCCTTCGGGCTATTATTCAGAAGGCTCGTCACCGCTCTTCGAAAGTCTATTGTTGTTTTGTAGACTTTCGAAAAGATTTTGACTCCGTACCTCGCATTGCCCTCTTCTAGCGACTCCGAGACCGATATTTCTAAGACTCTTGTTATTGCCATCATGCGCCTCTATGAGTCCATCCTTGGTCGTCTTCGTACTGCACACGGATTTTCTGATCTCATCAGGAGCATCGTTGGGGTTAAATTACATTGATGAGCTGGAATATTTCCTTTGGGATTACATTTAGGAAGGGGATGGTTGCCTTCTTCACCACGTCTTGATTTCCATTCTCCTATTTGCCGACGATATTGTTTTACTCGCCTCTTCTCCTGAGGGGCTTCAAAGACAGCTTGATGCACTTGCTTTATTCTGTGATCTTCGGCATTTGACGGTCAATCTGGGTAAGACCAAGGTCATGGTCTTCAACGGGTTGTGGACATCACACCTCCATTTCTTCTTCAAGGGGTAGGAGGTTGAAATTACTAATACATACACCTACTTGGGAGTCCAGTTCTCAGGGCCTAGATTCAGTATGAGGCACGCTCTTCAGCCGAGGGTGAATAAAGGGTATGGGTCTCTTGCCATTCTCGAGAGACAGTGTTTTCGACACCACTTCCAGGACGTCTCCTCCAAGATGTTTCTTATGAACTCCCTCATCTACCCATGGTTGTCTATGGATTTGTTGTCTGGGGGCCCTCCCTTTTGGACACAGATTGGGATTTCGCTGAGAGAATTCAGACTCTCCTCCTTCGCCGCTTCATCATATACAAACAGATGCTCCCCCACCATATTATTTTGACAGAGTTCGGAGCCCGGCCTTTCCGTTTGGAGACTATATTTGACATATCATCCTTTCTTCACCGTATCAGGAGGTTTGGTGATTTCTCCGATGAGCAGGACAGGTATCCATATCTCGCCTATTGTTCCTCTGTGAGTATTGCCCACGCTGTGGGCCGTTGTTGGTTTGCCGAGACTTCTGCCTTGTTGGACTCAGTTGGTATCCAGATTGATCATCTCCCCCCTTTCAGTATTCTCTGAATGCTCCCAGTCATCTCTTGCCCACCACGCAAGCGTTGAACAGGTTCATCCAGGAGGATATCTACAGGAGATTCATTCAGACTACTTGGGTGAACCCCCCTGGGGGTTTGCGCCCTAAGATGTCCTTTTATGCAGAGCACTTTCTTGAAATCAAAGATGGACTCATCATCCGCCCTCAGTACACCTTTCGTCACTGGGTGCATGCCCTCTGTATACCTCTAGGTCAGTTTCGTGTCGGCTCCCACAGACTTTGGTGCGAGACTGATCACCACCTTGAGCGGGAGGATAGACTTTGTAGGCTCTGTAGCCTTCATGAGGTGGAGACAGAGACTCATTTCATCTTCCGCTGCCCCATATACTATGAGATCAGAGGACAATTTCACTGTCTCTTCAGAGGGATTCAAACTCTCCCAGTCTTCTTTAGATATATCGACCAGCGGTGCCTTGCCCTCTACATCCGTGAGTCCTTGTTACGAGACCAGATTCTTCATCCCCTCCAAGAGTCATCCCCATGAGACGGATTACGGCCTTATTTTCGGTTCTACCCACTGGTGGAGGTACTAAACGACAGAGCCATTCTGACCCAGATATAGTGCATAGATCAGTTCGTCCCCGGTTGGACCTTCACACTTCTCTCGTTCATCGCCAGCAGAATCGGATGCACACACGTACCAGAGGGCAGTCCAGATCCATTCGTCCTCATGGCCGTCGTGTCAGTCTAAGAGCTCAACAGGGAAGGAGGCTTCTGCCCCCCTCGTCAGGTTGCTTGTCCGTTAGGAGCTTCTTTCCGTCGGCCTCTATTGTTAGGAGGGGTGTGGCTACCATTCGTGATTAGACCATTGGTCCTTGTTTGTCCCCCCCTACATTCCCTTCTTTGCTTCCCTCGTTTTTCTCCCCCGCTTGCTCTATTGCCCCCGTTTGTGGGGGTATTTTGGCTTCAGGTTTCCTTTCTGCTGTCTTTTCTTTTCTTTTCTGTTTTCGGGAACTCGTTTTGAGTTGTCCCTGCTCACACTTTGTATATTGTTTGGGCTGCAGTCCCATTGACCTACTTTTGTGGTCATATGTTGGACATTAATATATTTATCTTATTTTATCTTATCTTCCTAACATGGCAGAACTTCAATCCATATGGGGTAGCAAGGAAAACTATCTCCCAGGAGTACTCGCATGTGCCTTCATTAGAAGACTTCTGGATGAAGTGTAGAAGTGAGTACGAAGTCAAAAAGAAAGACTTCAACAGATTGTTGGCACGACAAGTGTTTGATTATGAATTAACACGGATACCTGCGGATCTCATAGACGATGGGCCTGTGTTACTTGACTCATACCACCAGATAGGAGGGGATAGAGTTGCTTTTCAGGAGAACATTGGTAGCTGCCACATGATCGAGGAAAGATCTGCTGCAATTTTGGTCAATACCTCGAACTGGTTGCTTACAAAAGGATATTGCCTTGATGAAGCTTTGATGAATCAGATCATAGGAAACCTCAGTGTAGGAGACTCCATCAAAAGGAAGCATGAGGGAGAAAGTAGCAAAAGGCCTGAAAATCTTAAAGTGCACAAGAAGTCTCATACACAGGAAAAGGTCACTTCTACGGCTATGGTGTTAGTTCCGACTTCTCCGGCATCAACTCACAGCACTTCATCTGCCTTTAAACCTCAACAAGATATTGTCGTTCCTCCGTTGAATCCGACAACATTTGTGTTATCTCCTCAGCCACTCCGATCTTCACCTCTTCCTGAAGAAATGCTAAAATTGCAGATGGCAGAATTTGAAAGAGCATTGTCTTTGGACAATTCAGAAGATGACAGTCACAATACTGTAGCGATTTCGGATGGAGAGGAACCAGAGGATGAGATGGTGCATTCAACGACTTCTCATTCTCCGCGAAGCAATTTCTGAAAGTGGTTGGCCTCACAGTCAGTCCCGGAAGCTAGAGAGGAGATCAACTTGGAGGAACATGACTTGCAGCTGCTCCTGAGTTTGGGTGGAAAAGGCAGAAGACCTAAAGTTGCTAAGGTGACTTCAAGGTTGATTATTGAAGAATCAGGGAAAAAGTTCGTTGAGGTATCAGTTCCGACAGAAGGAAAGCAGAAGAGCGAACTTACGGCAACAGATATAACAGTGACCAAAGTGCCGATAGGTCAAACCACTACTAAAGGATTAAAGCAAGACACGCAAACACTGATAAATGCTTTATTCCTTAATCTTGACAAAGAGAAGGCAGAAAAAGCTGAACTTCAAAAGCCGGTTTCCCAGTTCTGAGAGATCATTGCTAAGGTTGCGAAACCTTTCTCTCAACCAATTTCAACACATGAGTAGGTGAGTGATCATTTGATGCAGGAAGTGGAAAATGCAGGTAACCAAGTTAGAGCTATCGATGAATGGAAGAGCCTAATCATTCGCCAAGCTTCTGTACAGCTCAGGGAGGCGCCAGTTCGTCTAAAGGTTATGAAGGATGCATTAGTTCAGCTAAAACAATTGGTGACAAGCACGGTAGATATGAATACAGTGTCGAAAGTACCCTGGGCACTTTGGTTGAGATAAATAATTTGCCGAAGGAGGTTTTGATTGCAGAACGAATTGTGCCTGATGGATCGGTTGAAAAAGGGAAGCAGCTTGAATTCACAGTCTCTTTCCGCTTAGAGATCTTCAGAATTATGCTGAAAAGAATGTGGGTGCTTGAGGATATGGCACCTTCACTATCAAGCAATGTAATTGCTTTCACCAATGAGGAAGTGGTTGGGAACGTTTCTTCATACAAAAGGACCATTCCCAACAAAGTGCCTGATTCCCTGGAAGGCTCTCTTCTGATGATTCAAGAGAGGATTGATGAAGCTATTAGGCCTTTCACGATGAATTCAATCAGTAAGTTAGTAACGCTGCAATCAGACATTAAGAAGTTCGGGCCTAGTTTGAAAGAGGTGGAAGCAAGCATCGAAGTTTTGAGCGAAGGGTTGCTACAATTCAGGACAGAGAAAGAAGCTGTGGCTAAAGCGGATGGGAAATTGCTGAACTATATGTTCAAAAAGTATATGCAGTATCAAAACAAAAAGAAAGTGTAGAAGTTACAACTGGTAGATCTTCCTTCTTCTTTTCTTTCTTCTCTTATTTCTTATGTTCCCGGATGTAATTGTAAACTAAAAAGTTATTGGTTTAAAAACCATTACTTTAAATTATTTGGAACGATTCTTTGAGTTAAGTGACAGATGTGCACAATTTTGACTTGAACTCCTGATGCATCTCACTAAGAGAGGAATTAAAGGAAGATGAATGCCAGATGTTCTCTTTACTTCTTGTTTATGATCTAGTTCAGTTATAGTCTCTCATTTGTAATTTCCCCTCTACGTGTTATAAGTAGAGGAAGAACCTACGGGTTAAAGGATCGGAATTTGTAATCAGCATTCTTGTGTTCCAGACTTTGAGCTGAAACCCCTGATTTCTGCAAGCAAAGGAATATAGAAGAGATTTCCGGAGAACTTTGTGTCAATGGTGCATTTTGCTTCTTACTTTCTTTCTAGACCTGTTCATAAACTTTGTGTTATTATAGATCTAGATCTGAAAGTTTCCTTTGCTTTGAATTTTGTGCTTAATAATCTATTTGTTTTAATCTATGTGCATGCAATCAACTCTGTAAACTATTGCTTGGGTTGCACATCCTCTCTACTTTCTTCCGTTTCCTATTATTTTCCCCTTCTGCAGATTTGTCCTTTCTTTTACAGCTGCTTACTTGCTGCAGAACTGTATAGCTATGGTTCATGAGCCACACGGTTAAAGTAATACCCACAAATAGATATTAGGATATATAACTGACAAAATCTTACACAGGAGCCTCACCGATAAATGAGGGAGATTTATCTCATGACTGCCTAGGTTTTCAGCTGTGCAGAAAATCTAGCCAACAAACATCAAATCAATTTGATCACTAGATCCCTTCTTCTAAATAATCCAAGGTACCATAGCTCCATTTAGAAGAATGATCAAGTCATGCACCAAATCCAATAGCTTATTTACCAGTGAAAGATCAAGCCAATCTATTTCTTCTTGTGGTAGCCCAATAGTCTTCAAGCCAAATAAAGATAGAACATGGCACTTGTGCATCCACTATAGCGGGTTCAAAAAGATAATGGTATAGAATCGATATCCGTTTCCACGCATTGATGATCTCCTAGACTAGCTCTGAGGTGCACAATACATCACTAGAATTGACCTTACTTGTAGCACTTGCATCTAGTGATCAAGTACAACAAAGGTAAAGATATTGAGGCAAAAAACTGCCTTAGCCACCCTTTGGTGTATGTGTTCATCACAGCGCTTGACACGGGCAGCCATAACTTATATAACCAGGTATTTCTCTAATCAGTAGACCGCGACTTCATAGAAGCCTATATCGCTCTTCTATGTGGTGAATAGGGTCGTGAAATCCACGTTTCTAAAAAGGTCCTTTCCGAGGTTGGACATTTTTTTGTTCTTGATGGTGCAACTTTCCACCAAATCATTTGGGAGGCATACCTTGTGATGAGAAAGGACACTTCGGTGTTATCAAGACATCGGCAATGTAGTAGCAAAACTTTAACTTGCACACATGAGTATAGGCACTGAGCATCACATCAATTTTTGCATTCCTTGTTACACCGCCAAATCCATGAATAGGAAGATGGAACTTTACATGCCTTTTCCGGTTCCATCAATGCGCGTTAATTGCACACTCATTCTATAGATAGTTGAGACCACTCTGGACTACCAACATCCATTGTGTCTAATCGTGACTCATAGTTTGTCAGTCGTTTTTGGCATGCATTGTGGGAAAAGGAGACATTATTGGACCGGCCTAGAACATTTCATCTTTGTACATATGTAAAAACTACAATTGTAAACCACACACTCGTTTATTTGTTGCGCATATACAACAGTGTCCATCCACACACTTAGGATTACAATTTCTCTACATTCATCATGCCTACAACATAGATCTACACAAGTAAAGCTTTTTTATTTTATGGGAACATAGTGGGATGATACCTTGAAATGGTACATGAAAATAATTCCAAACCATGCAAAGAAATGGAATGATGTATAAAGGAGTTATAAAAATGACTCACAAGTCCATTACAAACTTGTCTTGGTTCCAGCCATCTACACCCCTAGACATATCCTATCAACTGCCACCCAACACAAAAGTTTCTACAATGCATCTAGCACATTCAGTAGCAATTTCAACAAATACTATCACCCCAATAGAAAAAGTACAAAGAGCACAATGAAGCACCCCATACACCTCATGAGTTCAAAGTAGGCAATAAAGTACGGTTGCATCTTTAGAAGAAATGCTTCAAGGGTCCTCATAAGAAGATCAAGTCTCAATATTCATCATTGACATGCCACAGTACTTGGGTCTATATCCATCATTCAATGTGGAACTCCTTAAGCCATACTTTCCACCATTTCTTAAGACAATAGAAACTTGACGTCTTTCAGACATGCATCTTGAAAACTTCTAGATCTGCATAATGTTACTTCTTTTAATGAAAAGGATACTAAAAGGCATTATGGGATTTTGATGTTTATGGTCATACAAATGAGGCTTGTAAGAAATTGTATCAAAAAATGCATCCATTCAAAAATAGGTAAAAGAAGGCTATGACTTTGGTTCAAGATAAGGAATTTGGGTGCAGCTCCAATGTGGATGAGACGATGTGTTTTATTTTCCTTCGTATAATGGTTATGTTTGTGTAGCAATGATGCTTAAGACAATGGTGAATTTACCAAACTTTTCCAAATCAAAATTCAATTTAAAGGGGAAAAGGTTGATGTTCTTTTCGATTCTCTATCAAACAAATTTGATTAGCAGAGTGTTGGTAGAAAAACTTGGGTTGGAAACATATAATCATCCTATTCATTATGCTTTAGATTGGGTGAAACAAGGAGTAGAGATAAAGGTATCCAAACAATATACTGTTAAGTTTGGTATAAATGAAAGTTTCATTGATGAAGCTATGGTGGATGTTGTACCTCTTGATGCTTGTGATGTAGTCCTTGGCAGTCTTTATCTGTACATTAGAGATGCTATCTTCATGAGAAGAGCTAACCAGTACCAGTGGGTCAAGAATGGAGAAAGCTACATCATCAAAACCTATTAAGGTATATCAAATATCTCCTTGGTTAGTGGCACTTAGGCTAAACTTTTGATTATTGCAAGTATGAAGTTTACTTTGTTTCTTTTAGAAGATAAGCAAGACAAGGAAGTAGTCTAATACAAAACTTTTCATAACATGTCTACTAAAAAAAAGCAAAAACAAATGGGAGTATTGTTGCAAAAATTCTGGGAAGTTTTTTACAAGCCCGCAAGTATGCCGCCAGAAAGGGTCACTGAGCATGAAAAACAATTGTTACTAAATTGTCCCCTTTCCAACATTGGTCTTTATCAATAGTCTAATTGGTCATATAGATTAGGCTTGTTATAAATTGCCTCAAAAGACGGACCCATAAAAAAAAAGTAGGCTACGACTTTGGTTCAACATAAATAACTTGTCATGAGTATGGTCACTTAGTGAAAGAGTGTCCACTCAAAGCTCCTGATCCCCCTGCGGAAGACCAAAACCAGGATGAGTTCATCATACCTAAGAAAAAGAAAACAGCCTAGAAAAATGTTTTGGAGAATCAAGCTGGCGGTAACAATAACAAATTTGCTAGTCTTCAATCAGATAATGAGGAGATAGACATTAAGGAAATAATAGAGTACCAAATCCCAGAGACTCAGATAAATAAAATGGATATAGAAGCCAAACAAAAAGTAGAGGGAGACACTAATCAACTAGCACTAATTCCGGATACTAAAAAAGAGAGGAGGTTCAAAACTCTCTAAAAAGCTATCAACGCAAAACTAAGTTTCAGGAGCAATTTGATAAAAACACCACCAACCTTCAAGAGGAAGGTTTTGAATAACAAAAAGAAATTTGGAGAACGCTTATGATTATTTTGTTTGAAGTATTGTCCCTTTATGTTAAAGTAAGTACATATGATGTCAACTTCAGCCCTCCCAACTATCCAACAGCACCCTACACCGATGGCTTAGCTTGATGTTGTTCTCGTTATCGTTTCCTACCCCGTGCTGGTTAATTTCCATTCTCCTCAAATGTGCGTTCGAAATTCTGAAGGGACAACATTATTTATGGGCCACCAACCTCCATTAAGATAAATGATTTGTTTTATGTGGATCCCGACCTCCCTTAAAAGAGACCGCCCTATTGGGCCGAAGATCCTTGGGTTAATAGTCCTGACCTTTTCAAAATGGGCAATTTTTGGGATATAAAAGGAATATGTGTTGATGAGGAGGAAGTGGCGATATTTTGACCAAATATCATTCAGAAGAAGAGCAGAATTTTATGAGTGTGAAATAAGAGTTATACTTGATAAGCCATTACAGGATTTTGAGCACATATGGTCATTCGAAGAAAAGCGAATTTAGTAGTGTGAAATAAGAGTTTATATGAGCAAGAAAAAGTCAATTTTGAGAAAATATCATTCGAAAGAAGATTAGAATTTTATCAGTGTTAACTAAGAGTTTATATCTTGAGAAGACAAGCATATTTGTCCAAGAGGAATAAAGTCTCCATCATTCGGAACAACAACACTACAAAGGTGTAATTTCCCCTTTCTTTCGGCCTTAATTAAAAATAATAATGGAAGACCTTAATCCTCCCCTTGGATTTAAAGGGAATTAATTGGGAAATCGACTATCCCATAAGCTTTTAAATTAATATTTAATTAACTGGGGTCAGTCGAACTACGCGATTTGCCTTTAAAATTTATATTCATTCCCCTCTGTGATTTATTTAATATTTTATTGGAGGGAATTAAATGTTTTATGGAGTTTAAACCTTTTCAGGTAAAGAGGCTATTATATAAATGAATCTTCGCTCATTATAGAAATGCACCACGGAAAAATAGGATATGAATTTTGATATCTGAATTGCAAATTCTATAAAATGAGAAGTGCGTACCCTTTTGGCATTTTTATGTTTTTAGATTAAAAATTCTTCATGCTTGGAGAAGGGATGTATGCCCTTGTGATCACAAACAAAAGGGGTTTATCCAACACCACCATTATTGTGGAGAGTGTGAGACCTTGCAAGCTTGCATTAGAGTGAATATCTCATTTCTATTCATCCTTTATGTGTGGTGCATTTACTTGCGCCGGGCTCTTTGCTTGCTTCTTGCTGTAGTTTGGCCGGCTTTCCGTTTGGTGCTATTCTGCTCTGCTGCTCCTACTGACATTCAATTTAGCCAAATCGACTTACAAGTATGCTATTTTGGTATTATTTAGGTAGTCTTCAACCTAGATCTACATCTGATTCTATTTCGTTATATTTTTCCAAGTGTGTGGTTCATGATTGAAGTTATTGTGCTTATATTTATGCTACAATTTAAGTGTAAGGCAAATCAACTGGGTTTGAGGTATTTTCATCATATTTTGAGGTGTTTTCGATAGATCTTCGATATTGCTCAACTTAATAATATTTCAGTTTAATATGGGTTGAAGTTTGGCAGTTGTTTTTGAGGGTTATAAAGATATGGAAATAAAATTCTGCAAATTTCCTAACCCTAGCGACTGTAGTCAGATTTTGGGGGTTGTTTGAGGTGTTTCAGTCATCATAAAATTCGATCTTTAGTTCGTTGAAAGGCCGTGAATATAGCAATAGCATGGCATTTTTCTTTGTTGGGAGAAATATTAAGTTTTGGCGCAAGATCTTAATTTTGGAAGTTTTCAGTTGTTTCTGGTGTTTATTTAATGATTCATTACTGCAATTAATTTTAGTTTTGGACAAGATTGATTTCCTAATTAGTTCTCCCATCTACCCACTACCTTGGCCTACTTTAAAACTCCATTTGGTTTTTTATTAGTGTTGACATTGGGTTTATTTGAGGTCGGGCTATGAGGGTTTAACCCTTCTAAGTCGATTTGAGACGTAAATTAATTTCAAATTTTGAATATTATCCCAAAGAGGCTAGTAACAAAGGTGGTATCGTCAACGGCGATGGTCTCTTGCAAGTTGGTTACATCGACAGATAAGATTGGTGGCCGCGAATTGCTAAGTTGGTGCTTGGCTTGGGGTTGGTGTCTCTAGTAGTGGTGCTTACCCGAATTGTAAAAGATTAATCCGACGAAGCAAGCAGAGCGCCTTCCGCAACAATATACAGTGACCAAAGTGCCATAGTCCAACCCCTACTAAAGGTTAAAGCCAAACAAGCTCAAAAACCCTGATAATGCTGTATGCCTTAATCTATGGACAAAGAAAGCAAAAAGCAACTTCAAAAGCCCGGTTTCCCTCCATTCTAGAGTCATTGCTAAGTTGCGAAACCTTCTCCTCAAACCAATTTCAACACATGAGTAGTAGTGATATGTTGATGCAGGAATGGAAAAGGCAAGGGAACCCGTAGAGCATCGATGATGGGAAACCTAATCATGCGCCACTTCTGTACACTCAGGAGCTCAGTTGCGTCTAAAGGTTATAGGATGCATTATTCAGCAAACAATTTGTGACAGCCCTAGATAGAATACTGGTCGAAATACCCTGGGCATTTGTGGGCAGAAATATTTGCCGAAGGGCGGTTGATTGCAGAACGAATGGCCTGATGGCTCGTTTGAAACGGGCAGCAGCTTGAATTCACGTCTCTTCCCGTAGAGATCGTCAGAATTATGCTGAAAAGAATGGGGGTCGTGAGGAGTGGGCCTTCACTCTACAATCTGATTGCTTCCCCCAATGAGGACGTGGTTTGGAACGTTTCTTCGTACAAAGTGACCATTCCACAGTGCCGGATTCCTGGAGGGGCTCCTGCTGAATGATTCAAGAGAGGATTATGACTAAGGCCTTTCCTATGATTCACTCAGTAAGTTAGTAACGCTGCAAATCCAGCATTAAGAAAGTTCTGGCCTAGTTTTGAAAGAGGTGGAAGCAGCACGATTTGGAGCGAAGGGGTGCTACAATTCAGGACAAGAAGAATCTTGGCTAACGCGATGGGAAATTGCTGAACTATATTTTCACCAGTATATGCCGTATCAAACACAAAGAAAGGGTGAACGTGACAACTGTAAATTCTTCCTTCTTCTTTTCTTTTCTTCTGCTTATTTCTTATGTTCCCGGATGTATTGAAGCGAAAGTTATTGGGTTAAAAACCATACTTTATTCTTTGGGAACGTCTTTGAGTTAAGTGACAGATTGGCACAATTTTTTTGCGTGAACCTCCTGATTCATCGCCGAAGAGGATTAAAGAAGTGAATGCCAGAGGTTCTCTGCTTCTGTGTATTATGAATCTAGTTCATTATAGTCTCCTCATGGGGAATTTCCCCTCTACGTGTTTATAAGTAGGAAGAACCGTACCGGGTTCAAGGATCGAATGTGTACTCAGCATTCTTGTTTTCCAACTTTGAATCTGAAACCCCTGATTTCTGCAGCAAAGGAATATAGAAGAGATTTCCGAGAACTTGGGGGTGGCAAGGGGGGCATGTTGCTTCTACTGTCTTTACTTTCTTTCTAACCTGTTATAACTGGGTGTGATTATAGACTAGATCTGCAAGGTTGTCCTTTGTCTTTGAATTTGGGCTGCAGAACGAGTGGTTTTAATCAGGGTGCAGGCCACTCGGACACTGTGCTTGGGTTGCACAGTCCCGCTACTTCTTGTTCTTTCCGGCCCGGTTCCGATATGTTCCCCGCGGCAGAGGTGGCCGGTCGGGGTACAGCGCTACTGCGGCGAACTGTCATAGCTATGGGTCATGAGCCACACGTTAACCGTAAGAACCCACAATAATAGTTAGATAGATACTGACAAAAGCGTACACAGGAGCCTCAATCACCGATAAAGGGGGAGATTTATCTCAACTGACTGCCTAGGTTTTCAGCTGTGCCGAAAATCTAGCCAACCAACCTCAAATCATGGAGCACTAGATCCCTTCGTCTAAATAAGCCAGGTACCATAGCTCCAGTTAGAGAATGAGCAGTCGGCACCAAATCCAGGCTGAGGACCATGAAAGAATCAACCATCTATTTCTTCGTGTGGTACCCAAGAGTCTGCGAGCAGAAGAAGAACATGGCCACTGGGGCATCCACTAGATCGGGTGCAAAAAGATAATGGTGAGAGCATCGATATCCGGTTCCGCGCCAACGCCGGGAGGATCTCCTAGACTAGTCTGGGTGCACAATACATCACTAAATTTGACCGTACTTGTAGCCACTACTTCGGCATCTAGTGACAAGTACAACAAGGGAAAGATATTGAGCAAAAAACGGCCGTAGCCCCCCTTTGGGGGATGTGTGTCAGCACCGCGCTTGACACCCGAGCAGCCAGAACTTATATAACCATTTTCCGCGAATCAGAGACCGCACTTCATAGAAGCTAGAGGTCTTCTACTGTGGGGTAGGGTCGTGGAAATCCCGTTTCTAAAAAGGGTCCTTTCCGAGGTTGGACATTTTTTGGGGGCGGAGGGTGCACTTTCCACCAAATCATTTGGGAGGCAACCTTTGGTGAAAAGGCCTTCGGTGTTATCAGACCATCGGCAAGTAGTAGCAAAAACTTAACGTGCACAACATGAGTATAGCACTGAGCATCACAGACAATTTGGGGCATTCCTTGTTACAAAACAACAAATGACACCGCCAAATCCATGAGAGAAGATGGACGTTACAGCCGGTTCCGCTTGCCATCAATGCGCGTATTTTCACCCTCATGCTATAGATAGTTGGACCAAATCTGGACTACCAACCTCCATTGGGTTTCGAATCGTGACCATGTTTGTCAAGTCCCGTTTGGGCATCCTTGTGGGAAACGAGACTTTTTGCCCGTCCTAGAACATTTCATCTTTGTACCTAGGTAAAAACGACATTGTAAACCACACACTCCTTATTTAGTTGTTGCGCATAGTACAACAGGTCCTCCACACCCACTAGGATTATCAATGGCTCTCCATGCAATCATGCCTACAACATGATCTACACCAGTAAGTCTTTTTATTTGTCTGGGAACATAGTGGGGCTTATACCTTGATGGGTACTGGAAAAGAATTCCAACCACTGCAAGAAATGGGAATGATGTAGAAGGAGTTATAAAAAGGGACGCCAAGTCCATCCAAACGTTTCCTTGTTCCACAAGCCTCTACACCCCTAGACATAGCCTATCAACTGCACCCCAACCCAAAGGTTTCTACAATGCTCTACACATCCAGGACAAGTGCAACAATATATCACCCCAATAGAAAAAGTACAAAGAGCACAATGAAGCACCCCATACACCTCATGAGTTCAAAGTGGGCGATAAAGTACGGTTGCATCTTTAGAAGAAATGCTTCAAGGGTCCTCATAAGAAGATCAAGTCTCAATATTCATCATTGACATGCCACAGTACTTGGGTCTATATCCATCATTCAATGTGGAACTCCTTAAGCCACACTTTCCACCATTTCTTAAGACAATAGAAACTTGACGTCTTTCAGACATGCATCTTGAAAACTTCTAGATCTGCATAATGTTACTTCTTTTAATCAAAAGGATACTAAAAGGCATTATGGGATTTTGATGTTTATGGTCATACAAATGAGGCTTGTAAGAAATTGTATCAAAAAATGCATCCGTTCAAAAATAGGTAAAAGAAGGCTATGACTTTGGTTCAAGATAAGGAATTTGGGTGCAGCTCCAATGTGGATGAGACGATGTGTTTTTATTTTCCTTCGTATAATGGTTATGTTTGTGTAGCAATGATGCTTAAGACAATGGTGAATTTACCAAACTTTTCCAAATCAAAATTCAATTTAAAGGGGAAAAGGTTGATGTTCTTTTCGATTCTCTACCAAACAAATTTGATTAACAGAGGGTTGGTAGAAAAACTTGGGTTGGAAACATAAAATCATCATAATCCTTATGCTTTAGGTTGGATGAAAGGAGTAGAGATAAAGGTATCCAAACAATATACTGTTAAGTTTGGTATAAATGAAAGTTTCATTGATGAAGCTATGGTGGATGTTGTACCTCTTGATGCTTGTGATGTAGTCCTTGGCAGTCTTTATCTGTACATTAGAGATGCTATCTTCATGAGAAGAGCTAACCAGTACCAGTGGGTCAAGAATGGAGAAAGCTACATCATCCAAAACCTATTAAGGTATATCAAATATCTCCTTGGTTAGTGGCACTTAGGCTAAACTTTTGATTATTGCAAGTATGAAGTTTACTTTGTTTCTTTTAGAAGATAAGCAAGACAAGGAAGTAGTCTAATACAAAACTTTTCATAACATGTCTACTAAAAAAAAGCAAAAACAAATGGGAGTATTGTTGCAAAAATTCTGGGAAGTTTTTTACAAGCCCGCAAGTATGCCGCCAGAAAGGGTCACTGAGCATGAAAAACAATTGTTACTAAATTGTCCCCTTTCCAACATTGGTCTTTATCAATAGTCTAATTGGTCATATAGATTAGGCTTGTTATAAATTGCCTCAAAAGACGGACCCATAAAAAAAAAGTAGGCTACGACTTTGGTTCAACATAAATAACTTGTCATGAGTATGGTCACTTAGTGAAAGAGTGTCCACTCAAAGCTCCTGATCCCCCTGCGGAAGACCAAAACCAGGATGAGTTCATCATACCTAAGAAAAAGAAAACAGCCTAGAAAAATGTTTTGGAGAATCAAGCTGGCGGTAACAATAACAAATTTGCTAGTCTTCAATCAGATAATGAGGAGATAGACATTAAGGAAATAATAGAGTACCAAATCCCAGAGACTCAGATAAATAAAATGGATATAGAAGCCAAACAAAAAGTAGAGGGAGACACTAATCAACTAGCACTAATTCCGGATACTAAAAAAGAGAGGAGGTTCAAAACTCTCTAAAAAGCTATCAACGCAAAACTAAGTTTCAGGAGCAATTTGATCACCAACACCTTCAAGAGGAAGGTTTTGAAGAAATGGAGAAAGCGTTGATGATTATGTTGTTGGAAATATTGTCATTGATGTGAAAGAAGTCATTGATGTCAACGGAGAATCCACAACGATCAAAAGAAAAATAACAGTGATTAGATTGATGTGTTATAGTGATCAGATTTAATAACAGTGAATGTATTTATTATATAGTAAAATGTGCAGCGAATTCATGAAGGGACAACATTTATTTAATGGGCCATCCAACCTCCATTAAGATAAAATGATTTGTTTTTATGTGATCGACCTCCCTTAAAGAAGACCGACCCTATTGGGCGAAGAGTCTTGGGTGAATAGTCATGACCATTCAAAAGGGCATTTTTGGGATATAAAAGGAATATGTGTTGGATGGAGGAAGTGCATATTTAGTGACCAAATATCATTCAGAAGAAGAGCAGAATTTTATGAGTGTGAAATAAGAGTTATATCTTGAGAAGACAGGCAGATTTTGAGCAAATATCATTCGGAAGAAAAGCGGAATTTAGTAAGTGTGAAATAAGAGTTATATATTGAGAAGAAAAGCAGATTTTGAGAAAATATCATTCGAAAGAAGAGTAGAATTTTATAAGTGTGAAATAAGAGTTATATCTTGAGAAGACAAGCAGATTTGTCAAGAGGAAATAAAAGTCTCCATCATTCGGAAACAACAACACTACAAAGGTGTAATGTCCCCTTTCTTTCGGCCTTAATTAAAAATAATAATGGAAGACCTTTAATCCACTCCCCTTGGATTAAAGGAATTAATTGGGGAAAATCGACTATCCCATAAGCTTTTAAATTAATATTTAATTTAACTGGGGCAAGTCGAACTACTCTATGTGCTTTAAAATTTATATTTAATTCCCCTCTTGTGATTTATTTAATATTTATTGGAGGGAATTAATATTTTATTTGGAGTTTAACCTTTTTCAGGTAAAGAGGCTATTATTAAATGATATCTCTCTCATCTAGAGAAATGCACCACAGAAAGGAGGGAATCTTGGAGATATGAAGTGCAAAGTCTATAAAAGGAGAAGTGGCGTACCCTTTTTGGCATGTTGATGATTTTATTAAAAATTCTTCATGCTTGGAGAAGGGATGTATGCCCCTTTGTGATCACAAACAAAGGGGTTATTCAACACCACCATTATTGTGGAGAGTGTGAGACCTTCTAAGCTTGCATTGAGTGAATATCTCATTATATATTCATCTTATGTGTGGTGCATTTACTTGAGAAGGATATTTGCTTGTTATTGATGTGTTTGGAAGGATTTAAGTGTGATTTATGATCTGCTGCTACTACTGAATTTATTTATGCCAAATCGACTTACATAGTAGGCTATTTTGGTATTATTTGGTAGTCTTCAACCTAGATCTACAATCTGATCTATTTCGTTATATTTTTCCAAGTGTGTGGTTCATGATTTGAAGGTTATTGTGCTTATATTTAATGCTACAATTTATGTAAGGCAAATCAACTGGGTTTGAGGTATTTTGCATCATATTTTGAGGTGTTTGCGATAGATCTTCATATTGCTTCAACTTAATAATTATTTCAGTTATATGGGTTGAAGTTTGGAGGGTTTTGGAGGGTTATAAAGAGATGGAAATAAATTATGCAAATGTTCCTAACCCTAGCGACTTGTATTCAGATTTTGGGGGTTTGTTTGAGGTGGTTTCAGTCATCATAAAATTCAGATCTTTAGTTCTTTGGAAAGGCCGTGAATTATAGAATAGCATGCATTTTATTTGGTGGAGAAATATTAAGTTTGGAGCAAGATATTAATTTTGGAAGTTTTCAGTTGTTCTGGTGTTTATTTAATTAATTCATTACTGCAATTAATTTTAGTTTTGGACAAGATTGATTTTCCTAATTAGTTCTCCCATCTAACCCACTACCTTGGCCTACTTTAACTCCATTTGGGTTTTATTAGTGTTGACATTGGGTTATTTGAGGTCGGGCTATGAGGGTTTAACCCTTCTAGAGTCGATTTGATAAATTAATTTGCAAATTTGAATATTATCCCAAAAGAGGATATTACAAAAGGTGGTATCGTCAACGGAGATTGGTCTCTTGCTAAGTTGGTACTCGACAGATAAGATTGGTGCCCGAATTGCTAAGTTGGTGCTTGGCATTGGGGATTGGTGTCTCTAGTAGGTTGGTGCTTACACGAATTGTAAAAGATTTATATATATATATATATATATATATATATATATATGTTACTGTGGTTTTTTCCTGAAAGGATTTCCACGTAAATATTATGTTCCTCTTGTGTTGCATAATTTTTAGATCTTGTGAGATTGTTGTTGTTCTCACTATTAAATTTTTGAATTATTAAAAGTTTATCTTATACTGATTCACCCCCCTCTCAGTATAACCGTGTGTTTAACATATGCCCAACCTTGCAGCCTCACAGAAAGAAGACTTTCCTTTAGGAGTGTCTCAAGAAAAAAGTAAAAAACTAAAAAATGGATACCAATACTAAGCCAGGACGTAAATCCAAACAGACTAGCCTACAAAAGGAAGGTCAAAAGTTGAGTAACTGTAATGTCCCTTTCGGCCTCAAATTTGACTTGAATTTGGATTTTCCCCAAAACCCTAATGGAACATTACTGAATATGATGATAACCACATGTAGAAAACCTGATTTTTATGACAACAAATTGGATTTATGCAAAAATTAGGGCAGCGACCTGTTTTAGGTCCACAAAACCCTAAGCGACCAAGGTAGAATTCAGATTTTAGCCTTTCCCACACACTAATCTTCAAAAATACATCAACAAGAAATACTTGATGAATTCATGCAAAATAAATGCTTCAACAATAAATTACAGACTGTTGTAATTAATTATTGCTCAGAAACAACTAAAACTTCAAATTTCCATAGCTTCATAAATACTTGGAGATAAAATGCAAATGACAGCTCAAAATGACCACAAAATTATTAGCCTATCCAATAAAATTAGAATAAGATTCTTCCAACCATGAAAACCCACTAAAAAGTGATCCCAGAATCTCCAAATGGGTAGATCAAGCTGGAAATGAATGTGGAAGGCCCCAAAAAGTGTGCCCTAGCACTGATAGAAACCCTTACCATTATGAAATTTTGAATTTTGAAGCTCCAATGTGACTCCCAGATGAAGTCACCAATGCAACAAATGAGGGTTTCCGTCCCCAAGTGTTGTGACTATCGAGGGTTCTCGTCCCCAATAAGATCCAATGAAGGTTTTTGACCTCAAAGGGTGAAAATGAGAGCAAGATGATGATTACAATGATCCCCAACATTTGTTTTTATAGCCTTTCCTTTGCTTTCTTTGTGGAGCACTCCATGTAGGCCTCTTTATTTCCTTTTTAACATTTTCTTTTCTCTCTTAAAGAGGGACGGCATCTCTCTTTTAGCCAACTAAAAATAATGAAAATAGCCTAAGGGTCCTTTTTCTAATTTAGTATTTAACAATACCTTTTGTTTTAATAATAATATTATTAAGTTGTCCCAAAATGAAGAATTTGTCAATACCAACTTTAAAATATTATTAATTATTCTTAATTTAGAATAGGGGACGATACAGTAACATGGGAAAAATAAAAAAATTATCCCAGATTTTTAATCAATCTTGCCAATGATAGTAATCGCTCGGAATATCAGAGGACTGAAAGGCAATCATTCCAAGATTATGGAAATCAAAAGAATGATTCATAATAACCATCCTCAGATGATGTTTGTTCAAGAAACTAAAACATCGATTGAACTTGTGAATGTTCTCGCGGAAAGGATATGGTCTAGAGCCCAGGTTTCATTTCTTAGTTCGCTTGGAACTTCAAGAGGTGTAATGTTCCTCTAGGATCCAAAGATGATTACAGTCTTGAACTCATGTGGTAGCAAGGTTGTTTTGATGCTACATGCTTTTTCCAAGGTGAAGGATCAACAGTTGGTATTCATTAATATTTATGCTCCCACCAGTATGGAAGAAAAACTATTACAATGGCAGCACATTAAAGCTATGATTGTATCCTTTCTCGACGTTCTGGTGATCCTTGGAGGAGAGTTTAACACTATCTTGAGTCTTGAGGAAAAGCAAGGAGGTAATACTAATTTAGATGCCAGTTCGTACAATATGGCCAGTTTCATTCGATCTCTTCACTTAGTGGATGTCCCAACTAGAAATGGGATGCTGACTTGGTCCAATAAGAGACAAGGTCTTCACTTTATCTTTGAACGACTTGATAGGTTTTTGTTGCTTGAGGACTAGTGAATCAAGGAGTATTTACCAAAAGCTCATATTCTCAATAACATTGGTTCAAATCATTAGCCAGTTTGTTTTTTTTTTTTTAAACTGTTAAACTATTATTTCATAAGAAAATAATTTATACAATGTCGACTATGTCAGACATGGAAACTATTAGTCCAATCCCTAGCATTTTGAAACAAAATAAACTTAATGATCATCAAGAAATATTGTCAAGTTTGAGAATAGAATTCATATCTTTGTGGTCATGTTGAGGCCACCACAGAGGAGGACATCCATAGCATCTAATGTCATGATTATCTAAAGCCCAATTAGCAGGAGCATCAACCACCTGATTTTTTTGTCTTGAAATATGACTAATTTGCAGCAGCTGAAAATTAATCTACAAGCCTTGAATTTTCCTTTTTTCATGTTCAATCTACCAATTTGAACTCCCTAAAGTGTTTGAAGAATTCAACAGGTTGACAATAATCTTAGAGTCTAACTCCACTTGCACCTGTGTCCAACCACACTTAATGGCCTCTTTTAATCCTCTATAGATGGCTTTGATCTCAGCAACATTATTGGAAGTAGTTCCTAGATTTTCAGCAAAGAAGAAAATATCTTTCCCATCATGCAATCTTCCAATACCCCCCATAGCTGCCTTCCCCGAATTTCCCCTGGAAGCCCCATCCATATTCATTTTACCTATCTACATAGGAGGGACCCATTTTTGTTGTTTGTCGTCTCTTTTTTTACTGTGAAAGCAGGAAACCGGGAACTTGTAGGCTGAAAAGAAAGAAAATTACATATTTTACTCCATTCCATAGTAAGAGAAGAAAGAAGGGATACATTCTGCTTGATAGTTTCAGCCATATTGATTATTGTCTTTTGCCAAACATATTCCTTTTCTATGATCTCTTGTTTGAATATTCTTTTATTTTGTTCCTTCCATATATTCCAGAGTAAGAAAGATATACATATCCAAAAGGCAAGGATTAAGTTTTGTCCTTTCGGAATGCATGCTTTCCATTCCTTTATCAGTTGCTCAAAAGAATGAAGTCCCTGGTAATGGATACCAAATACATTTGTCATATATTACCACAAAGGAACTACCCATGGACAATGGAAGAAGAGGTGTTGTCCAATTTCCTCCTCATTCCAACAAAAGAGTACATCTAAAAGGACCATAAAATCCTCTCTTCATAAGTTTATCTCCTGTGAGAACTCTACCATGTGCCAAGATCCAAAGAAAAAAACTGACCTTAGGCCAAATAGCAGGCTGGCATATCTGTCTAAACAAAGCTTGGAGGGGATGCAAATTACCTCTAGTAAGTGCTTCATATCCCAAATGCATTGTATATTCTCTGCCTAAAGAATTCCCCCATCCTATTTGATCAGAATCATTAGAAAAGGAGAAAGAATATCTTTTCAAAATTTGGTTAATCAAAGCTTGTTCTGTCTGTTGTAATAAAATAGGCCATTCATGAGGAGATTTCCAACATCTACCCCTTTCCAAATCTTGAGATAGTTGTTTAGTATAATGCATAATTCTTGTCCATCCTTTTTGATGCATTGCTTCCATCACATTACTTAGATGAGGAAATTGATGGATTAAAGGAAGTTGGGCATCCCATGAATCCAACCAAAAATATGCATAATTCCCCTAATTCACTATCCAGAATAACCTGGTTTTGATTATGAACTGCCAAAATCGAAGAACCGTTAGATGGAAGGGAACATCTAATAATATGATTTGGTGGCTGATTTTCCAGGTATTTTCCTCTGAGATTAATAGCCCATAAATCATGTGGAGAAGTGATAAACCTCCAATAAAGTTTACCAGCTAGGGCATGAGCCTGTTTTGCAGCAGATATGAAACCTAACCCACCATTCTTTTTGGAGCAACAAAGAGTTTCTCACTTTACTAATGACCATTTTATTTGATTTTGTGTCCCAGTCCATAAAAAGACTCGACAAATGGAATCAATCTTTTTCAAAATTGATTTAGGAATATTAAGTATCGATGAGGCATAAACAGAAACCGCTTGAAGGACAGCCTTAACCAAAGTCATCCTGCCTGTTGAAGATAACCACTTATTTGTCCATTTTTGTATCTTACCTTTTATCTTCGCTATTAGCCATTCCCAGTCCTTACTCTGCTTTGAATAAAGCAAAACTTCCAAAAATCGGATAGGAAGAGAACCTTTTTTGAAATGGAAAATTTTAATAATTCTCACTTCCTGCTGTAAGGAACAATGGAAAAAATAATACTTGATTTGGCTTCAATTATTAGTTGACCTGTAGCAGAAGAAAAGAATTGAAGAATTTTAGCCAATTACTTTGCTTCCACTATAATAGACTCCCCTACCAAGGTAGAGTCATCAACAAACTGAAGGTAAGAGAGAGGCTTTACAGAAGTAGCAAGTTGCACACCTTGTATTCGCTTATCCTAACAGGCTTTGTTCACTAATCTTCCCAAACATTCAGCTAAAATAATAAATAGAAATGGGGATAGCAAATCACCCTGTCTAATACCCCTAAAAGCTCTAAAAAGAGTAGTAGGTTCTCCATTAATTAACATAGAGAAAGAGACTGAGGTTAAACAAGCCTCTATCCATTTACTCCATTCCCCTGAAAAGCCAAATTTAGCTACAACTTGGATGAGAAACTTCCAATCAACACGATTATAAGCTTTGGATAAATCTAATCGAATAAACATAGCTGGTGACTTTTGGAGTTTCATAGAATGCAAGAGTTCCAAAGCCAAAACAATTTCATCATGAATTTGACGACCTGAAACAAAACCCCCTTGTTCTGGAGAAATAATCTTATACAGAAGATGTTGGCTAGATTTTCTGCGCAGCTGAAAACCTAGGCAGTCATGAGATAAATCTCTCTCATTTACCGGTGAGGCTCCCATGTAAGATTTTGTCAATTATATTTTCTAGTATCTATCTGTTGGTTTTACTTTAATTGCGTAGCTCATGGACCATAACCAGACAATTTTGCAACAAGTAAGCAGCTATGAGCAATATGGGCAGGAAAGGGAAATAAGTAAATACGATAAGAAAGGAAAGGAGATGTGCAACCTAACCAATAGTTGACAGAGTTGATCACATGCAAATAGACGAAATAAATAGATCTTAAAATGTAGAATTTGAAGCAAGGGAAAGTCTTAGATCTAGATCTAAGACAACACAAATTTTATGCAGAGACCTAAAAAGAAATAAGAAACGAATGCACTGTTGACACAAAGTTCTCCGGAAATCTCTTCTTTATTCCTCTGCTTGCAGAAAGTTATCAAGGGTTTCAGCTCAAAGTCTGGAACACAAGAATGTTGATTACAAATTCCCATCCTTTAACCGTTCTTCCTCTACTTATAGTGTGTAGAGGGGAAATTACAAATGAGAAAACTGTAATTGAACTAGAACATGAAGAAGTAGTAAAGGGAACATTTGGCAATCATCTTCCTAGAATTCCTCTCTTAGTGACATGCATTAGGATTTTAAGCCAAAATTGTGTACATTTGTCACCTATCTTAAAGAATCTTTCCAAATAACTTAAAGTAATGGTTTTTACACCAATAACTTTAATCTTACATTTTCATCCGGGAACATAGAAAATAAGAGAAGAAAGAAGATCTGCCAGCTGTAACACCTATACTTTTTTGTTCTGATATTGAATGTACTTGTCAAACATGTAATTCAACATCTTCCCATCTATTTTAACAATAGCCTCTCTCTTGCTTCTGAACTGTAGCAACCCTCAGGACAAAGCAGCAGTGTTAGCCTTTACCTTCTCTAAACCAAGCCCATATCCCTCAACATCTGCATGAAGCTTTATGAGTCTGCATGAAGCTTCATCAATTTCTTTCCACACAACCAGAATAAATTCCTCATGGGTAGTAGGTAATTCATCTAGGATGCTCTCCAGTACTTCTCCCATCTTACTTTCCAGCAACTGCATCCTTTTCAGCATGAGCTCGAGGATCTCTACGAGGAAGGAAACTGAAATTTCTAACTGCTTCCCCTTTTCCATCAATCCATCAGGTACAATTTGCTCTGCAATTAGCACATCCTCTGACAACGAGTGTATCTTAGCTAAAGTATCTAGATGACTTTCAGCAAATCTGTTCTCATCTTCTATCTGTGTCATCAGTTCCTTTATCTGAGATACTGCCCTGTGCATATTCTCCAATTCAGCTGGTATTCTTTCATACTGCTCTAAAGCTTGGTGAATGATTTTCTCTTTCCACTGAGCAACAACTTTGACCTGGTCCCCTGCATCTTCCACCTCCTACATCGGATGATTACTCACCTGCTCATGTGTTAGAATGGGCTGAGAGGAAGGTTTGGCAACCTTAACAATGATCTCACATAATTGGGACACCTGCTTTTGAAGCTTAGCTCTCTCAGCCTTCTCTTTGTCAAGCTTAAGGAATAAAGCGTTCATTAATGTATGTGTATCTTGCTTTAATTTTTCTATGGTAGTTTGACCTATTGGCACTTTGGTCACTGCTATATCAGCCGCCGTGAGCTCTCCATTATGCTTTCCTTCTGCTGGAACTGATAACTCAACGAACTTCTATCCTAATTCTTCAATAATCAAGCTAGAAGTTATTTTGGCAACTTTAGGTCTTCTATCTCTTCCACCCAAACTCAGGAGCAGCTAAAAGTCGTATTCCTCTAGGTTGATCTCCTCTTTGGCTTCTAGGATTGTCTAAAAAGCCAACCATGATGAAAAGTTGCTTCTCGGGGAACGAAAAGTCATTGAGTGCACCACCATCTCATGCTTTAATTATGCTCTATCCAAATTTGCCACCGTATTGTGACTGCCACCCTCTGAATTGTCCAAAGACAATGCTTTTTCAAATTCCGCCATTTGTGCTTTCAACTTCTCCGCATGGAGAGGTGAGGATCTGAGTGGTTGAGGAGAAAATACAAATGACGTTGGATTCAACAAAGGAACAACAAGATCTCTTTGGGGCTCTGGGGCTTCCAAAGTGCTATGAGTTGATGCTGGAGAAGTAGGAACTAGCACGATAGCTGTAGATTTGGCCTTCTCCTGTGCGTGAGACTTCTTGTGAAATTTAAGCTTCTCCGGCCTTCTGCTACTTTCACCTTCGTGTTTTCTTTTGTTGGAGTCTCCTATGGTAAAGTTACCTGTGATTTGATTCATCAATGCTTCATCCAAGCAATACCCCTTCGTCAACAACCAGTTCGAAGTGTTAACCTGAACTGCAGAAGATCTTTCCTCAATCGTCTGAAATCCACCAATGTTTTCCTCAAGAGCAGCTCTATCCCCTCCCATCTGATGATATGAGTCAAGTATCACATGCCCATCATCTGCGAGATCTGCAAGTATCCGTGCCAAACCATAATCAGACACTTGTTGCGCCGATAACCTGCTGAAGTCTTTCTTTCTAAATTCATACATGTTTCTGCACTTCATCCATAAGTCTTCCAACGAAGGTACATGTGAGAATTCTTGGGAGATTGTCTTCATCGCTACCCCATATGGGTCAAAGTTCAGCCGTGCTGGGAAAAACTCATGCTTATACTCATAAAACATTTCAGCTTCGACTCCTCTAGCTTTGTGGATGCTCTAGCAGCTGTAATAACCCACTGTGACTAGAAAGAAACCCGAAACCTTGTGCCGCTTTGATTGTAAGTCATGCATCTCCACGAGTTGTCTACACACTCCATGATGACCCACATGTCGCTTGGATACCTCGGCAACTTAATTGGTTCTCCCGAAAATTCGGTTACCCTGAGATACGTTAAGTTTGCAAACTGAATGAAAATACAGTCATGTTGGGATACAACTTCCCAAACTTCTTTACTTACCCTGCTGGTCTTCAAATCACTATTTAATTTGCAGATGAATCCATAAAAGAACCCATCGTTGACCGCCTTGTAATCTTTGTGGCATTCAGGCACTATCAATTGTGGGAAGCACTAAAAAAATAGGATCTTTCGCCAGTATGCCCTGTCTATCCAGCTTGGAAAATATACCCTTTGAGGCTGATGTATATGCCAGGTATGAAGTCATTTTGAAGTTGTACGTCCGCCTCACACTCCGGAGTTGCTCACCAATGTTGTCACTGATAATCTCCGCCCAATTGATTATTGAATAAGCTGTGATGATCTCAATGGTCCTCACGGAAGCATACATCCATGAGCGGAAGTTGTGAGTATTGGCTTCTCCACTTAACCTGCAAAGCAATTTAGTAATATCATCCACCTCTTGCACCAAATTGGATCGCGGAAGAGTCCCTAAGGAACTTTGATGGAGACCTAGGCTTCTTCATATATCTGCTATTCATTATGCCCACACAATCTGCTTTGTGTTTCTCCCATCTGTTGCTAGCATCCAGCATATTAATTGCAATCACCACCTGTCGTGTCGGAATCTTCAAACAATAATTAATAAACTGTGCATCCAGCCTGATTATTGTCTTTCCCACAGCATCTCAAATTGTTATGGAAAGAGGCTGATATGACCTTGCACTCTCCATAACAAATTCGGGCAACTGAGCTGTGATTGGAAATGCTGATGCTTGAATAATTCCATTGCTTTTTATTGCCCTGGATCTATCAATTATTTCGGAGATGGGTTCAGGGCCTATGTCCGTGTCACTGATATCAGCAAATCTGGAAGCTATGCATGATTCTGCTGATCCTTCTCTTTCATCATGCTTCATTATGGCTGGAGCAATCTTTGTCTGAGCAATCTTTGATTGAGTTCTTTTTCTTTTTATCCTGTGGGAATTCTTTGTAACTGGATCAAGTTGCACAGATCTAGCAATTTATTCTATATTCAATGTACCTGACATTGATTTGAACTCCCTTTCACTTGTATGAACACCTGTAATGAATACTTGCAAGTATTTCAGACAAAGATGGAGTCCAGAGCATGAATACTTGATTTCTGTAACCAAAACTCTGCATATAAAGCCTTCTGCCCTAAAATTTGAGCTTTTGCTTGCATGCAAAGCAAACATAAATATTTTTAAATTCACATGGGCACTTATACCAACATGCAAATAATTATCATGGCACAAATCAAGCTATTCCAACCCTAGGCGCCAAACCTTGAAGCTTCCTGGCAATGAAAAACACTTTCTGATGCACAAAACCTCCTTGGCGCCAAAACTGTCTGGGCTGCAATCCTTAGCAAAAAGAATTAATTGCTTCTTTATTATGGCAGCCCATGCTTATATAACCCTCAACATACTATTTTTAATAATTGCCCTTCCTATTTCTGGCCATTTAATTAATAAATAGTCATATTTATTCACCCAAATTGGGCGCCCAATTATGCATGTTGCTGATTGCTTTTAAATAAATTTATTTTATTTATTTTTAGCGTGCATCCTTCAGTTGTCTTTGGCTCGACTTCTTGCTTTGACTTTTCATCCTTTCATGGTGCCAAAATTAGGTGAAAAAACCATAAATAAATATCATTAAATTCATTGTTTAATGCCAAGGTGGGTCGTACTTTTTGGCAAGGGTGATTTCTAAAAATAAGAAGTCAACTTTGATGGGAATTTCTACCCTGCATTGCAATTCCAAAAATCTCTTCTTCAACTTAAGTTATTTGACTTCCATAATGAGAATTCCCGTCTGCCTGTCACTGCCAAAATTCCCACTAGCAAATTAAAACCTCTCCCAAAAAGTGCGACTTGCATGGGTGAATAAATCTCTTCGGTGGGAAAATTTAGCCTGCTGGGCAGGCAGAAAATTCTCATCAATGCTTTAAGTGATTTTTCTTTATTTTATAATGAGAATTTTTACCCTGCAAGGTAGGTAAGAAATTCCCACCTGCCTGCTGCCTCTAATATTCCCATTACAGCTTAAGTGACTTTGACTTCACGGGAAAAAGTACCCTGCAAGGCAGGTAAGAAATTCCTGCCTGCTTGCCCTACCAAAAATCTCATTGCATCTTAAACCCATTCATTTCAAAAAGTGTGACTTGCCTAGGAGAGGCTTTTTGTGCATGACTTCATCTTTTTTGGTCAAAAGTTTGCTTTCTGACGCTGATTCCTTCTGGTGTTGAGGCCGTAAATGATCTCCTGATGCATCAAGCAATTAAATAGACTATATAGAACAGAGAATGGACCCAAGGGAATTTCATAGACAAACTGCTTAGAAAACAGGAGAAAAACACAAGAAATAAATAAAAGCAAAAAATGTTGCCAAAAGTTGCAGACAATGCTCTGAATTTGTTCCTGGTGAAAATATTATTGAGATGTGTGAATACTGGTATGCAAAACTTCAACAGGATTCAACCGGAGCACAATTTATTTCGAACGGGGCTATATTTATTTAATAAATAATTGAATAAAAATTTCCCGTAGACAAAACTTTGTGGAGGGATAAAATGAGTTTCAGCATCTGGGTATTTGTCGAAATTGGCCCATATGATTCACTGGGAATATCTTAACATAATACAGACATCTTCTGGCAATAAAAACATGAAAAGACACGTTATTTTAAAAAGAATGAAAAAAATTCAAATGGGTAGTCCCACATTTCAGGGTGAAATCGGGGGACACCAGAAGAGGTTTAAGCCTTTCTGCCATGACGTTTGTAATAATTTTATACAAAACATTACAAAGAGCTATAGGCCTAAAACCCAAAATTTCTGTCACATCCTCAGATTTCGGAATGAGAGAGATTAATGTTTTGTTTATTTCCTTAAGCATTGTTTTTGAAAGTCGTGCCTCTTCCACACCACCAAGTAAATCCTACTTTAATATATCCCAAAATTTTTGATAAAATTCTATTGGAAAACCATCTGGTTCAGGAGTTTTTCCTTTGGCCATACTAAAAACAGCAGTATATAACTCTTGCTCAATAACTGGTTGAATAAGCTTATCATTTTCCTCTTGGGAAATCGGCCTAGGCAGCACCTCTAAAATTGTTTGTTGATGTTGAAGATTAAGAGGTTGGGCTTTAAACAAATATGTGAAAAACAAAACAGCCTCTTGTTTCATTCCTTCAAGGAAATAAGTTTGATGGCCTCTTGTTGTCCTCAAAGAATGAATATAATTATGCGTCCTCCTATGAAGTAAAGATTTATGAAAAAATGCAGAATTTTTATCCCCTTCATTTAACCATTGAATTCTAGATTTTTGCTTCCACATTATTTCCTCTCTGACTTCCCATTCTCTCAAATCTGATTTAAGCATTTGTTTTTTCTGAATGAGCTCACCTGTAATGCCTGAATGACGCATTTCAGAATTAACCTCTTCCAGCTGTTGAAGAATACCTGTTTTCTTAGCCTTAATATCTCCAAATTCAGTCCAATTCCATTTTTTAAGTTTAGTTTTAAGATATTCCAACCTCTTGACAAAAGAATACATCTGAGTACCATGTCATGGTTTTCCTTACATCCACCACTGTTGAATGCATTGTCTAAAATTGTCATGACACAGCCACATCAATTGAATTCTGAAGGGAACATTATGCCGAAAATATTTCCCCATCTCTAAAGACACAGGCCAATGATTTGAGCCAATGTTGTTCAAAAGTATTGCCTTAGGAACAAAGTTTTTGAACAACCATTCTTCAGAAACAAGAAATCTGTCAAGTCTTTCTAAAATACATTGCTGACCTTGTCGTCTATTATTCCATGTCATAATCCCATTGTCAATTGGAACATCCAGAAGGTTTAAGAATCTTATCTGTTGGGACAAAATAATAGAACTAGCATCTAACTGTTTATTACCACCTTGTTTTTCTTGTAGATTGAGAATAACATTGAAATCTCCCCCTAAGATAAGAGGACTCCCTGAAAACATATTAGTCATACCTGAAATCTGATTCCATTGTTTCTGTTTTGCTCCCACATCCAAAGGGGCATAAACATTTATAAGCACAAAATTTTGGTCATCCACTTTAGAGTACATATGAGTTAGGAGTCCACCATGAATAGCACAAGAGTTCAAAACCATAATAGCCTTTAGGTCCCATAAAGTAATCATACCTCCAGAGGCTCCTTGCGAACTCAAAGTTATATGGTGTGCTTTATGCCATACTCTCTCTGAAATACCAACTATAAGATCTATAGAAGCTTTAGACTCCTGAAGTAAAACCACCATTTTATGCTCCTTTTAGATTCCAATTGATGTGGCTCCGCCATGAGAATAATAGTAATCTAATTCAGTAGTGGTGGCTAGAAGGTAAACCCAAGTTCGTACTCATATGTTCTCTTTTGTTCAATGCCTAAAGCACATTAAGGCTTAGCTAAAAACCTGGAATTGGACAGAGTTTGGAGATATAAAGGAGAAGAAAGAACAACTTATAAAACAATTGGAAGAGCTCAATTATCATCTACGGACCTCGAGAAATAGTGTTGAGCTAATCCAACAAGAACTTCGTCTAAATGCTGGTCTTCGTGAATGGGAAACAAAAGAAGAGATTATGTGGCAGCAAAAGTCCAAAATACAATGGTTAAAGGAAGGAGACAAAAAATCAGGATTTTTTCACAAATCATTGCTAGCAAGGAGAGCTCATAATCATATTAACTCCTTAGCCAAGGCAGATGGTAGGAAAGAGTATTATGTTCCGTAAATGCAACATACGGCTAAGGAGTTTTTCTCCCAGTTATTCTTAGCACAACCGCTTGATGAGATAGCCCAAACAGAGGTGTTAACCACTATTCCTAAGCTATTTTCTGACCAGGATAATATGGAACTTACACGTCCTGTTACGGAAAGTGAATTGTAGAGGGTGGTGTTTAGTATGAAGAAAGGAAAGACCCCAGGCCCTAATGGCTTCCCAATAGAATTCTATCAAAGTTTTTGGGATATTCTCCAAGGAGAGCTACTCCAAGTGGTGAAAGAGGCGAGAAATGCTAAAACAATGCTAAAAGAAATTAATAAAACCTTCATAGCTCTGATTCTTTAAATAAAAGAAGTGGAGGATATCTCTGGATTCAGACCTATAGCTTTATACAATGTTCTATATAAAATTATTACAAAAGTCATGGCGGAAAGGCTCAAACTGCTTCTATATAAGGTCATATCTCCCCTGAACAAGGAGGATTTGTTTCAAGATGGAAAATCCATGATGAGATAATATTAGCCCATAAAAGCTTTACACTCAATGAATATCCAAAAATCTCGTGCTATGTTTATCAGATTGGATCCTTTTAAATCCTACAATAGAGTGGACTAGGTTTTCTATGTAAAGTTTTGGCTCAGTATGGCATTTTAGGTAAATGGATAGAATGTGTTCGAGCTTGCTTGTCCTCAGTTTCCTTCTCAGTTCATGTTAATGAAAGTCCTCATATTTTCACAGCCTCTCGAGGGATTCAGAAAGGTGATCCTTTATCTCCCTTCTTAGTTATCATTCTAGCTGAGTGCCTTGGCAAAATGACTACTAAATTTTGATGTGATAGGAAGATTAGTGGTATGAAATTGGGTACAAGGGTTCATCCTCTTACTCATATCTTGTGGATGATTCCACGCTTCTTGGTAAAGCGACTTTCTTGGAAGCACACCAAATGCAAAAAACTCTCTAAGTATTTGTGAGAGCTATTGATCAATTGGTCAATCATGCCAAATCCACTATCATTTTTTTCATTATTCTAGGACTACGTTGCCAGGATACGGATACGAGTATTGGTTTGGATACGGATACGATACGTGGATACATCAATTTAAAAAAACCCTTGGATACGATACGTCTTGGATACGTCTGTACATATATACTAAAATAATATATATATATATTATATATATATATATATATAATTTTTTTATGTACATCTACTCATTTTTTAGTCCATAAAAAACTGAAATAGTAATACAAAACTTGAATCGCATGTTTCAAAGCATTCAAGAGAATAGTCAAACATTAAAGAGTTTGCATTTTTATAAATCAAATGTGGCTGCCATACATATGATTGATACGTACCTGAATATCATGTCAACATGAATACGTCACGGAAACTTGATGTACCCTGATTTGACCCCGTACGTATCAAGGATCGTATCCGTTCAAAATATTCAAAACAGATACAATATACATAGGGATTTTACAGGGGGGGTTTGGAGTATTTACATGCAACATGCATATTTACTTAGGAAATGAGGAATATAACTTCTAAAAAAATGCAATCTAAAACTTCAAAAAAGGACATATGCCACTGCAGGATACATGCCTGATACGTACGGGATACTGTCACGATATAATGATCTGTACATGGCTCCGTAAACGTATCAAAAATGAATATCCGGTACGTATTAGGACACGTATCCGGTACGTATCCGTATCCGATACGCATCAAATGACTTTGATTACGAGGGGGGTCCTCCATGGGTGTATCCAATATATGCTATCCTAGCATATTGCATGATTCATACTTAGAGTCCTAACAATGGCGACTTGATATGGACTATGTTTTGGCATGTATTTGTGAGGTGGAGTACAAGGTAAAGGATATAATCTGTCACTAGTCAAATGGGAGATTCTTTGTCAACCGACAAAAGAGAGTGGATTAGGTTTCAGATCTACTTCAAAGCATAACAGAGCTTTAGCAACAATAGTAGCAAAACTCTATTGGAAATTGTTAAATGCTCCATATGATATGTGGGCTGCTAATATTAGAGTCAAATATACTAAAAACAACCCAGCGGAGCAGATTATTCATTTGACTCTTCCTTTTAAAGGTTCTCCCATCCTTTCAATTTTGCGACTTGGCGAAGTGTTGATTAAAAGATCTTCTTTATTAAAAGAGCTTTTTGAGGACAAAAAGCCTTCTCACTAGGGAGGTGTGATCTGTAGGACATTTTAGGACGTTGGGAGTTCCCTAAATCTACTTAAACCACGACAAGTGGTAGAGCATTTCGAGATCTTTCCAACAGTACCTGGAACACTGGAAACAGAGCTCGTATGCTCAAGTTATGGCCAGTCTAAGTTTGGTCATAGTTCGGACTCGACAGAGTCAACTAGCCAATACAGTAGCGACACATGGCGGAAGCATAGTGTAAGTGGAGGAGCAAAAAATATTGGTTTTGCGACGCCAGTCTTTGACACTCGTATGCGGACGGGTAGACCCCGTTTTTTGCTGGCCATGGGTGCTCGACTAGGTTCGACACACTCTTTTCACAGAGGGGTGCCTTGGCCGCCATATCGACATTTCGCCAAGTGGTGGGTCCTCAGGCCACCACGTGGCATGCCACCACATTTCATACTGAGCCAACTCAGTTGGGATAGCTCACTATTTCTCTCAACGAGTTATTATATTGCAGGGCACATTTATACAACTCGGCGAGCTCAGCACACAGCTCAGTTCGTGATTGCAATGGGCAAGTTCGTTTATGCATTGGCGGTTCCACTATACTCTCCACCACCCACATTCATATGGGCTGGATCAGTTAAACATCCAGCCCATATGAATGGTAGAGCATTTCGAGATCTTTCCAATAGTACCTGGAACGCTGGAAACAGAGCTCGTATGCTCAAGTTATGGCCAGTCAAAGTTTGGTCGTAGTTTGGACTCGATAGAGTCAACTGGCCAATACGGTAGCGACACGTGGTGGAAGCAGAGTGCAAGTGGAGGAGCAAAACATATTGGTTTTGCAACACCGGCTTCGACACTCGTATGCTGATGGCTAGACCCCACTTTTTGCTGGCTAGGGGTGCTCGGCCAGGTTTGACACACTCTTTTCATGGAGGGGTGCCGTGGCCACCATATCAACATTTCGCCACGTAATGGGTCCTCAGGCCACCACGTGGCCTACCACCACATTTCATACTGAGCCAACTTGGTTGGGAGAGCTCACTATTTCCCTCAGCGAGTTATTATATCGCAAGGCACGTTTTTACAACTCGGCGAGCTCATCACATAGCTCAGTTCGTGATTGCAATGGGCAAGTTCGTTTATGCATTGGTGGTTCCACTATACTCTCCACCACCCACATTCATATGGGCTAGATCAGTTAAACATCCACGTGGCACCCTCCGAATGCCACCGCCCACCGTTTACTCAAATTATACCACCGCCCACTTTTGTGACCAACGGGCTCTACACAGCGCAGCAACCACTACGTGGCAAAAGGGAGGTAGCGTAGCATATGCCACATTATAATGCGGACAGCCATTCCATTGAATACACACCCCCCCCCCCACCCCATTCACACCATGCATGTGGGTCTTTAACTCCCACCGCCAATGCAATGTAAAATGGGTCGGTTGGGGTGAATCGAACCCCCAACCACCCATATCCAAAATTAACTCCCCACCATTGCGTTACATAGCTTGACAAGCTATAAAATGGGCTCATGAGTACTTGTAAGCGAACATGCCTGTCAGGGTGATCTAGGCCTTTTATAGGCTATTTTGTAAATGCCCATTTTTGGGGCACCTAGGAGCTTTTTTGTAACTTAGTGTCAACTGGAAAAATGCCCAACACCCCAAGACGCTCCTAGTAGACCTCTTGATTTTCCATTTTAGCTTTCTAGCTGAGAGTTATGGAGAGGTGTCCGATCACTATTCTGTGTATAAGCCATGTGCTTAAGGGGCAGCTTGTGGAAATCATCATTTTAGGAGCACTTAAGGGAAGAATCAGCCTTGGGTGTAAATTGGAGAAATGCTTAAAATTCCGATATGCTCCCGATGATGTAATTTTTTCTTGATTTGAAGGTGTTGTGACACCGTTTTACCTTGTGTAAGTCATTCGAGTGCTTGGAGTCCATCTGGAGCCTTTGTCAAGCGTGCATCTCTTTGAAGGAAGACATTTTAGAGATCTGATCTTCTGCACATCATTCAGCTCGGTTCTTCACTCAACGTAGAGGTTGTTTATGACCGTGCAATAAAGTAATAGCTGTTAGTGAAGGAGATTATTGTTCTCTATTTACCAGTTCGTATTCATTGCAAATCAACTGGTTACGTGATCGTTTTATTATCTGGTTCGGAGTCCTCGTGCATCAACTGGATATATGATCACCTATATGTTCTGGTTCAGAGCCATTGTGGATCAAACGGGACATTGTTCTTCTATATTTGTTCAGTTCAGTTCTTCACTTTGCATCGAGGTTGTTTACGATCATGCAACAAAGTGGTAGTTGTTCGTGGAGAAGACTTAGTACTTCAAGAGAATCAAGTCAGAGTCCATTGGAATCAACTGTTATAGGTTCTTCTGGAGGCCATTTTGGAATCCTTGTGGAATCAACTAGTAACATTTGGTTCATTGTTGCGCATTCATAGCTTCATTGTAAATTGTATCTTTTTGTAATCGAAAGTGTAATGAATCGGTTCAACATTTGAACCCGGAGACGTAGGCATTTGCCGAACTCCGTTATCAATTTCTTTGCAGTGTGTGGGTGTTCTCTTTCCATTGCATTTTCTTTTAAGTTGGTAAGTTTTATGGGGTTTATTTGACAAGTGCCTATATGGGTTCGAGGGTTGTTAAAATTTTTGGCCTTGTTTACGGATCAATAAGGCTCTATCTTTCTTTGTGGTTATCGGGGATTGGAAACTTTTCTTTTCATTATTTTCATGGGTTATACTTTTATTGTTCAGAATCAAATTTCCAGCTGAGTGTGTGATCACATTTGATGATAAAAGTGTCTTAAATACTTATTAAAATATCTATTTATATTTTGGTTAAGTTATTTGATGATATTTGAGTGATTTTCCTCTATTTCCGAACTGTTGTTATAAAAATCAGACTGCTGATTTCCAGTGGTTAGAAAAGTTAGTTTGCTAATTTAAAAATCTGAATTTGGGGTTTGTGTGGTTTCCTGCTTTTTCAGTTTCAGTTTCAAAAAGGGACAGTACATTACTCCTCATCCTCTTAGAGATATTTTCCAACATTTTTGGCAGCCAGCTTTATGGCCCAAAGTGAGACTTTTTTTGTGGTTGGTTTTAAGAGGAAGAATCCTAATTGGGGATAGTCTTATAAAAAGAGGCTTTATGGAAACTTCAGATGTGCTTTATGTTTGGGAAATGAGGAAATCATACATCATCTTTTTATTAAATGCCCATTCATAGACAATCTATGGCAACTTTTATCCAACTTGTTTCATTTACCATGGGTTGGTTTCCAGTCTCTGGAACATATGTTATGGGATTGGGGAAAACACTTGGCCAAGGGCCAGAATCTCTTACCAGCTTTGTGGTCCAATATAACCCTCCTAATGTGGAATACATGGAAGGAAAGAAGATGAAGAATTTTCCAACAAGAAAGTCAATATAGGTCTTTGGTTTGGGAGAAGATTTGTTGTTGAATCTATCAAGCATAAGATTTTCCAGCCCCAATCTCCTTTGCCTAAATGGGATCATCTATACAATATGCTTCCTTTGCAGCCTCGATCTTCTACCATGGTTGCCTTAAGACCTGTTGGCTAGATTTTCTACATAGCATCAAACCTAGGCAGTCATGAGATAAATCTCCCTCATATTTGTCAATAAAAATGTGTTATTATCTATCAGGGGTTTTACTTTAACCACTTAGTTCATGAACCATAACTAAGAAGTTCTGCAGCAAGTAAGCAGCTGTTTAAGAAAGGAAAAATTATAGAAGAAGAAAGTCAAGGTATTACAGAGAAGAAGTAAGGAAGATGTGCATCCCAATTAGTAGATAGCAGAGCTAATTGCATGCACATAGAAGAAACTTAATAGATTTGAACACACAGAATTATAAAGCAAAGGCAGTTCTAGATCCAGATCTAAAATAACACAAAGTTTACTTTAAAGATCTAAGATTTAAAAGCAAGAAACACAGTACGCCGTGACACAAAGTTCTCCGGAAACCTGCTTCTTTGTATTCCTCTGCAACAAGTGGCTCTCAGGGGTTCAGCACAAAGTCTAGAACACAAGATTGCTTCTTACAAATTCTGATCGATCATTAACCCGTAGGTTCTTCTCCTACTTATAGAATGTAGGAGGGAAAGTACAAATAGAAGACTCAAACTGAACTAAAGTATGAACAACAAGTAAAGATGACATTTGGCAATCATCCTCAACTAACTTCTCCTTAAGTGACACATGTATCACTTAACTAATAGAAAGGTTCCACATGACTTCAAGTAATGGTTGCAAAACCAATAACTTAGAAGTTTACAATTTCATCCGGGAACATAGAAAGTAGAAGAAGAAAGAATAGAAGAAGTCATGCCAGCTGTAACATCTACATCTTCTTCTTGTTCTGATATCTGATATACTTGTCGAACATATAATTCAGCATCTTTCCATCTGTTTTAGCTACTGCTTCCTTTTCTGTCCTGAATTGCAGCAACCCTTCATTCAACACTTTGCTGCATGCTTCCACTTCTTCCAAACTTGGCCCAAATCTCGCAATGTCTGCCTGCAGTGTCACCAGCCTACTGATAGAGTTCATCGTGAAAGGCTTGGTAGCTTTATCAATTCTCTTTTGTACCATCAGAAGAGAACTTTCCAGGGAATCATGCACCTCGTTAGAAACAATCCGCACGTATGAAGTAACACCTCCATCCACTCTTTCCTCAGTGAAAGAAATGATACTGTCTGGCAAATCTGATGTTCTACTCTCAAGCGCCTGCATCCTTTTCAGCAAAACTCTGCAGATCTCCAAACGGAAAGATACTGCAAACTCTAGCTGCTTCCCCTTCTCGACTGATCCATCCGGCACAATTTGTTCTGCAACCAATACATCTCCCGGCAGCTTGTTGATCTCGGCCAAAATACTCAGGTTACTCTCTGCAACTGTATTCATTCCTTCTATGCTTTCTATCAGTTGCTTTAGTTGATTTGCTGCATCGTTCATAACCTTTAGGCGGGCTGGCACTTCCCCAAGTTGCACAGAAGCTTGACGAATAATCAGATCCTTCCATTCGTCAATAGCCTTTACTTGATTGCTTGCATCTTCCATTTCCTGCATAAGATGATCACTCACCTGCTCTGAAATGGGCTGAACGGAAGGTTTAGCAACCTTGGCTATGATCTCACATAATTGAGATATTTGCTTCTGCAGCTCTTCTTTCTCCGCCTTTTCACTGTCAAGCCTAAGGAACAAAGCATCCAGCAACGTCTGCGTGTCCTGCTTCAATCCTTCAGTGGTAGCTTGACCGAGTGGTATTTTGGTCACCGTCACATCTTCTGCCGTGAGCTCCTCTTCTACCTTTCCTTCCGCCGGAATTGATATCTCAGCAAACTTCTCTCCCGAATCCTGATGATCAACCTAGAAGTTGCTTTAGCAACTTTAGGCCTTCTGTCTCTTCTGCTCAGATCCTGAAGTAGCTGCAAGTCATGTTCCTCTAAGTTCATCTCTACTCTTGCTTCCGGAACCAACTGCAAAGCTAACCATTCCGAGAAATTACTTCTCGGAGAGTGAGAAGTCGCTGAGTGCACTACCATCTCCCGCTCTGCATCCTCTCCATCAGAAAGTGCCACAGTATCATGGCTGCCATCTTCTGAAACATCCAAGGACAAAGCTCTTTCGAACTCCGTCATCTGCAGCTTCAACATCTCCTCTGGAACGGGTGCTGAACGAAGTGGCTGCGGAGAGAAGACGAACGTCGCTGGTTTCAATGAAGGCATGGAAACATCCTGCTGCTGTGGTGCAATAGTTGGTGATCCTCTAGGTACTGGAGAAGTCGGAGTCAAAGCTATGGTCGTAGAAGTGGTCTTCTCTTTCTCTTGAGATCTTCTGTGTACTTTCAACTTCTCGGACCTTCTGCTGCTTTCTCCTTCATGCTTTCGTTTGAGGGAATCTCCTGCGCCGAAGTTGCCCGTGATTTGATTCATCAATACTTCATCAAGGCAGTATCCCTTCGTTAGCAGCCAGCTCGAAGTACTCACCAACACAGCTCCGGATCTTTCTTCTATTGTGTTGCAGCCGCCATTGCTATCCTGCAGTATAGCTTTATCTCCTCCCATTTGATGGTAAGTGTCAAGTACCACGTTCCCATCATCTTTAAGATCCGCAGGTATCCGCGCTAGTCCAAAGTCAAATACTTGCTTTGCCGATAGCCTGCTGAAATCTTTCTTTCTAACCTCGTACTCACTTCTGCACTTCATCCAGAAATCTTCTAACGAAGGCACATGTGCGTACTCCTGGGAGATTGTCTTCCTGGCTATTCCAAATGGATCGAAATTAAGCCGCGCAGGGAAGAACTCTTGCTCATACTCGGACAACATTTGTGCTTCCATCCCTCGAGCTCTGTGAATGCTGATGCAACTGTAATATCCCACAGTGAGTGGGAAGAAGCCCGTAGACTTGTGCCGCTTCGACTGAAGGTCGTGTAACTCCACAAGTTGCCTGCTCAGCTCCATGGCGATCAATCTGTCACTCGGGTACCTTGGCATCTTTATTGGTTCACCTGAAAAGCTCGTAACCCTGAGGTATGTGAAATCTGCAAACTGGATGAATACACTGCCAATCTTGGACACTGCTTCCCATGCTTCCTTGCTTACCCTGTGAGTCTTCAAGTCTTTGTCTAACCTGCAGATGAAATCGTAGAAGAAGTCATCGTTGATCACTTTGAAGTCCTTCTCGCACGCAGGTACAGTAAGCTGTGGGTAGCACTCGAAAATGGGATCCTTGGAAAGAATACCACATCTATCCAGCTTGGAAAAGACACCCTGTGAAGCTGCAACATACACCAAGTATGAAGTCATCTTGAAGCTGAAGGTACGCTTCACGTTCCGCAGTTGCTCACCGATGTTGCTGCTAATAATTTCTGACCAATTGATTATAGAATCAACCTTGTTGATTTCAATGGTCCTGATGAAAGCATACATCCATGTCCGGAAAGTGTAGGCATTCGCTTCACCATTCAACCTGCATAGCAATTTGACGATATCATCCGCCTCCTGCACCAAATTGGATCGTGGAAGAGTTCTCGGGAACTTGGAAGGGGATCTAGGCTTCTTCATGAACCGGCTATTCATGATGCTCACACAGTCAGCTCTATGCTTTTCCCACCTACTGTCAGCATCCTGAATGCTAATAGAAGTCACCACCTTTCGCACTGGAATCTTCAGACAATAATTGAAGAATTCTGCATCCAAACGAATTATTGTCTTTCCCGCAACATCACGCACTGATCTGGATGAAGGATGATAAGATCTAGCACACTCCATCACAAACTCTGGCAATTGGGCTGTACACGGGAAAGCTGCAGCTCGAATAATTCCACTACTTTTGACCGCACGCATGAGTGAAGTCTTTCCAGCTCTGGATCTATCAATCAAATCAGAAAGAGGTTCTGGGCCTAGATCCGTGTCTCCTATGTCTGAAAGTTTGGAAGCAATGCATGAATCCATCGTGCTCTCTTTTTCATCTCCTTTCGCCATGGCTTTATCAATCTTTGTCTGAATAATTCTTTTTCTTCTAACTTGGCCGGATTTCTTCAATACTGGTGCAGATCTGGACAATTCTTCAGATTCGGAGGATATTTGCAATGTATTGGACATTGATAAAAACTCCTTTTCTTTTATAAAGCACCTGTAATGAGTTCCTGCAATTTATTCAGACAAAAATGGCCACCGGAGCATGAATAGTGAATTTAAATTATAAAAATCTGCACTTTTCAAGCCTGCTGCCCCAAAAATTGGTGTTTAATTTGCACATAAAGAGAGCATGAATCCTTTCAATCAACACCTGAGCTCCTGTAACACCTGTGAAAACAATTATGCAGACGAAGATCAACCTTCTCCAAAGCATGCGCCAAATCTGGAAGCTTTTAGCCTTTGTTAGCACTTTGTCTGAGCAAAATCCTTCCTCTAATGGGGGCGCACTTTTCCTCCTTGCTGCAATTTTTAACCTGTGAATTAAATAATTCATCCATATGGCTGCCCATGCTTATATAACCTTCACAATTCTATAATTAATAATTGCCCTAACAATTAAAGGCAATTAATTAATTAAAAATCATGCTTTTCTCTTTTAAAAATAGCATGTTTAAGGACAGCCATCCAATAAATTAAATTAATCCAATTTAATCCTTCACACAGCACTTCACTCAAGCCCCACAGTGTGCTTTGACCATAGCCACTGAAAATAGAAATTAATTTAATGTTTTAATGCTTCAAAAATCATTAAATAATGCCCAAATGGGGCGCACTTTTTGAGAGGAAGGGGGCAGCCACTAAATAAATTAAATTTAATTAATTTAATTCCTTTCTTTTATTCCTTCTTTGACTTTTTGACCTCCTCAAGCTTGGGCGCCCTTTTGTAAGGAAAAAAGATTATTAAAAATAATCAATTTAATCTTTTTAATCAATCACCAAAGGGGGCGCACTTTTTTGCACATGTAATTCTATTTTTAAGAATTTTTCCATAATGGGATTCTTTACCCTGCCAGGCAGGCACCAAAATCCCGTGATCCACTTAAGTGATTTGACTTTGACAATGGGATTCTTTACCCTGCAAGGCAGGCACTAAAATCCCATGATTTCACTTAAGTCACTTTCCTTTTATTATATCATGGGAATTTTTACCCTGCAAGGCAGGCAATAAATTCCCACCTGCCTGCAGCCTCTATTTTTCCCACTGCAGCTTAAGTGACTTTTATAACACGGGAAAAAGTACCCTGCCAGGCAGGTATACAATTCCCATCCTGCCTGCGGCTTAAATCCTTTGTTTTCCAAAAATGCGCCCATCCCCGCAGGGGCTTTTCTGTGCACGACTTCGCTTTTTCCCAGTGATCCAGACCTCCGATGACGACTTCCTCCGGGCAAAATGTGCGTGTATGTTTTCCAGCTGCTCCAGGCCAAAAATCGGGCTTACCCGGCGAAGGAGTTGTTCCAGAGAAATTTTACAGAAAACAGAACGGGACACCACAAAAACACGAAAAATTGCCAAAAGTTACAAATAAAGCCCAAAACTTAAAATAAGTTAAAATCCTTCTGGTACATAGGAATAATAACATATTCGCTCATAACGGAGTTAAAACGGAGCGCAAATAGCCTCATACGGGGCTCAAAATAATTAAATACAAATTTCCCGCAGACAAATCCCGACGACAGAATAAAACAATTTTGGGCATCTGGGTATTTGGCGAAAAGGGCTAATATGGCTCTTTAGGATTATCTTGACGCAATACAAGAACTTTCAGGCAATAAAAACAACAAATGACCCACTATTTTAAAAGTACGAAATTTTTTCGGATTGGGTAGTCACAGATTTCAGGGTGAAATCTGAGTGACACCAAGCTTACTTGCTGTTAGACCTGTTCAGTTATGGTTCAGAACTGAGTGGTTAAAGTTCCCCTTTAGCATATTGCATACTTTAATTGAAAGAACTGACACTAAGTTGATACATCTAAAGAGGGAGATTCTATCGTCATACACTGGCTAGGTTTTGTGAGTATTGTAGAAAATCAACATGACTTTGGAGACCTCATTTTGTGAAATTCTGAGTTGGTTCTAGCTTCTAATGCTAGGTAAGATTGAAGGTTTCCAGAGTCCTACTTTTCCTCCAGGGGTTTGTTTTAGGTTCGCCATCAATACCGTGAAAATTGGGTGGAGGAATGTTCCTAGAGTTGCAATCCTTTAAATTGCACTCCTGATAATGGTTTGGAGATATTTGGTTGAATTAATAATCTTTGCTTGGAAGTGCTAAAAATTCACTCTTTAGATTGCGAGGAAAGTTCTAAAATTTAATTAAGAAATTGTCACCGGTGAAGTGCAAAAATCTGGATTTTACTTCCAAGCACCCTTTGATAAATATGATCATATGTTGATGTCGTTCGCACCTTCTTCAAGTGGAGTATTACAAATTTTGAGATGCTCGAATTAGTTTTGATCTAAGCATAATGACTAGTCATTCAATTGATCCGTAATGACCAATCAACTTCAAAATAACAGTACCAAATAATGCTTAGGAAAATCAAGGTCACAATGAGGAATTAAGGTAGATATTTTAATGTTACTGATGTTGTTTAAACCAAAGAGGGTCCTCATTTAAATAATTTGCAATCCACTTATATGTGGATTAGAGTGTTTCTAATAACCTTCAAGACATTCCACATTTTTCTTTTGGAATGAGTACCATTTGCAAGCGGTAGAAATAATTCTTGTAAGCCTCAAGATTAGGCGAAATTACCAAACGTTTCCATATCAAAATTCAGAGGGTTGGTAGAAAAACTTGGGTTGGAAACTGGAAAATCATCATAATCCAATGCTTTAGGTTTATGATATCAAGGAGATGAAAGGTTTTCAAACAAGAGTAACATCCTAATGGGATAAATGAACATTTAATTAGAAGTTTAGTGGTTAGGGATATTGCTAATCCTTTTGGTTTGTGTCTCTCATATCGTTTTAGCAGCTCCAATTAGAGAATCTATCTTCCATGAGAAAGCTAACATGTTGTATTGTTAGAATGTATAATAATATATGTTCAAAGACTATAGAATCTTGGTCCGCCTTCATGTCTCAAGCTAATCAATTTTTTTAATGCAAGTGGGAACTATCTATCCCTACTTACTACCTTTAGCCGCAACAAAGTTTACTTCAATGAACTCCTTTAAGTGGTACAATACTTTCCTACGTAGCTGTATAATGAACAAATTGGCAAATGCAAATCAGAATTGTTGGAATAATTCAGGGGGTTGTTTCAAGATCACCAGAAACGATTCCACTAAAATGGCCCGGAAACAAAAACCCTACCAAATTGCTAGACTTTTCATTGAAATTGGTCTTTATCCATAGTCTTTTTTAGAAGTTTAAAACCTAAGATAGCCAATACATTCTTGGATAAGCGGCAAGGTGTATTTCATCATGGACAACTTCATTTTCTCAAAATTCTTTGGGGTTTAACAACATCTGGTGTCACCCAGATTTCACCCTGAAATCTGATACTACCCTATCCGAAATTTTTTCGTACTTTTAAAATAATGGGTCGTTTTGTGTTTTTATTGCAAGAAAGTTCTTGTATTGTGTCAAGATATTCCCAAAGAGCCATATTAGCCCATTTCGTCAAATACCCAGATGCCCAAAATTGTTATATTCTGTCGTCGGGATTTGTCTGCGGGAAATTTGTATTTAATTATTTTGAGCCCCGTTTGAGGCAATTTGTGCTCCGGTTTAACTCTGTTATGATCGTACATATGTTATTATTCCTATATACCAGAAGGGTTTTAACCAGGAATAAGTTCTGGACTTTATTTGTGACTTTTGGCAACGTTTTCGTGTTTTTGTGTTTTTCCCGTTTCGTTTTCTGTGAAATTTCTTCTAGATCAATTCCTTTGCCGGTTTGGCCTGATTCTTGGCCTGGAGTAGCTGGAGATCATATACGCACGTTATGCCAGAAGGAAGTCGCCATCGGAGGTTTGGTTCACTGGGAAAAGACGAAGTCGTGCACCAAAAAGCCTCTTCTGGGCTGGCCGCATTTTTGGAAAAAGAAGAATTGAAGTGGATCATGGGAAAATTAGAAGCAGCAGGCAGGTGGGAATTTTGTACCTGCCTAGCAGGGTACTTTTTCCCATGGAAGCAAAGTCACTTAAGTCACAATGGGAAAATTAGAGGCAGCAGGCAGGTGGGAATTTCTTACCTGCCTTGCAGGGTAAAAATTCCCATTGTGGAATAAAAGAAAAATCACTTAAGTGAATCATGGGATTTTATTACCTGCCTTGCAGGGTAAATAATCCCATTATGAAAGTCAAATGACTTAAGTGAATCATGGGATTTTCAGGGCTGCCTTGCAGGGTAAATAATCCATTGTCATGTGTTTCTTAAAAATAGAATTCTTTATGCTAAAAAGTGCGCCCCCTTTGGTGAAGAATAGGCAGCCTTTAAATTGATTAATTTAATTAATTATTCACCCAATTTTGGCGCCCAGGCTTGTGGAAAAGTCAACAAGGGTTAAAGGACAAAAGGTGGTTGAAAATAGACTGTTCTAAAATTAAATAAATAAATTTATTTAATGCAGCCCCTTTATGTCAAAAAGTGCGCCCCATTTGGGAGAGAAATAATACTTTTTAAAGTATTAAATGATTAAATTAATTCCTATTTTCAGTGGCTATGGTCAAAGCATACTGTGAGGCTTGAGTTAACTGGAAGTGTGAAGTCTAAAATTAAATAAATTTAATTTATTTAATGGCAGCCATAAGCATGCACAAAATAGGTGCCCCATTTGAAGAAAAAGCTTATTAATTAATTAATTAATTGCCTTTAATAACAAAGGCATTAATTAATTATAGAATCATAAGGATTATATAAGCAGGGGCTGCCATAAGGATGAATTAATTAATTCACAGGCAAAGAAGTGCAGCCCAGAGGAAAAGTGCGCCCCCATTTGAAGAAGATTTTTGCTCAAAAGAAGGTGCTAATTAATGCTAAAAGCTTCCAGATTTGGCGCATAGGTTGAAGGAGGTTGATTTGTGTCTGGATAATTGTTTGCATAAGTGATACAGGTGCTCAGGTGAAGTTGGTAAAATTCATGCTTGCTTTGCATGCAAATAAACATCAATTTTTTGGGGCAGCAGGCTTGAATTATGCAGATTTTTATGATTAAAATTCACTATTCATGTTCCGGTTGCCATCTTTGTCTGAATTAATTGCAGGAATTCATTACAGGTGCTTTACAAAAGAAAAGGAGCTTAAATCAATGTCCAATACATTGAATATATCCTCCGAATCTGAAGAATTATCTAGATCTGCACTGGTTTGAAGAATTCCGGCCGAATAAGAAGAAAAAGAATTGTTCAGACAAAGATAGACAAAGTCATGGCAAAGAGGGATGAAAAAGAAAGCACAACGGAGTCATGCATCACTTCCAAACTTGCAGACATAGGAGACACAGATCTAGGTCCGGAACCTCTTTCCGAATTGATTGATAGATCCAGAGCAGGAAAGACTTCACTCATGCGTGTAGTTAAAAGCAGTGGAATTATTCGAGCTGCAGTCTTTCCTTACACAGCCCAGTTGCCAGAGTTCGTTATGGAGTGTGCTAGGTCTTACCATCCTTCATCTAGATCAGTGCGAGATGCTACGGGGAAAACAATAATTCGGTTGGACGCAGAGTTCATCAATTATTGTTTGAAGATTCCGGCTCGAAAGGTGGTGACTTCTATTAGCATTCAGGATGCCGGCAGCAGGTGGGAGAAGCATAGAGTTGATTGTGTGAACATAATGAACATCAGATACATGAAGAAGCCTAGATCTCCTTCTAAGTTCCCAAGAACTCTTCCGCGGTCCAATCTGGTGCAGGTGGTAGATGACATTGCCAAATTGTTATGCAGGATAAATGGCGAAGCGAATGCTCACACTTTCTGTACATGGATGTATGCTTTCATCAGGACCATTGAAGTCAACAAGGTTGATTCCATAATCAATTGGTCGGAAATCATTAGCGACAACATTGGTGAGCAACTCCGGAACGTGAAGCGTACTTTCAGCTTCAAAATGACTTCCTATTTGGTATATGTGGCAGCTTCACAAGGCATCTTCTCCAAGCTGGATAGATGTGGCGTTCTTTCTAAGGACCCCATTTTCGAGTGCTACCCACAGCTTACTGTACTTGCGTGCAAGAAAGATTTCAAAGTGGTCAACGATGGATTCTTCTACGAATTCATTTGCAGGCTAGACAGGGACCTAAAGGCCAACAGGGTAAGCAAGGAAGCGTGGGAAGCTGTATCCAGAATTGGCAGTCTATTCATTCAGTTTGCGGATTTCACATACCTCAGGGTTACTGGCTTTTCTGGAGAACCGGTTAAGCTACCTAGATATCCAAATGATAGATTGATCACCATGGAGCTGAGCAGACAACTTGTGAAGATACACGACCTTCAGTCTAAACGGCACAAGTCTACAGGCTTCTTCCCAATCACTGTGGGACATTATAGCTGCCAGAATATTAGTAAGGCCCGAGGATTGGAAGCGGAAATGTTATCCGAGTATGAGCAAGAGTTCTTCTGGCACGGTTGAACTTTGATCCATTTGGAGTAGCCAGGAAGACGATCTCCCAGGAGTATGCACATGTTCCTTCATTAGAGGATTTCTGGATGAAGTGCAAAAATGAGTACGAGGTTAGAAAGAAGGATTTCAGCAGGCTATCAGCACTAAAAGTGTTCGACTTTGGACTAGCACGGATACCTACGGATCTTAGAGATGATGGAAATGTGTTACTTGAAACTTACCATCAAATGGGAGGAGATAGAGTCGTACTTCAGGATAATGTAGGGGGCTGCCATACGATTGAGGAAAGGTCTAGCGTTGTTTTGGTGAATACTTCAAACTGGTTGCTGATGAAGGGATACTGCCTTGATGAAGCATTGATGAATCAAATCACGGGAAACTTCGGCACAAGAGATTCCCTCAAGAGGAAGCACGTAGGAGAAAGCAGCAGAAGGCTCGAGAAGATGAAAGTGCACAGAAGATCTCAATCAAAGGAGAAGATCACTTCCACGGCTATGACTTTAGTTCCGGCTTCTCCAGTATCCAGTACTTCACCGACTGTTGCACCTCAGCCGGACACTTCCATGCCTCCACTGAATCCGACAACGTTCGTCTTCTCTCCTCAGCCACCGTTCATCACCTATTCAGAAGAGACGTTGAAGCTGCAGATGGCAGAGTTCGAAAGAGCTTTGTCCTTGGATGATTCAGAAGATGGCAGCCATGACACTGTAGCAGTTTCTGATGGAGAGGAAACAGAGCGGGAGATAGTAGTGCACTCAGCAACTTCTCATTCTCCGAGAAGTAACTTCTCAGAATGGTTGGCTTCGCAGTTGGTTCCAGAAGCTAGAGTGGAAATGAACTTGGAGGAACATGACTTGCAGCTACTCCAGAGTCTAGGCAGAAAAGACAGAAAACCTAAAGTTGCTAAGGTAACTTCAAGGTTGATCATTGAGGAGTCGGGGCAGAAGTTTGCTGAGATGTCAGTTCTGGTAGAAGGAAAGAAGGAGGATGAGCTCACGGCAGAAGATGTGACAGTAACCAAAGTACCCATCGGTCAAGCCACCACAGAAGGATTGAAGCAAGATACACAGACATTGATAGATGCTCTATTTCTTACGCTTGACAGAGAAAAGGCGGAGAAAGACGAACTTCAAAAGCAGGTATCTCAGTTGTGTGAGATCATAGCCAAGGATTCTAAATCTTCCACTCAGCCCATTTCAGAGCAGGTGAGTGATCATCTTATGCAGGAGATGGAGGATGCAAGCAATCAGGTGAAAGCTATTGATGAATGGAAGAATCTGATTATTCGTCAAGCTTCTGTACAACTTGGAGAGGTGCCAGCCCGCCTGAAGGTTATGAATGATGCAACAAATCAGCTAAAGCAACTGGTGACGAGCATAGCAAATATGAACACAGTTGCTGAGAGTAACCTGAGTACTTTGGCCGAAATCAACAAGCTGCCGGGAGAAGTATTGGTTGCAGAGCAGATTGTACCGGACGGATCAGTTGAGAAGGGGAAGCAGCTGGAGTTTGCAGTATCTTTCCGTTTGGAGATCTGCAGAGTTTTGCTGAAGAGGATGCAGGCACTTGAGAGTAAGACATCGTCTTTACCAGACAGTATCATTGCTTTCACTGAGGAGGAAGTGGTCGAAAATGTTACTTCATACGTACGGATCATTCCTAACAGAGTGCCTAATTCCCTGGAAGGGTCTCTTCTGATGGTACAAGGAAGAATTGATGTGTGACCATCAGAATCTTCAAAAGATTCATAATAGCCATCGTCAGATTCGTAGTCCAGGTAACCAATATTGGAGTCGCCAGCGGGATCTACAAAGTCTTCATCATCGAATGATTCATCAATTCTGAGATCCTCTTCATTAGTTTCCAAGTTATTCCTTGGAGCAGCTTCTATTGCCAACCATTATGGTGCAGCAACAAGTCTGTTTCGGTTTTGATTTTGGTTTTGACCATTGAAGGTCCGGGTAGGAGCTAATCTTGAGGGGGTTGCATTCCCTGCTTGAGGGATCTGCTTCTTGATCTGCAGCATGTCATTAGCCAGTCTCTGCAACAAAGGATCTGAAGTACTTGAAGAAGCGCCATCACCTTTGTGAGATGGTTGTCTGAGTTTCCCAGCCATGATCAAGTCGTCATCAACTTCCATGGCAGCATCTTGTGCTTCAAGTAGATTTACAGGTCTCTTCACGATGAATTTCATTAGCAGACAGGTGGCACTGCAGGCAGATATTGCGAGGTTCGGGCCATGCTTGGAGGATGTGGAAGCGTGTATCAAGGTGTTGAACGAAGGATTGTTGTAGTTCAGGATAGAAAAGAAAGCGGTGGCTAAAATAGATGGGAAGATATTGAATTACATGTTCAACAAGTATATCCAGTATCAAAACAAAAAAAAGACATAAATGTTACAGCTGGCTTGACTTCTTCTAATCTTTCTTCTTCTATTTTCCACGTTCCCGGATGAAATTGTAAAACTTTAAAGTTATTGGTTTTGAAACCATTACTTAAAGTTATGTGGAGCAATTCTATTAGTTAAGTGATACATGTGTCACTTAAGGAGAAGTTAGTGGAGGATGATTGCCAAATGTCATCTTTACTTGTTTATATTTCAGTTCAGTTGAGTTTCCCATTTGTACTTTCCCTTCTCTATTCTATAAGTAGAAGAACCTCCGGGTTAATGATCAGAGTTTGTAAGCAACATTCTTGTGTTCCAGACTTTGTGCTGAAACTCTTGAGAGCCACTTGAAGCAAAGGAATATACAGGAGCAGATTTCCGGAGAACTTTGTGTCACGGTGTATTTTGTTTCTAGCTTTCTATCTTAGATCTTTGAATAAACTGTGTTATTTTAGATCTAGATCTAGAGCTACATTTTCTTATAATTTTGTGTTTATATCTATTGGTTTCTTCTATGTGCATGCAATCAACTCTGCTATCTATTGATTGGAATGCACATTTTCCCCATTTCTTCTCTGTGTTAATATAATTCCCTTTCTTAAACAACTGCTTACTTGTTGCAGAACTGTACAGCTATGGTTCATGAGTTGAACAGTTAAAGTAAAACCCCATATAGATACTAGCACACTTTAATTGACAAATCTGACACGGGAGCCTCACCGGTAAAATAGGGAGATTTATCTCATGACTGCCTAGGTTTTGTGCTATGCAGAAAATCTAGCCAACAAATATGGTTCATGGAGATTGTGTGTTGACAATAGAGCATTGAAAAAATAACCATTAAGATCAGCTTCAACATGCTAAGTATTTCACCAAGTTGGATTTGAAATGTGGATATCTCTCGGTAAGAATAAGGGAAATGGACATAGAAAACAGAATTCAAGACAGGCGAGGTTTGTATGAATGGTTGTTACGTCCTTTCAAATACTGTCATGCTCCTACTACTTTCATAAAGTTAACAAATGATGAATTGAGGTTATTCATATATTTGATGCATCGTTTACTTGGATAATAAATTCCGTTCGAGCAAAACTTATGCTGAAAATCTAACGCATTTGAAACAAGTTTTGCAAGTTTTGAAGGAGAACAAGTTGTTGAATGAAAAGAAATGTGATTCAGAGATGGAAAGTTGAGAATTGATCTAGCAAAATTGGAATCCATTTTGAAATGGCTCAAAGCCTTCCGATGTGACCTAGACAAGGATTTTTATTGATGTAGTTCAATATTTGATGACGTTCATCAAATATTTCTCTACCATAGTGGCTCCTTTGCATGCCATCACAATAGGTGGTATGTCTTTTACTTGGGGAAATAAAGAAAAAGATGCATTTGTTGAATTTAAATAGAATATTAGCAATGTAAAAACCTTTTGAGGTAGAAAATTATGAGTAATAATGCTATGGGGGATGTCCTACCACAGCGAGGTAAGACCTTATGATATAATCAGAATTGTTTCACGAGTCAATTTTGAATTACTGCACGTATGACAAAGAATTGTATGCTCTTGTTCAAGCAGCTAAAAAATGGAAGCATTAATTAATAGAGAGAAACTATTCTACATATGTATTATCAACCTCACAAACATTTGCAAGCTCAATCAAAATTACAGCAAGCACATCACTACAAATGGATGGGTTTTTTTGCAACAATTTCATTTGGTTATTAATTACAAAAAAGGTGTGACTAGAAAGTTAACTGAGATGCTAGAATGTAATTGATTGCAAAAGGACATTTGTTGCTTAAAGAGGCTAAGCAGTTTGACCCCAAGGATTATTCTGATTGTTGCCCTTCTGTTCTTTTAAGAAAAATTTAATCTGTTTTGTATTTTCCCTAGTACATTTTTTTATTCTTTTGTACAATCTTTCATGTAAATATATGAAGTATATATTCAAAACAAAAAGTTAAATAAAATGTTTTTTATGCCTCCTGTGATTCAGTTTTCTAAAGAGGCTAAGCAGTTTGACCCCAAGGATTATTCTGATTGTTGCCCTTCTGTTCTTTTAAGAAAAATTTAATCTATTTTGTATTTTCCCTAGTACATTTTTTTATTCTTTTGTACAATCTTTCATGTAAATATATGAATTATATATTCAAAACAAAAAGTTAAATAAAATGATTTCTATGCCTCCTGTGATTCAGTTTTCTAAAGAGGCTAAGCAGTTTGACCCCAAGGATTATTCTGATTGTTGCCCTTCTGTTCTTTTAAGAAAAATTTAATCTGTTTTGTATTTTCCCTAGTACATTTTTTTATTCTTTTGTAGAATCTTTCATGTAAATATATGAAGTATATATTCAAAACAAAAAGTTAAATAAAATGTTTTCTATGGCTCCTGTGATTCAATTTTGGGTACTATACTCTATAAATCCTTTTGTGCAAGAGGCATATATGGAAGAATATGAGCCTAATGTAGACTTTGGAGAAGTGTTTCTACAAGCTAAGAAGCCAAAAAAGTCAGGTTTTCAGACCAAGGAGGCCTTCTATCTATAAGATGGATTTCTCTACATGTTGGGAAGGTTGTGTTCCTAAAGAAGGAAGGGCATAGCTGAGTTGAGCATGAAGGATTATGCAAAGGTGTTATAAAAACTCACTGTTCAGGCTGGTTATGTTGAAGATTGTGATTAAAAGATCTCAAGGTATATGAATGGTCTTCATATTTCTATAAAAAATGAGTTAGGGATGATAAGGTTAAGGTCAGTGGAAGAATCATATCAATGTGCTTTGAAGGCTAAATAGAAGTTGTTTGGGAGACAAAAAAACATGTCTAGAGGTAGAGGAAGGTTCTCATGAGGAAGTGGGAGAGAAAACATTAGTAGGGACAACATGTTCATGAAGGTGTTCATATTTCTATACAAAATGAGTTTGGGATGATAAGGTTAAGGTCGGTGGAAGAAGCATATCAATGTGCATTGAACGCTGAAGAGAAGTTGTCTGGGAGACAACAAAACACGTCGAGAAGTAGATAAGATAAGATAATTTTGTTAATGACCACAAAAGTAGGTCAATGGGACTGCAGAGTACAAAGCCAATGGAACCAGCAAGAGGACCCAAACTGGTCGCCCGAAACACAAGGAGAGAAATGAGCAAAAGAGAAGGAAGCAACAAGTGCTGAGAATCCAGAAAAGAAGAAGAAGAGGATGACGTTGTGGGGGGGAGCGGAAGAAGGAGCAACACCCCCAACAACATCACCTAACATTCAAGACCGGCTGGAAGTAACTCGCGATCCGCCGATGTCTAGTAACTGAATCTGTGGAATGGCTGGAAAGCCGATGTCCGGGAGGGAGACGGTGCCTCTGTGTAAACCTGGTGGATCTCTGTCTATGCGGGGGGCGGGGGTGGATCTCTGTCTATGCAAGATGCTCCTGAGGCAGGGAGCCTCTAGTGAAGGAAGTGGAGTTCTGAGTCCTAACAGATCTGAACGAGGGCTCCATACTCGTGTCAAGGTTCTCATGAGGAAGTGGGCGAGAAAACGTTAGTAGCAACAACATGAAGGAGAAGCATGTACTTCTCACAACAACAATTTTATTCAAAAAGCCAAATGGAAGAGAGTATCCTTCTAGAGGAAGAGGCTTCTTCGATAGAGGTACAAGATCCGTGGGTACATGTTATAGATGTGGAGATGTTGGGCATAGAGCCTTTGAGATCCCCCAAGTGCCAATAAACAGCAGTAGGAGATATCAGGCCAGAAATCACATTGCACAAGTGGATGAGGAGAGTGTTTCTTCGCCCAATTACATGGAAGAACTAGAACATGGAGAAGCTCTCATGATGAAGAGAGTGTTACTGAAACCAGCCAATAAGGAGAATAAACCAATGCAAAGAAAGAGTCTTTTCGTAGCTGTTTGCAAATCCAGAGGGAAGAGTTGCAAGGTTATCGTTGATAGTGAGATGGTGGAGAAACTTGGGTTGGAGAAGATCATGCATCCAAACTGGGTTATAAAGTTTCTTGGTTGCAAAAAGGACATCAAATATTGATAAGTGAACAATGCTTGGTGAATTTTCAGATTGGATCCAATAAGGATAAGATATTGTGTAACATTTTGCCCATGGATGTTTGTCATGTGTTTTTGGGAAGGCTTTTGGCAACTTGATAAAAAGCGTGTACATGATGGTAGGCCAATACCTACATTCTTGTGAAGGATGGTAAGAGGTTCGCATTGAGCCCATTGAAAGAAAGAGGGGCAGATGTGGACAGCATTCCTAAACTTTTATTGGTTTCTAGAAAATCATTTCTAAGAGAGGCGAAGGAGGAGAAAGTTTGGTTTGATTTCGTATCCAAATCCATGGAGGTTCCGAAAGCAGAGGAAGTGACTGAAATTCCACATGAGTTGAAGAGGTTTTGGGGTAATATGCTGATATTCTCTCCAAGGATTTATCGGACAGGTTACTATGCATGAGAAGCATTATTCATCATATGAACTTGATCCTGGGATCAATATTACTAAACAAGGAAGCATATAGGTTGACACTTATAGAGAATGAGGAAATGAAGTGACAAGTCCAAGAACTATTGGACAATGATTTGATAAAAGAAATTTTAGGCTTGTGTGTTGTTCTAGCCATACAAGTACTTAAGAAAGATGGAGAATGGTGTACATGCACAGATTGACAAGCCATTAACAAGATTACTATTGAGCACAAATTTCCATTTCCACATATGGAAGTCTTGATGGATTGTTTGAGTGGAGCCAAGTACTTCATGAAGATAGATTTGAAGAGTGAATATCATCAAATTTGGATTAGAGAAGCAGATGAATGGAAAAGCACTCAAGGAAAAGTATGGGTTGTATGCATGGCTTGGTATGCCATTTGGGTTGACAAATGCACCAAGCACCTTCATGAGACTCATGAACGAAGTGTTGAAACCATTTCTTAGTAGGTTTTTCTTAAGTGTATTTGGATGATATTTTGATTTTTTTGTAGAACAAATGAAAAACACTTGATGTATTTGAGGCTTGTATTGCAACGATTAAGGGAAGAAAAGTTGGTCAACTTGAAAAAATGTAGCTTTAAGAAGAGTTGGTTTATTTGGGCTTTGTGTTTCCCATGATATGTTGAGGATGGATCATGAGAAAGTAAGAGTCATTATTGAGTGGCCATCATCAAGAAGCATGTTCGAGACAAGGAGCTTTCATTTATTAGAAAGGTTTTCAAGGAATCTCAACAAAAACTTAAGTGGCATATGTGAACCTATCACAAAAATAATGAGAAGTGATAGGAAAGAGTTTATTTGGACAGTTGCGCATAGTTTTCAACTTCTGAAGAAAAGGGTTAAATAGAACGACCAATTCTAGCATTGTCAGATTTCAACAATGTATTACAAATTGATTGTGATCCTAATGGTGATTTTTTAAATCAAGAAGGTATGCCCTTAGCTTACTTCAGCGAGGAATTGAATGAAGCTAAGAAAAAATGTTTTTTTATGATCAAGACTTCTATGAGATTGTTCAAGCACTGAAGAAATGGAAACATTATTTATCACCCAAGGAGTTTATTTTATTCACGAACGATCAAGCCTTGCAGTTCATAAACAACCAAGGTAAGTTAAATCAAAAGCATACAAAATAGGTTAAGTTTTGTTGGCTAGATTTTATGCATAGCTAAAACCTAGGTAGTCATGAGATAAATCTCCCTCATTTACCGGTGAGGCTCTTGTGTAAAATTTCTGTTAATTATGGATCCTAGTAACTATCTGTGGGTTTTACTTTAACTACAAAGCTCATGAACCATGGCTAAACAATTCTGCAGCAAGTAAGCAGTTGTAAAGAAATATTTGTAGAGGGGGGATAGTTGAATTTGAGAAAGAAGAAAGGAAGATATGTAATTCAACCAATAGTTTACAGAGTTGGTTTCATACACATGGATTAAATAAACAAGTAGATCTCACAATATTCAAAAGTAAAGGAAAAGAAAAGCTTCTAATATAAATCTCAGATAACACAAACTTTATCTAAAGATCCACACAGAAGTAAGAAGCAAATGCACCGTGGACACAAAGTTCTCCGGAAATCTGCCTTTATTCAATTCCTCAGCTTTCACAAAAATGACATCAAGGGCTGCAGCACAAAGTCTGGAACTCAAGAATGTTGATTAACAAATTGTGATCATTTAACCTGTAGGCTCTTCCTCTATTTATAGTATATAGAGGACAATTACAAATAGGAAGCTTTCAATGAATTGCACATGTGGAAGCTATGAAAAGGGGAAGCAACTGGCAGTATTCTTCCTAGAATTCCTCTTTGCATGACATGCATGATTTATAATTGAAAGTAGAACCTTCTAGTTTGCATATCTGTCACTTGTTTCCAAGTAATTAACTTCTTCCAATAACTTGAAGTAACGAATTTTATAGACAATTACCTAAGTTTTACAATTTTAATTGATTTCTCAATTTGCTTTGTCGGAGAAAATAAGAGAAAGAAGAAAGAGGAAAAGAAATTAGAAGAAAGTCGCAACGCTCTCAGTCTTGTTCTTCTTCCATACTCTGCATCCTGATCCAATATGCATTGTACTTCTGCTTCATCTATTTTAGCAATGAATGATCTGAATGATATCTCTGTCTTAAATCTGAGATGTTTTTTTCTCCCATATGTTGTTGAATCCTTTCCTTTGATTCTCACCAAATTGGATTTGGAAGTAGCTGACTGTGATTTTGTTTACAGGTGTTGCCTCTAACCTATCTTCCCTTTTATCCTTGAAGCTTTTGCAATTCTTCTTCAATACGTGCACCGATAAAATGTTTTCCGTAAACAATTCAGACATAACTCATCATTTTTTATTTTTAATTGCATATGAGCAATTTTAAATTCTAGAAAGCACTCCGAGTGAAGTAAAATACAAGTAAATTCAATGAAGGCTTCAACCGGAAGATTGGGAGCATATACACAAGCTCCTGAAAGGAATTTTCTGTGCAATGACTTCCACATGGGCTGCATTAGAAACAAGAGGATGATTTTTTTCCGGAAGCCTTTGCAATTATGAGAACTGGATCTATTTCTCCTTCTGATTCTGAAGATATATCCAATGTATTAGAGATTGACTTTTGCTTTCTTCACCAATATAGGCATAAATGACATATTCCTGTAAATAATTCAGACACACATGAAGCTCATAGCATGAATATCGAATTTCTTCACCGAGATCTGATTATAAAGCCTCCTACCCTCTATTTTTAGACTTTGCTTGCATGCCAAGCAAGCTAAAAATATTATTTTATTCACCCGTGCTCTCACATCAACATGCAGATAGCCAGAATAATAAAAAGGAAGCCTTTCCAACCCGAGCAGCCAAAACTGGATGCTTCTCGACAATTAAAAAAATAGCTTTTAGGCATTTAGCTATGCCAGAATGGGTCGCACTTTTTGTCTTGGAATTGTGGAAAAAATATGAGGGCAAGGAAGTGGAAAAATTTACCTTTCCAGGAAGCCCCAAAATTCCCACTTTTCACTTGGGTGAATTAACTTCCATCATGGGAATTTTTTACCTTCAAGGCAGACTCCAAATTCCCACCTTCCTGCTAACACCAAAATTTCAATTAGCACTTAAGTGATTTAACTTTAATGATGGGAAAAAACAATCTTCTAGGAAGGCTCCAAATTCCCACCTTCCTTCCACCACCAAAAATCCCATTCACACTTAAGTGATTTAACTTTAATGATGGGAAAAAAACAACCTTCCAAGAAGGCTCCAAATTCCCACCTTCCTTCCACCACCAAAATTCTCATTGGCACTTAAGTGATTTAACTTTAATGATGGGAAAAAACAACCTTCCAGGAAGGCTCTAAATTCTCACCATCCTTCCACCACCAAAATTTTCATTGGCACTTAAAAACCATCCTTCCAAAAAATGCGACTTGCATGTAAGAAATTGCTCTTCCCAAAAAGTGCGACTTGCATGACTTCTGCTTTTAAAGTTGCATGAAAACTCATCAGCAACATTTTATTTCCATTTTTGGATTTTCAGTGAAGAAAACACAAGTGTAGAATAAAATTTTCCATTTTTGGAAAGTGTCCGGAAAGATGTAGTAAGCAAAAACTTGTGAGTGCCATAACTTTCACTCCATGGCTCCGTTTTAAGTGTCATTTTCTCTAAAAGTGCATATTTTCTCGAGCTCTACGCATTGATGGCAATATTTTTCTTATTTTCATAAAATCCATTTTTGCACCTTTTTGGACCAAGGAACTTCTTGCAATATCCTAAAAAAATCATGAGTTCTGATTACCTTTAGACAAATTAGTAATTATAAATACTGGATAGCTTTTTAAAACCCTAGGCACGGGAAAGGTCTGGCAAGAAGAATGAATAGGCTATGGGAATTGCCGGAGAAAACAAACCAAACCACAGACAAAAAGAAATAAAACAAAAAAAAAGTTTAAGGCAATTGCTCGAAAAATTTCTTTAATTAGCTAATATGCAAAAAAAATTTCCCTCGGGTGAATGTTCTATGGTAATAGTGATGGGGTGAAGTGCTTTATATAACCTAAATCCTCCAATTTTAGCTCAATCTATTTTTAAAAGAACTTTATTTATTTAATAAATAAATAAATAAAACACTTGCAGACAAAGTCTGACGAAGGAATTGAGTGACCTTTGGCATGTGGGTATTTGTTAAATTTGGTTTTTATGACTCTCTGGGGATACCTTAGAGCAATGCAAACAACTGTAGGAAAAACAAACACAAAACAACCTGTTACTTTGAAAAGAACGAAATTTTTTAAAAGGGGTAGTCCCAGATTTCAAGGTGAAATCTCGAGGACACCAACTTTCTTCAAAGTTACTCATTTGTTTCAAAACTTAGGAGTGGGAAGTCCAATAAGGTTGTTGATTCATTAAAAATAAGGTGTCTTCTGTTGCAAGAGATGAGAGTCGAAGCACTTGGATTTGATTCCATGAGAGCTATATGAAAAGGTTGTGGATTTTAAGGAAGCTTGGTGTAATGTCCCTTTTTTCAAGCTAGTTCGACTTGAAGACCTTAGGGCCCATTTTTACTTCCCATGGGCTTTAAGGAAGAAAATAAGGGAAGTACATTCGTGTTATAATTGTAATTTGTATTTTTTAGCTTTGCAATATTTTTGTAAAAAGGCGAATTGCCAATTATAGCACTAAATAGTAGGTTGGTGGCTAAAAGTGTAAAGCACCAACTTCAAAACAAAAAAGAATGTTTAAAAGAGGAGGTTTGTAATGTCCCCATTTCTAAAGACCCTTAGCCTATACTTCCCCGTTGGCTTCGGGATGTTGCAAGGGGAACATTTTTATTAAATAATTAAATAATTAATTAATTATTTAATTATGAAGATTATTTAATTTAATTCCCAAAATATAAAAATTAAATGGGGAATTAATTAAATAAATATTTAGGTGGCTTTTATTGATAAAATCACCCTTTGAAAAGGGGACGCCACACCTAGGGAAAACAAACTGCTTTCATTTAATAATTTCCCTCTCCCAAGGATTTCATATTTTGTGCCTCCTTGCTTATAAAAGGAGTGCTAGGATCATTATTATTTTCATGTTATGATGATATTTCTTTTATGCTCCATGCTTGGAGTTGGGATGCATGCCCATTGATGTTCTCTCTCTTGGGTGGGAGATTGTATTGAGCTGGTTATTGAAAATTTATTTGAAGAAGTATTTGTGCAAATCTCAAGTGAGATCCATGTCTTTGGCTTTAGATAATTTTTAGATGAAATTTGCATGTTTCTACTGTAGCGATTCACTGTAGCAGCTGGTTTGTGATAAGAAATAAGTGTTTCTTTGGCGTTCTTTTGCAAATCGACTTTGGTGTGTTGGTTCTCAATTCCAGCGAGTTCCTTTCACAATATTTGTGAGCTGTTTGTACACAATTCTGAGGGTGATGCGATCAGCCTTTTGCATGCTTCATATTGTAGCGACGTGTCCCTTGGTATTCGTGATTTGTTTTTGAATGGAAAATGATCAGATTTCTGTATACATCATGTGACCAGCCTGGGCATGTTTAGTGACTATTTTGGGAGCATTTTTAGCAGTTAGATCTGTGTTTATGTGGTCCTCTAACCCCAGCGAATTTCTTCATGGATGTTTAGTGCTTGTTAAAGCGGCACGACTTGGGTTTATGTATAATATTGTGATATTTAATAGCTCCTGTGTTGCAGCGATTTCTTCCATGGAGATTGAGGACTGTTTTGCATACTCCATTTAGTATGGATCGATCCAGTTAATTGCATGATATTATTTCCTTTGACAGTAATTTGTTTTGGGAAAGGAAAATCTTTTAAATCAGGTCTGGTTTTTTATTTACTAAATCTGTTATCCTTCTTTGAGTATTAACGACTTGTTTTGGATATTGTTGGGGCTGGTTTGAGCTACTGTTCTTCCTTCCTGAACAGTGACTTCATTTGGATTAAATATTGGCTGTTTGATGCAAGTTTAGGACCCTATATTTCCCTAGACAATTGACAAACATTATCCTAATAGCTACAGCGATCACTTTGGGTGTGCTGTCCTAATTTTTGGATTCAAAATACACAGCTGTTCTCTAGTAACATCAGCCCTCCCATTTAATACTTGATCTAGTTGTTTTTGGTATGATGATGATTTCCACATGAAAGCTAGAACTCTTTGATCATTGAAGCCATTCCTAGTTTCAGATGAGAAGAACATTGTGTGTGAACTAATGAGTTAAGGCCATTAAACCCTTGCCTTCAGGTTTATTGAGTCATTCACTCAACCGGTATAAATATTTTTCTATGTTCAATTGATTGATGCATTGACAAGTTGGTTGCATGCATTATTTCCCATTGATCCCGAAGAAGGGGATATTACAAGGTTATCCCTCTTTAAGTGGGAAAATTAAATGTTAAAAAAAGAAATAAAGAGTCCCACAGGGAGCGCTACACAAGGAAAAGAAAGAAAAAGGCTATAAAGGTAAATGTTGGGGCTCATTATAAGGATAATCAGGTGAATTGAATACTTCTCTTTTGGAAATAGGACTGTTGAGCTCTCATTTTCAGCTTTTAAGGACAAAAACCCTCAATAGGCACAACACTTGGGGACGAAAGCCCTCATTTGTTGCATTGTTGGCTTCATCCAGGAGTCACAGGTGAGCTTCATATTCATAATTTCGGAATAGTAAAGGTTTCCATCCATGCTAGAGCACAAAATCCATCCAGCGCACGCTTTTTGGGGATGTCACACTCATTTCAAACTTAGGCAACCCATTTGGAGATTTTGGGATCATTTTTCAATGGGTTTCTGTGGTTGGAAAAATCTAAACTTAATTTTGTTTGATAACTGTCAGTTTTGTGGTCATTTCGAGCTATCATTTGCATTGCATCTCCAAGTATTTCTGAAGATATAGATTTTTGAAGTTTCAGTTATTTTTTGGACAATAATTAATTCCAGCAGTCTATATTTTGTTGTTGAAGCATTTATTTTGCATTATTTCATCAAGGGTTTCAATTTGTTGATATATTTCTAAACCTGGGTCGCTTAGGGTTTTGACGACTTAAATCAGGTCACTGCCCTAATTTTTGTATAAAATCAGATTGTTGTCATAAAGTTTCAGGTTTATCCATGTGGGTTGTCATAAATTCCAGCAATGTTCCATTAGGATTTTGGGAAAAATCCAAATTCCTCAAATTTGATCCCAAAAGGGACATTACAATGGTATCAAAGCATTGTTCTCTTTCAAATCTGCATGAATACCAGTGAGGAAGTGTTCAAAGTGTACCAAAGAACTCCGACAAAGAACATGGCAGATAAGGAACAAAGGTCTCCACCTTCTGATGAGATGAGCTACTTGCAAGAATTGATGTTGAGGAATCAAAGATACATGGAGCAAACCTTTCAAATGACAATGAGGGATTCAATGATTGAATTGATCCAAGCCATCCAAGGTGCTTCGGAATTGAAGAAAACCCTAGGTGAGGGAAGTTCCTCCAACAGTGAAAGAACTTCCATTTATTCTCCCACAAGAACCTTACGTGCTAAATTTCTGTAAAGGGGAGAAGAGGAACAAGGGAAAGTAGGGAAGCAAGTTGGGAATGATGAGATGGATAGATTCTATGTGGAATACCAAGATTTGAGGCCAGCCATCCGCCAAGAGCTTTCTTTCCTTGTTTTTCGTTCCTTAAAGTCAGGGAATGGTCATAAAGGTGTAAGAACACTTCATAATGATCAGTCCCAGGAATATATTCAACAAAGGTTGGGGAGAATAACCCTACCTACATATGATGAATCAGCAAAGTGTTCCACTAGGGCATGGCTCCAAAAGTTGGATACTTATTTGTCCTTGAATCCAATGTATGAAGAGGAGGCACTCAAATTTGTCACCCTCCACTTGGAAGGAGTTGCACATGAGTGGTGGTATCATGGCATGGTTACACAAGGGCGTGGATCAATCACTACCTTGAAGGAGTTTAGTCAAAGGCTTACGGAAAGATTTGATGGGGTTGATTTGGAAGTACACTTTTAAGGTTGAATTTTAAGGACTTTCCGTGATGGTGTTGGATGTATCCGTAAAGAGGCTTGTGGCTTTGTTTGTTAAGGGTCTGGTGGACCCCCTCAATGGATTGGTAAGATCTTTTGACCCTCTTTCACTCCAAGAAGCAATCATAAAATCCCTTGATTTAGAAAATTCAGCTCCAAGGACAGTCGTGACTAGTGGGCAACACAAGACCACTTTTGTTAGTGGGCAGCCAAGGACAACATTGGGATTTGGACATATAAGGACAGCATCAGCAAATGAGCAACAAAAGAAACCTTTTGGGCAGTCGAAAACAACACTTTTGGGGCAGCCAAAGAAGTCATTGCAACAAGTACCAAACATGCAAAAGGAGCTACCTAAAACATGCAATGCATGGCATACAAGGAATGATTTGAGGAGAAAAGGGTTGCGCTTCAATTGCAAGGATACTTGGTCACCGGATCACCATTGCTTAGTAAAGGGCATGTACATTATATTGAAGTATTTTGATGAGGAAGGGGCTGAAAGTGCCAAAGCACGAACCAAATGAAAACATTGACTCTATGGATGGTACTCTTGCCACTTTATCCGGTACCCCTAGACACCATCCTTTTCATGTGAAAAGTGTGTTGAAGGGTCAAAAGGTAATAGTTTTGATTGATAGTGGAGCCACACATAATTTCATTGATTAGGGTTTGGTTGATAAGATGGGGCTTGAAGTGGAAGACTTCAAGGGTTTCAAAGTGACCATGGCTGATGGATTTTCTATTCCATGCACTAGGAGGATTCCAAAGCTCAATATCATCTTTGGAAGGCATGAGGTATGTGATGATTTCTATATGATTGGTATAGGTGATACGGATCTTGTTCTTGGGGTCCAATGGTTGCACTCTTTGGGTGAATTCACCCTCAACTACCAAAGCATAGAGTTGAAGTTCAAAAATAATTAAAAGGAGGTTGTTCTACAAGGTATGGTCAATGAGGCTCCTCAAATAAACTCTTTGGTAGAAGATACCTTGCCAAATAAGGCACACTTCTACTCTATGTCTAAAATAACAGCAAATTGGAAGGCCTTAATTACAATTGAGTATGCAAAGAATAAGTTTGCTAATGTTATTTTGAAGGTTAAGGTGGCTCATTTTATATGAGGATACGGTTTATTTGGTGTTGGAATCTGTAATGTCCCCTTCTCCAAGCTAGTCATTTCGGCTCGTCAAATAAACTCTTTGGTAGAAGATACCTTGCCAAATAAGGCACACTTCTACTCTATGTCTAAAATAACAGCAAATTGGAAGGCCTTAATTACAATTGAGTATGCAAAGAATAAGTTTGCTAATGTTATTTTGAAGGTTAAGGTGGCTCATTTTATATGAGGATACGGTTTATTTGGTGTTGGAATCTGTAATGTCCCCTTCTCCAAGCTAGTCATTTCGAAGACCTTGGGCCGATTCCACTTTCCGTGGGCTAAAAGAGAATGAGCAAGGGAAGTTAGTGTCATTATTTTTAGTTGTTTTTGTGTGCTTTGCATTATTCTTAAGTAATTTTCTAAGTATAGTCAGGTCGGCTGGGAAAAAGGCAAAAAGCCAATTGAAAAATTAAAAAAAAATTAACTATTATGTCCCCAATGAGTTCGGTCCTCTTTAGGAGGATTCTATTTAGTTTTTGGCTCCACCTCTAATTATAGGAATCGCTTGGCTTGGAAGATATTTATGCATGCTTTGGAATTTATTTTCTTGGATTTGGAGCACGCTTTTCTTTCTCTCTCATCCATTGAGGTTGAAAACCCTCCATGGAGGTCTGTTGAGGATGAAATCCCTCAATAGAATTTGGTTTAAGAGAAAAAAATCCTCATTCCTTCATTGGTGGTCTCACACAGAGGTCACACTTGGTGACTACATTCAAATTTTCCTTGGAACATGCCATTTCCAGCCCATTGTAAACCCTCTCCTAGGGCGGCAACTTGTATAGGTGAAGGGTTTGGTGGTATCTAGGGCACGACACTTCTTGATTTATGGATATTTTGATTGTTCTTAATTTATAAGGCTGATTTCATTTCCTGGATTGAATTTTGGGCTTTGGTATCATCAATCCTTTTTGTAAGTGGGTTCATTGTTATTAAATTAATTATTATACTTCAGCCATAGCTCTAAAATTCATTTCTTGGTTTGTACTTGCACTAAATAATTATTATTGTTTCCTACAAGCTTTGCATGGTGTAGAAGTGGTGTTGGAAGTGAATAATTGCAATTTCTTACTTGTTTCCATAAGAAATCAATCTGTTGTCACTTGTTATGATTTTCAGTTTACTTTGATTTGGATTTGTTCCATTTCCCTCTTTTTTCCGTTTCAGCCTGGAAAGGGGCATTACAGAATCTAAGATAAACCAAAAGATATTGAGGGCTGCTCATGACACTCCTTTGGCTGGTCATCCAAGATACTTGAAGACATACAAACAAGTTAGGGAAAGATTCTTTTGGAAAGGACTCAAGTGAGGTACTTCACTACATGTAGGAGTGTTTGGTATGCCAATAAAACAAAGCAGAGCATGAATTTCCAGATGGTCTCTTGCAGCCCTTTCCCATTCCTACTCAAAAACGGGAGAGTATCTCTATGGACTTCATGGGGCTGCCCATGGTTCAAGGTAAGAGTAGTTTGTATGTTGTAGTGGATAGACTCACTAAATATGCTCATTTTTATCCACTTCCAGCCAAATATAATGCTCCTATAGTGGTTGATCTCTTTTTCAAGGAAGTATTCAAACTTCACGGGCTGCCTTAAACGTTGTAAGTGATAGAGACAACAGTTTCACGAGTTTTTTTGGCAAGAACTCTTCCATTTGACAGCTACAGAACTCCCTCATAGCACAAGCTAGAACCCACAAACTGATGGGCAAACGGAAATTGTGAACAAGTGGGTAGAAGGCTACCTAAGGAACTATGTGATGGGGCAGCAATCATCTTGGGTGAAATGGTTACATATGGCTGAACATTGCTACAATACCTGCTTCCATATGTCCATTGGAATGTCTCCTTTTAGAGCACTATATGATGATGATGCACTTTCTATTGTTGATTTGGTTTTGACAGATAGTAGAGTACCAGGAACTAAAGATTTGATGTAGCAAAGCCAAGATATCATGAGGGCACTCAAGGATAACCTTCAACGTGCCTAAAATCAGCAGAAATTGTATGCGGACAGCACCAGATGCAAAGGACATTTGAGGTGGGAGACATGGTGTTTTTGAGGCCAAATCCCTATAGGCAATCTTCCCTCAAACAAAGTGGTGTTGAAAAGCTAAACCCGTGTTTCTATGGATCCTACAAAGGGAAGGGGAGAGTTGGAGAAGTTGCATATGAGCTTGAGTTTCTAGAGCATAACAGACAGGATACATAATGTTTTTTATGTTTCGTGCCTCAAGAAAGCACTAGGACAACACATTACTCGTCTTAAGCTGCCACCCTTGGATGAGGAGGGTAAGTTGATTCTAGTTCCGGAAGCTATAGTGGATGTTCGTGAAGGACCTGGAGCATTAGGGAATATTTGGTTCATTGGAAGGATTTTCCACTTGTGGATGCCACATGGGAAGGTGCAGCGATTTTGGAGCATCCAAGTTTGTAATTTCTTGAGGGCAAGCAATTTTGGGAAGGGAGGACTGTAATGTCTCCTTTTCCAAGCTAGTTCCACTTGAAGACTGTGGAGCCCATTTCTATTTTCTGTGGACTTTAAGGGAGAAAATAAGGGAGGGACATTCGTGTTATAATTGTAATTTGTTAGTTTTAGCTTTGTAATATTTTGTAAAAAGTCAAATTGCCAATTATAGCTCTAAATAGTAGGTTGGTGGCTAAAAGTGCAAAGCACCAATTTCAAAACAGAAAATAATGTTTAAAAAGGGGAGTTCGCCCCTCTTTAAGTGGGAAACTAAATGTTAAGAAAAAGAAATAAAGACTCCCACATGGAGTGCTCCACAAGGAAAAGAAAGAAAAAGACTATTAATATAAATATTGGGGCTCATTGTAAGGATCATCATGTGAATTGAATACTTCTATTTTGAAAATTGGAGCATTGAGCTCTCATTTTCAGCCTTCGAGGAAAAAAACCCTCATTGGATCCTCTTGAGGACGAAAACCCTCAATAGTCACAACACTTGCGGACAAAAACCCTCATTTGTTACATTGGTGGCTTCATCCAGGAGTCACAAGTGAACTTCATATTCATAATTTCAGAACAGCGATGGTTTCCACCTGTGTTAGGGCACAAATTCCAGTTACAACATGCTTTTTGGGGCTTCCACACTCATTTCCAACTTGGGCAAACCATTTGGAGATTTCGGGATCATTTTCAGTTGATTTTTGTGGTTGGAAAAATCTGAACTTAATTTTGTTTAATAGCTGTCATTTTTGTGGTCATTTTGAGCTATCATATGCATTGTATCTCCCCAAGTATTTATGAAGATATGGATTTTTGAAGTTTTAGCTGTTTTTTGGACAATAAATAATTCCAGTAGTCTATATTTTGTTGTTGAAGCATTTATCTTGCACTATTTCATCAAGGGTTTCAAGTTGATATATTTTTGAAGATTTGTATGTGGGAAATACTAAATATGAATTTTATCTAGGTCATTTAGGGTTTTGGGGACCTAAAACAGGTCGGTGCTCTAATTTTTGCATAAAATCATATTGTTGTCATAAACTTTCAGGTTTATACATGTGGTTGTCATAAAATTCAGCAATGTTCCATTAGGGTTTTGGAGAAAATTCAAATTCCTCAAATTTCAGCCTGAAAGGAACATTACACTTGGGCAACATGGAAGAGACAAACCGACATGGATAGAACCTCCATATTGGATGGTTTCATAAAATAAAGTTTGTTGTTCAAAAAGAAGTGTTTGTGCATATCACATGTGATGCAATCGCAACTGGGGGATCCAATGAAGGAATTCCTTAGACCATGGAGCCTAGAAACACATACACAATAATGTGGACACATGACACCCATGCATAGCAAAAAACAAAAGAATGCAATTTTATTGCTTTCAAATGAGAAGATTACAATTCATACACACATCTACTACTATGGTTTGATTACAATATTATATTACTTGCAAGGTTATAAGTCCCCAAATGGGCATGCTACAAACACAATCTCGACAATTTAGATTCACGGACTTCCAAAAATATTTGGGTGAACCTGAACTGGTTGCTCCCCAACAAATCTACTCAGACTTGTTCTTATAGAAATCATCTACTAGTGGATTAAAAATGCCTTGGGAACAAAAAGGTGTTGGTATCCAAATTGATTCTCCCTTGGAAGCCGAGCAGCATCACAAATTCAACAAGATACTCAAAGACAGATGAATCATAAGTCGTTTTGTAGCTGGGGAAGGGATTCAACTGGCTCTTTGTCACTCGGGCGCTGGAGAAATGGATAACACCATATAAAAGGATTTGATCTATCCTCACTACTTTAGGTCGTGCCTTTCAACCAAGGTGAGAGGACCCATTTTGTAACCTCTGTTGGTGAAGGAGAATTAAGAATAGCCAATACTTTCCCAAGTGACCTATTACTTCCCTCTAAAGGTCTGTGGATTCTATCTTTTTTCCGACATCATTGTTATGGAAGCCCAACCACATCAATTTCAACTTTCTAATGTTTGGACCGTGAGTCGTACCATTAAGTTGTGGTGTCCCCAGATTCACCTTGAAATTTGGGACTACCCATTTGAAAAAAAATTGTTCTTTTAAAATAACGGGTATTTTCGTGTTTTTATTGCCAGAAGATGTCTATATTACGTTAAGATATTCCCAGTGAATCATATGAGCCAATTTCGACAAATACCCAGATGCTAAAACTCATTTTATACCTCCCCCAAGTTTTTTCTATGGAAAATTTTTATTATTTAACTATTTATTAAATAAATAAAGCCACATTTGAAGTAAATTGTGCTCCGGTTGAGCCCTATTGAAGTTTTGAACGCCAGTATTCACACATCTCAATAGGATTTTCACCAGGAATGAATTAGAAGCATTGTCTGGGAGCGGGAGCGGGAGCGGGAGCGCGCGCGGGAGCGGCCAGGGAGCGGCCTGCAACTACGGCCTATGGCAATGTTTTTTGCTTTTATTTATTTCTTGTGTTTTTCTCCGATTTTCTACGCGGTTTGTCTATGAAATTACCATGGGTCCGTTTTTTGTTCTATATAGTCTATTTAATTGCTTGAAGCATCTGGAGATCATTTATGGCCTCAGAACCAAAAGGAATCAGCCTCAGAAAAAAAACTTCTGACCAAAAAAGATGAAGTCATGCACAAAAAGCCTCTCCTAGGCAAGTCGCACTTTTTGGAATGAATGGGTTTAAGCCGCAATGGGAGTTTTGATAGTGACAAGCAGGCAGAAACTTATTACCTGCCTTGCAGGGTACTTTTTCCCATGAAGTCAAAGTCACTTAAGCTGCAATGGGAATATTAGAGGCGGCAGGCAGGCTGAAGGTAAGGAGAATTTCTTACCTGCCTTGCAAGGTGCAAAAAATTTTCATTATAAAATAAAGAAAAATCACTTAAAGCACCGATGGGAATTTTCTGCCTGCCTAGCAGGCTAACTTTTCTCACTGAAGTCAATCCTCAGATGACCACCCCATTACATCTACTAGCTTTTGCATTGACTCCTAGATTTATTCACCCATGCAAGTCGCACTTTATCAAAGGAAGCTATTTTTAATGCAAGTCACACTCTTTGGGAGTGGTTTTAATTTGTTAGTGGGAATTTTGGCAGTGGCAAGTAGGCGGGAATTTCTTACCTGCCTTGCAGGGTAAAAATTCTCATTATGGAAGTCAAATAACTTAAGTTGAAGAAGAGATTTTTGGAGCTGCAGTGCAGGGTAGAAATTCTCATCAAAGTTGACTTCTTATTTTTAGAAATCACCCTTGCCAAAAAGTGCGACCCACCTTGGCATTAAACAATGAATTTAATGATATTTATTTATGGCTTTTTCACCTAATTTTGGCGCCATGAATGGATGAAAAGTCAAAGCAAGAAGTCAAGCCAAAGACAACTAAAGGATGCACGCTAAAAATAAATAAAATAAATTTATTTAAAAGCAATCAGCAGCATGCATAATTGGGCGCCCAATTTGGATGAATAAATATGACTATTTATTAATTAAATAGCCACAAGGACGCGTCCCCTATGTTTATATAAAAGCAATCAGAAATAGGAAGGGCAATTATTAAAAATAGTATGATGAGGGTTATATAAGCATGGGCTGCCATAATAAAGAAGCAATTAATTATTTTTGCTAAGGATTGCAGCCTCGACAATTTTGGCACCAAGGAAAGGAGGTTTTGTGCATCAGAAAGTGTTTTTCATTGCCAGGAAGTTTCAAGGTTTGGCACCTAGGGTTGGAATAGCTTGATTTGTGCCATGATAATTATCTGCATGTTGGTATAAGTGCCTAGGTGAATGTAAAAATATTTATGCTTGCTTTGCATGCAAGCAAAACCTCAAATTTTAGGGCAGCAAGCTTTATATGCAGATTTTTGGTGACAGAAATCAAGTATTCATGCTCTGGACTCCATCTTTGTCTGAAATAATGGCAAGTATTCATTACATGTGTCCATATAAGTGAAAGGGAGTTCAAATCAATGTCAGGTACATTGAATATTGTTAAGCACGAGATAATACTGAGAGGGGGGGTGAATCAGTATTATGATATTCTTTTAAATTTAACACTTAATCTCAGATCCGTAATCACAATTAATCAGTTTCACAGAGAATATATCAAAGCAATCAATGAATGCAAAACAAACCAACACATTGCAAATAGACACAGATTTACGTGGAAACCCTTTCGGGAGAAAACCACGGAGAAAATCTTCTTTATTATATTTCTCAAATGTTTGTAGGCACCAACCTACGGGAGACACCAATCCCCAAATTACAACTTTTGTAGGCACCAACCTATAGGAGCACCAACCCTTTTTTGCTAAGCACAACTCAGCAAGAGACGCCTATCTCTTCAAATATGAAGGCACCAACCTTCCTCACAAAAAAACAAACTCTTTTCTATCTTTTATGTTGTTGTTGCTTCAACAAGTGATAGAACAAAACTGCTACTCAGAATATCCTTTTTTATTTATTTCAGTCCCTTCACATAAATAAATCACTGCAACTTTTCATCAAAAAATAAATCTGCCCTTTACTCCTTTTTATTTCATATTTTGCTCTTCTTTTTCTCTCTTCACACAAAATATTCAATATGTGTGCTTTTTTTTAAATCAAATGATTCTATCTCCTTATATATACTTCTCACATCCTTTCGAAAAAACACATAATTCTAACCAACACAACCTTTCCATTATTTAATTAACACAACTTAATTAAGTGCATTAGTTGGCTTAAAACCAAAAGTAATTAATGCAGCCCATAAAAATTATTAAATGCACATTAAACGATGCAATATACTCCATTAAATGTGCTGGCCCTTTCTTTCATAAAATTGTTGTCATCATTAACTCGCTGCCAGCCATCATTAAATCTTCTTTTTCACCATGAAACATGGCATATGAACGCCTTAAAATGTTGATATCTTTCTCATATGTACAGCTGTGTATATCTCGCTTATACCATGTAACAATACTTCTTTTCATGTAGTTAAACTTTTGTTTTCAGTCTTCTATACTGTTGGTTATTTCCGTTACTTTCTACCATTTCCGTCAACTTCCGTTGTCAACATCCGTCAATAGTTCCCTCAACTTCCGTTGTCAACATCCGTCAACTTCCGTTACACATTTCCATTAACCAAATACATCAATGATTAAGCCTTTGACATCAATGACAATATTTTCAACAAATATACTTCCGAATCTGAAGAAATTGCTAGATCTGCACAAATTGATCCAGTTGCAAAGAATTGCAACAGGATTAAAAGAAAAACAACTCAGACAAAGATTGCTCCAGCCATGATGAAGGGTGATGAAAGAGAAGGATCAGCAGAATCATGCATAGCTTTCAGATTTATTGATATCAATGACACGAACATAAGCCCTGAACCCATCTCCGAAATAATTGACAGATCCAGAACCGAAAAGACATCTCTCATGCGGGAAATAAAAAGTAGTGGAATTATTCAAGCATCAGCATTTCCAGTCACATTTCAGTTGCCCGAATTTGTTATGAAGTGTGCAAGGTCATATCATCCTCTTTCTAGAACAATTTGGGATGCTACGGGAAAGACAATAATCAGGTTGGATGCACAGTTTATTAATTAGTCTAAAGATTCCGACACGACAAGTGGTGATTGCAATTAGCATGCTGGATGCTGGCAACAGATGGGAGAAACACAAGGCAGATTGTGTGGGCATAATGAATAGCAGATATATGAAGAAGCCCAGGTCTCCATCAAAGTTCCCAAGGACTCTTCCGCGATCCAATTTGGTGCAAGAGGTGGATGATATTACTAATTTTCTTTGCAGGTTAAGTGGAGAAGTCAATACTCACAATTTTCGCTCATGGATGTATGCTTTCGTGAGGACCATTACGATCAACACCGCTGATTCAATAATCAATTGGGTGGAGATTATCAGTGACAACATTGGTGAGCGACTCCGGAGTGTGAGGCAGATGTACAGCTTCAAAATGACTTCATACCTAGTATATGCAGCAGCCTCCCAGGGTATATTTTCCAAGCTGGATAGACGGGGCATACTGGCGAAAGATCCTATTTTTAGTGCTTCCCACAGTTGATAGTTCCTAAACACCACAAAGATTAGGTTCTTCTATGGATTCATCTTCAAATTAAATAGTGATCTGAAGACCATCAGGGTAAGTAAAGAAGCTTGGGAAGTTGTATCCCAACATGGCTGTATTTTCATCCAGTTTGCAGACTTCACGTATCTCAGGGTAACCGGCTTTTCGGGAGAACCAGTTAAGTTGCCAAGGTATCCAAGCAACAAGTGGGTCATCATGGAGCTGTGCAGACAGCTCATGGAGATGCATGACTTACAATCAAAGCGGCACAAGTCTACGGATTTCTTTCCAGTCACAGTGGGTTATTACAGCTGTCAGAGCATCCACAAAGCTAGAGGAGTTGAAGCTGAAATGTTTTCTGACTATGAACATGAGTTCTTCCCAGAACGGCTGAACTTTGACCCATATGGGGTAGCAAAAGAAGACAATCTCCCAAGAATACTCACATGTACCTTCCTTAGAAGACTTCTCGATGAAGTGCAGAAACGAGTATGAAGTAAGAAAGAAAGACTTTAGCAGGTTATTGGCGAAACAAGTGTCTGATTATGGTTTGGCACGGATACCTACAAATCTCGCAGATGGTGGGCATGTGATACTTGACTCATATCATCAGATGGGAGGGGATAGAGTTGTTCTTTAGGAAAACATTGGTGGCTGTCAGGCGATTGAGGAAAGATCTTCCGCAGTTTTGGTTAACATCTCGAACTGGTTGTTGACAAAGGGGTATTGCCTAGATGAAGCTTTGATGAAACAGATCACAGGTAACTTTTGTTAAGCACAAGATAATACTAAGAGGGGGGGTGAATCAGTATTATGATATTATTTTAAATTTAACACTTAATCTAAAAGATCCCAAACCCCTTTCCAGTATTATGATAATGTGAATCCAAGCCCTGACACTGATCTTTCCACTACCATCAAAAGTGGAGAGGGTTACCTTATTGGTAACTGCTGAAAATCCCTGTTCTGATGCGCTCTAGGCCTCTTGTCCTGTCCAGCCCTCATGCTATCTCTGCTCTGAGCACAATACTGTGGGAGGGGAAATACATCCATCACATGCTGCGGAAAACTCCACTCATCACTGACTACCATAATAGTATCCAGAAAAGCTACTTCTTCTGGTAGTCCCTCAATCTCTGGTGGGTCATCTCTAGGCCTATCTGCAGTCCGCATAGGCCTATCTGCAATCTGCATAGGCCTCCTCTCATTTGTATGAGTGTGTCTCCGCTCATTTGTATGAGTATGCCTCCGCTCACGGCGTGGCGATCCCCTAACACTCCCAAGCTTTGAAGGTGATCTGCTATGATCCCTGTAACCACTGGCAACTGATACGGATCTATCCCTCTTGTCATCCCTGTCCCGAAGCCTGCCTAATGCCAACCTATCCAAGGTAGTGCCCATGCGCTCCATGGTCTGTAACAACTGCCTCTGAGTGGCTGCCATATCCCGAATGAAATCCCTATCTAGATCTACATGTTCCTCTCGAGGAGGACTCTCAGGTCTATCACCCAAATATTCCATTCTGCCACCTCCTACAATACTAGCTTCGAGTCGTGCTCGTCTGCTTGCATTCAAACCTGATGTCTGTTTAATACACTCTCTACTTCCTTCCCACACAAGCTCGGAGGATACACTGCTCTGATACCACTGAAAGATCCCAAACCCCCTTTTTCTTGAATACTTTTTTTTTAAATATATATTGCTCTGGCTCAAATCTGAACTGATAACATCAAAAGGATCCATAGAACACCATACTAAAACTGCATAGATAAATTAAATAAAACAAACCCCGCAAACCAGGTGAATACAGAAAAGGCGCCTAGGGTTTAACAGGCAGATTTCTTCATAAACAATTCAGCCGTGTATTTAATAATGATTTCTGATGCTAAATATTAGGGCAATACAATTATAAATCTACAGATAGATTAATAATAAAGATTGTCCAAAACCCACTGTAAATGATTCAAACCAAATCGGTTTGATGTATAACTGATGCTAAAAATTACAATAATTATCTACCATGAAAATTACCTTAGATGCTGCATAAAACAACTGTAGAATAAGTTGCCCCACTCTAGAAGAAGTCTGTATGCCCACTGCTGCAATTTATTTCTCTTTCAAACTGCTGGAATGATAAAAACCTATGAATACAATGAAGATCCCTGAATAGGAACTCCTCTCACTGCTCCTGGGGTTTCCGTCCACAAGAGGAATAATCCAGAGAGTTTTCGTCCTTGGATTTTGTCTGCAAAAGCTCAAAGCTGACTGCTGGGAGAAAATAATAATAATCTGGAATGCCTTTACCCAAGTCGCATTTTTCCCTTATAGCCAAAAAAACCCTCCAAAGATACAAGTCGCACTTTTTCCCACATCAGCATAATTAATTTTTAATTAATTATTTCCTTCTTTAAGCAAGTTGTATTTTTGGCTTATTTGACCCTTCCCCAAGGCAAGTCGCATTTTTTACTTAGGAAGGCACATTAAATAATTTATTAATTTATTTAAATGCACTTTCCTAAGTCAAAGTCACTTAAACAGTCTATTAATTCAGTATATGTGCTTTAATAATATTTTACTTCATTTTTAGAACAATATAATAAAATTAATAAACCGAAGTCACCCTTGAAGACACCCTTTGGCCGTCGGGTAGACAAAACGGGCCAAAAGTCTTCGACCGAACTTTTCAAGAAAGAGGGACATTACATAATCTCATATTTGTAATCACAATTAATCAGTTTCATAGTGAATATATCAAAGCAATCAATGAATGCAAAGCAAACCAACACACTGCAAATAGACACGAATTTACGTGGAAACCCTTTCGAGAGAAAACCACAGAGAAAATCTTCTTTATTATATTTCTCAGATGTTTGTAGGCACCAACCTACAGGAGACACCAATCCCCAAGTTACAATTTTGTAGGCACCAACCTACAGGAGCACCAACCCTTTTTGCTAAGCACCAACTCAGCAAGAGACACCGATCTCTTCAAATATGAAGGCACCAATCTTCCTTACAAAAAACAAACTCTTTCCTATCTTTTATGTTGTTGTTGCTTCAACAGATGATAGAACAAAAATGCTACCAAGAATATTCTTCTGATTTATTTCAGTCCCTTCACATATATAAATCGTTGCAACTCTTCATTAAAAATAAATTTTCCCTTCACTCCTTTTTATATTTCATATTCTGCTCTTCTTCTTCTCTCCCTTAAACTTGAATGAAGCACTCAAATTGCTTGCCTAAATCAAATGATTCCATCTCCTTATATTTCCTTCTCACATCCTTTTGAAAAGACACATCATTCCAACCAACACAACCTTTCCATTATTTAATTAACCATCTTTTATTTTAATAATGCAAATACACATGTCGACCATAACTATAAAGTGGCACTATTTTCCAAAGGGGGTCGTTCAAAATAAAAACAGCATTTTTATATGGATTTTAAACCATCCTATGGACATATTTATTGCTCCTTTAATCACCCCTTATCATACTAAAACATGGAGATTTAATTTTGTCATTTGAATCTTCGTTTTCCCCATAAAACATGGCATATGAACACCTTAAAATGCTGATATCTCTCTCCTATGTACAGCTGTGTAGATCTCACTTAAACCATGATAATCCTTATGCAAAAACACTTCTTTTCATGTATTTAAACTTTCGTTTTCAGCCCTTCTATACTGCTGGTTATTTCCGTTACTTTCTACCATTTCCGTCAAAATCCGTCAACATCCGTCAGTAGTTCCGTCAGCTTCCGTTACATGATTCTGTTAACCAAATACATCAATGATTAAGCCTTTGACATCAATGACAATATTTCCAACACTTTACTGCAGGAGACTCCAGCAAAAGAAAGCACGAAGGTTAAAGTAGCAAAAGGCCGGAGAAGCTTAAAGTTCACAAGAAGTCTCACGTCTAGGAGAAGGCCAAATCTACAGCTATCGTGCTAGTTCAAATTTCTCCAGCATCATCAACCACTTAGATCCTCACCTCTCCATGCGGAGAAGTTGAAAGCACAGATGGCGGAGTTTGAAAAAGCATTATCTTTGGACAATTCAGAGGGTGGCAGTCACAATACGGTGGTAAATTCGGATAGCGCAGAATCAGAGCATGAGATGGTGGTGCACTCAATGACTTCTCGTTCCTCGAGAAGCAACTTTTCATCATGGTTGGCTTTTTAGACAATCCCAAAAACCAGAGAGAAAATCAACCTGGAGGAACACGAGTTTCAACTGCTCCTGAGTTTGGGCGGAAGAGATAGAAGACCTAAAGTTGCCAAAATAACATCTAGGTTGATTATTGAAGAATCAGGACAGAAGTTCACTGAGTTATCAGCTCCAGCAGAAGGAAAGCACAAGGGAGAGTTCACGACGGCTGATATAGCAGTGACCAAAGTGCCAATAGGTCAAACCACCACAGAAGGATTAAAGCAGGATACACAGACACTAATGAACGTTTTATTCCTTAAGCTTGACAAAGAGAAGGCTAAGAGAGCCAAGCTTCAAAAGCAGGTGTCCCAGCTATGTGAGATCATTGCTAAGGTTGTCAAACCTTCCTCTCAGCCCATTCTAGCACATGAGCAAGTGAGTAATCATCTGATGCAGGAGGTGGAAGATGCAGGGGACCAGGTCAAAGCTATTGCTAAGTGGAAAGAGAAAATCATTCACCAAGCTTCAAAGCAGTTCGAAAGGATACCAGCTGAATTGGAGAATATGTACAGCACAGTATCTCAGCTAAAGGAACTGATGACACAGATAGAAGATGAGAATATAGTTGCTGAAAGTCATCTAGATATTTTAGCTAAGATACACTCGTTGCCAGAGGATGTGCTAATTGCAGAGAAAATTGCACCTAGTGGATTGATGGAAAAGGGGAAGCAGTTAGAAATTTCAGTTTCCTTCCGCATAGAGATCCTCAAGCTCATGTTGAAAATGATGCAGTTGTTGGAAAGTAAGATGGGAGAAGTGTCAGAGAGCATCCCAGATGAATTACCTGCTACCCATGAGGAATTTATTTTGGTTGTGCAGAAAGAAATTGATGAAGCCACCATACCTTTCACGATGGATTCAATTGGCAGACTCATAAAGCTTCAGGCAGATGTTGAGGGATATGGGCCTGGTTTAGAGAAGGTAAAGGCTAACACTGCTGCTTTGTCCAGAGGATTGTTGTAGTTCAAAACCAAGAGAGAGGCTATTGTTAAAACAGATGGGAAGGTATTGAATTACATGTTTGACAAGTATATTCAATATTAGAACAACAAGAAAGTATAGGTGTTACAGCTGGCAAATCTTCTTTCTTCTCTTGTTTTCTATGTTCCTGGATGAAAATGTAAGATTAAAGTTATTGATTTAAAAACCAATACTTTAAGTTATTTGGAAAGATTGTTTAAGATAGGTGACAGATGTGCACAATTTTGGCTTAAACTCCTAATGCATGTCACTAAGAGAGGAATTCTAGGAAGATGATTGCCAAATGTTCCCTTTACTACTTCTTCATGTTCTAATTCAGTTGCAGTTTCCCATTTGTAATTTCCCCTCTACACATTATAAGTAGAGGAAGAACCTAGGGGTTAAAGGATGGGAATTTGTAATCAGCATTCTTGTGTTCCAAACTTTGAGCTGAAACCCCTGATAGGTTTCTGCAAGCAAAGGAATAGAGAAGAGATTTCCGGAGAGCTTTGTGTCAACGGTGCATTCGTCTCTTATTTCTTTTTAGATCTCTGCATAAACTGTGTTTTCTTAGATCTAAATATGAAACTTTCCCTTGCTTCAAATTCTGCATTTTAAGATCTATTTATTTTGTCTATGTGCATGTGATCAACTGTGTCAACTATTGGTTAGGTTGCACATCTCCTTTCCTTTCTTCTCGTATTTACTTATTTCCCTTTCCTGCACATATTGCTCACAGCTGCTTACTTGCTTCAAAATCACCTGGTTATGGTCCATGAGCTACGCAATTAAAGTAAAACCAACAGATAGATACTAGAAAATATAATTGACAAAATCTTACACGGGAGCCTCACCGGTAAATGAGGGAGATTTATCTCATGACTGCTTAGGTTTTCAGCTGTGCAAAAAATCTAGCCAACAAGCTGATTTGTGATTTTGCACAATTTCACCTTAAATCATAGTGATCCACGTGTCTCTATCCACGTTATCACAACTACGCATTCATCACTTTTGTCACTACCCGCTTTTTGTTAACCTACATGCATGTGAGGGTCTCACTATTAGTCTCAACATAAGTGTACCACGTGTAGTCATTGTATTTTTTTCACTATTAAATCATTGGGACTTGTAACCTTGTGGCCTCGCAACAAATTAACATGATCCCTTTTTTCCCTTTTTTATTTTGTGGATGTGATGAGATATTAAACTCCCATCATAGTATATCATATCCACTTTACACTTCACTATTTTGAGTGACAGCTTGTGGTCTTGGGAGATTACACCATGTGGCATCATCCCATTTCTCTTCACTACACCCTCACGCACATGTTGCTTTATTAACCCAAGCACTTTGAGACTCATGGATGCAAAATCTTCTCCATTTCACTTTGTGTACTTGTCACATCCGTTTCACTATTCATTAAACTATGTTCACTCTATTGGCACTAAAAATAAATTTTGATCTTTTGTGCCTGTGGTGTGACCTGTGAACACGTCATTGTGATCCTTCATGCTTGAGGAAAAGAGTTAGAAATCTAGAGATAAACTTATTGAAATAAAGTTCGAATATTTTTTGGTTGAAGCAACATTTACTGTGAACCCAGATGCTCATGCATCATACAAACAAGGTAAGAGTTTTGTGACCATAGCACTCACAACCTTGGGATAGATGGTAGAAACATATTTTTGGATTGAGAAGTAAAGCCACGGTGTGCCCTTAAACATATAAGGTATCTCCTGAACTTCTAGCCACCTGCTAGATCATAAACCGTCCTCCTCTGCCTAGCTCTTCTCATCCACCACTTCTCCCTGCCCATTACATGGGCATGGTCTAATCCACCTCCACCAATCATCTCTATTTGTCTTTTTCCAACTTGTTGTGGGTTTCCGCCCACCACTGTCTATCCACCTCCACCAAGTTCTACTATGCGCCCATTCCTATTTCCACTCTACCACTGGAATTTGTGACTTTGGGTCACTTCTCCTCTCTCTTGAAATCCCTTAGCACCAATCCTTCCTCTGCACTCTATCCTCTACCTATCGAAAAATGATGGAGAACAATCTTATCTTCCTCTTCCTATGCAAACTTTGCCTCTGTGCATTGTTTTCTACCCATCATCACATGATAGAGAACATACTCTCCTCCTTGCGTGGACTGTCTCACATTGTTCATTCGATCTACACTCAACAAAAACTTTCATTGCATTCACCCCTTCCTCCTCAGCTTGTGTGCTGAGCGACTCAGCACTTTTGTGGGCATTACAATAATTATTAATTACCCATCTTCTCCACTAGTATCTCTAGGATGGCCCTCACGTCATCCTTTGTTGTTGCCCTCATTGCAGCTTCAAACAACTCCACTGCCTCTGTTGTAACATCCTCCTCTTCTGCTGCTTCCACCTGCATGATGCCTTCAAAGAGATCATTTACCTCTTCACTTTCTCCACCTCTAACTGTTGCACTTCTCTCACCATTTGCAACAAGATCTGCATCAAGGGAGCCAAATAATCACCCTTATCTATTCCTCAAGTAAGAGATAGTCTTCTACTTATTATCTATCGAATATGAGGACCTTCACGACCCATCATCCTAGTTTCCACATCTACTTTCTTAAAACCTCTTCATCTCCCTCTAATGGAAGATCATTTTCTTCAAAATTTGCATCATGTGCATGCACTGGAACATCCTTCACCTCTACCTCCATTTCCTATGCATTATTTCTCGAAGACTTCTTCAATCCACTACTAGGTCCTCTTATTTCAAGAAACCTTCTCCTGTTCATCTCTGCAACACATGGAGTGATACATGTTCTCCTCCTTCCTTTTGCATCTCCTGCAATAACCTCCTTCCATGCTATTTAGCATGACTTGCACAAGCTCCAACTCCTTCCTCTTCTCAATTTCTAACATAAGTGGTATAGACTCTCGTTTCCTCCTCTTTTCCTCGGCTTCTACTCAGACTTTCCTATCTCTCACAAAAATCTTCAGCTCAACCACTTTTGTTGTGTATCTCTCACTCATCTTTCTCACCTTTTTCCTCTCACACACATCTAACCCACTATTGCAACCTCTCTATTGCAAATCCTACATAGGTTACACACACCTCTCTTTACCACTCTCTCAACACTCTATTCTCTACCCACACGTACAAGATGGAGAACTACCCTCTACCCATGGTTCACTCAATGGAAGATGTATCCTAAATTCTCTACCTACCTATGCGAAATGGAGAATGCTTGATGTACCCTCTACCCATCATTCACTCAATGGAGGATGCACACTTAGTTCTCTACCCCCCACACACGATGGGTAACACCCAACTCTACTACACTCTTGACCTCTACCGATTTTTTCCTAATGAAGACCAATGTCGAACTCTCTCACTCATCCTAGAGTTGTTGCAAGCTGTGATACCATTTGATGCAATCGTGGTAAGGAGGTCCAATGGAGGACTTCCTTGGGCCATGCAGCCTAGAAATTCATAAAAAATAATGGCTACAGACAAGACTCGTGTGCAGCAAAAAAAGTCAGAAAACATTTTTATTGCTTTCAAATGAGTATGTTACAACTACACACCTACACATCCACCACTATGGCTCGATTACAAACGTGTGTGTGTGTATATATATATATATCACTAGTATAATTATAATAATCCCAAAAAGGACATGCTACACACACACACACACACTACAATCTAGATTTGCAGACTTCCACAAAACTCTACGTGAATTTGGCCTAGTTATCCCCAACAGATCTACTCAAACCTGCAATTATAGAAAGCCTGTGCTAGCAAATTACAATTTCCTTGAGAATAACTTTATATACTCAATCCTCTAGCTGTTAAACCAACTCCATTTTCTAGCCAAAAAACAACTAACAATAGCCAACGTTTTTCCAAGTGGCATGCCCCCTTCTCTCTCAAGCTCTGCAGATTTTATCTGGGGTTCCATCATGAGTTTTGTGGATGCCCAACAGCTTCAATCTCCACTTTTAGAGGTGTTTCATATTTTCCTAAGTGGCCTGTGAACTGTAACTGCTATGCAGATTCGTGAGTTTTCACAATTTCACCTTAAATTGCAGTGATCCACATAGCCTCTATTCATGTTACCACATTATTGCAGTTACACACTTGTCACTTTCCACTTTGTGTTAACCTCGGGGGATATTCAGTTATAGTTATTTGTTAATTGTTCAATCATTGTGAAATGTGGCCTTGCAGGATTGTGACGCGTGTCACCATATCACACCTTCTCGCCATACAATAATGTGATCCCCATTTTTCTGTTGTTACTCTGTGCTATTACGTGTATACAATGACATATTAAACTCACCTCATAGTATATCATGACCGCTTTACACTTCACTGTTTTTAGTGACAACATGTGATCGTGTGGGATTATGCCACATGGCATCATCATACTTCTCCACCCTATGCACTCACGCACTTGTCACTTTATGAACCCAAGCAATTTAAGACTGCATTTGCGACCTGGTGTCCCCAGATTTCATCCTGAAATCTGAGACTACCCTATCCAAAAAAAAATTGTACTTTTAAAATAATGGGTCGTTTTGTGTTTTTATTGCCAGAAAGTTCTTGTATTGCGTCAAGATATTCCCAAAGAGCCATATTACCCTTTTTCGCCAAATACCCAGATGCCCAAAATTGTTATATTCTGTCGTCGGGATTTGTCTGTGGGAAATTTGTATTTAATTATTTTGAGCCCCGTTTGAGGCAATTAGCGCTCCGGTTTAATTCTGTTGTGATCGTACATATTGTTATTCCCATATACCAGTAGGGTTTTAACCAGGAATGCATTATGGACTTTATTTGTGACTTCGGGCAACGTTTTGTGTTTTTGTGTTTTTCCCGTTTCGTTTTCTGTGAAATTTCTCTAGATCAATTCCTTTGCCGGTTTGGCCTAATTCTTGGCCTGGAGTAGTTGGAGATCACATACGCACGTTGTGCCAGAAGGAAGTTGCCATCGCAGGTTTGGTTCACTGGGAAAAGACGAAGTCGTGCACCAAAAAGCCTCTTCTAGGCTGGCCGCATTTTTGGAAAAAGAAGAATTGAAGTGGATCATGGGAAAATTAGAAGCAGCATGCAGGTGGAAATTTTGTATCTGCCTAGCAGGGTACTTTTTCCCATGGAAGCAACGCTACTTAAGTGACAATGGGAAAATTAGAGGCAGCAAGCAAGCGGGAATTTCTTACCTGCCTTGCAGAGTAAAAATTCTCATTGTGGAATAAAAGAAAAAATCACTTAAGTGAATCATGGGATTTTATTGCCTGCCTTGCTGGGTAAATAATCCCATTATGAAATTCAAATGACTTAAGTGAATCATGGGATTTTCAGGGCTGCCTTGCAGGGTAAAAAATCTCATTGTCATGTGTTTCTTAAAAATAGAATTCTTTATGCCAAAAAGTGTGACCCCTTTGGGGAAGGAAAGGCAGCCTTTAAATTAATTAATTTAATTAATTATTCACCCAATTTTGGTGCCCAGGCTTGTGGAAAAGTCAACAGAGGTTAAAGGACAAAAGGTGGTTGAAAATAGACTGTTCTAAAATTAAATAAATAAAATTTATTTAATGCAGCCCCTTTATGTCAAAAGTGCGCCCCTTTTGGGAGAGAAATAATACTTGTTAAAGTATTAAATGATTAAATTAATTCTTATATTCAGTAGCTAAGGTCAAAGCATACTATGAGGCTTGAGTTAACTGGAAGCAGAAGTTTAAAATTAAATAAATTTAATTTATTTAATGGCAGCCATAAGCATGCACAAAATAGGCGCCCATTTGAAGAGTGAAGCTTATTAATTCATTAATTAATTGCCAGTAACAGCTAAGGGCATTATTAATTATAGAATCACAGGATTATATAAGCAGGGCTACCATAAGGATGAATTAATTAATTCACAAGTAAAGAAGTGCAGCCCAGAGGAAAAGTGCACTCCCATTTAAGAGGATTTTTGCTCAAAAGAAGGTGAAATTAATGCTAAAAGCTTCCAATTTTGGCGCACAGGTTGAAGGAAGTTGATTTGTGTCTGGATAATTGTTTGCATAAGTGATACAGATGCTCAGGTGAATTGGTAAAATTCATGCTCCCTTTGCTGCAAATACAACCTCAAATTTTGGGGCAGCAGCTTAATTAATGTATATTTTTCTGATAAAATTCACTGTTCACGCTCCGGTTTGCCATCTTTTATCTGACTTAATTGCAGGAATTCATTTACACAGGTGCTTTAATAATGAAACGAGCTTTAATCATGTCCAATCATTTGATATAAATCCTCTGAATCATCTGAAGAATTATCCAGTCTGCACCAGTTTTAAAGAATTCCGGCCATAAGACGAAAAAGACTTATCAGACCAGATAGACAAAGCCATGGCCAAGAGGGATGAAAAGAGCACAAAGAGTTATGCATCACTTCCAAATGTTCAGACATAGGCGACCCTAATCTAGTCCGGAACTCCTTCCGACTTGATTGATAGATCCAGAGCAACAGGAAAGACTTCAACTCATGCGTGTGTTTTTAAAGCAGTAGAATTATCGATTGCAGTCTGTCCATGGCATGCCCATTGTCAAGTTTGTTATGAGTTTGCTAGGTCTTACCATCCTTCAATCCGACAAGTGCCGGGATGCCTACGGTGACAACATAATTCGGTGGACAAAGAGTTCATCAATTATGTTTTTGAAGATTTGGCTCGCAAGTGGTGCTTCCATTAAGCTTCGGATGCCTGCAATAGTGGGAGAAGCTAGAGTTGACCTCATGAACATAATAAACAACAGATACATGAAGAAGCCCAGATCTCCTAATTCCCACAACCTTCCGCATCCAATCTGGTATATAAGAGGTAGATGATAGTTGCCAATTGTTTGTAGATAAATGGGGGCGAGGCGAACGCTCACAACTTCCATACATGGATGTAACTTTCATCATCAGGACCTTAAGTCAACACGGTTGATTCCATATCAATTGATCGAAATCATTAGCGACACATTGTGAGCATAACTCATCCGTGAAGCGTACTTTCAACTTCAAAAGCCGTCCTCCCTTGGTATATAAAATACGCGCAGCTTCACAATGCATTTCTCCACTGGATAGATGGGCGTTCTAGGACCCACTTTCGATTGCTACCCCAGGCTTCCTCTGTACCTGCGTGCAGAAAGATTTCAAAATGGTCATGATGTTCTTCTACGCATTCATTTGCAGCTAGACAGTGACCTAATGCCAACAAGGTAAGCAGGAAGCATGGTAAGCCGTATACGAATTGGCAGTCTATTCATTCAGTTTAGTGCAATTCAGCATACTCCGGGTTACTAGCTTTTCTGTAGAATGATTTAGCTGCCCAAATATCCGCAATGATGATTGATCACCATGGAGCTGAGCAGGCAACCATTGTGGAGATAAACAACGACTTCATCTAAACGGCACCAGGTCTCGAGCTTCTTCCCTCTTCTTCACTTCCTTTCCTGTCACTGTTGAACTTATAGCTGCCAGACAATTCATAAGGCCGGAGTATTGGAAGCGGAAATGTTATCCGAGTTAGCAAACGAGTTCCTTACCGAACCCGGCAACACTGAAAATTCGATCCATTTTGGAGTAGCCAAGAACGACTATCTCCCCAAGAGTACGCACATATGCCTTCATTAGAGGAATGGATGAAGTGCACAAAGTGAGTACGAGGTAGAAAGAAGGATTTCAGCAACTATCAACACGACAAGTGTCGACGTTGGGTAGCACGGATACCTGTGGATCTTAAGTGATAGGAATGTGTTTACTTGACACTCCATCAGGGCGAAGATAAAGCCGTACTTCGATACCATAGGGCTCCATACAAAAAAAATGAGGAAAAGGTTCTGGTGCTAGTTCTGGTAATACTTCAAACTGGTTGTTGAAGAAGGGATATTGCCTTGATAACATTGCGAATCAAGTCACGAGCAACTTTTCGGCACAGGAATTCCTCTCAATAGGAAAGGAGGGAAAGCAAAAAGGTCCGGAAGATAAGTACACAGAGAGGTCTCATCCAAGCGAAGATCACTTCACGCTTACTTTAGTCTGGCTTTCTCCAGCATTCAATACTTTCACCCACTATGGCACCTCAGCAGACACTTTCCATTCCCACTGAATCCGGCAACATATCCTTCTCTCCTCATCTCATCCACCTCATTCAGCACCTGTTCCTGAAGAGACGTTGAAGCTACAGATGGCGAGTTAAAAGAGTTTTGTCCTTGATGATTTAGAAGATGCACCATACCCTTTAGCGTGTTCTGATGGAGAGGAAACAAAGCGGGAATAGTAGTACCCTCAGCAACTTCTCATTTTTCGAGAAGTAACTTCTTCCAATGGTTGGCTTCATATTAATTAGAATGATTCCAAAGCTAGAATGGAAATGAGCTCGGAGGAACTGCTTGGAGCGCTACTCCGGATTCTAGGCGAAAATACAAGAGCCTAAAGTTGCTAACGTAACTATCAAGGGTTATCATTGAAGTCGGTGCAGCATTTTTTGCTGAGATTTAGTTCCGTGGACAGAAAAAAAAAAGGATGAGCCCCCACCAGAAGTATGTAACATAACAAGAGTACCGCATCAGTCAAGCGCACCAAAGAAGGAAACAAGAAAAGCAGGTACCGACATTGATGATGCTCTATTCCTTAGGCTTGACGAGAAAAGGGCCACGAAAAGACGAGCTTCAGAAGCAGGTATCTCAGTTGGCGGATCATAGCAAGGTTGCTAAATCTTCACTCAGACCATTCAGAACAGGGAGTGATCATCTTAATGGCAGGAGATGGAGGATGCGCAATCAGTGGAAAGCTATTGACAAATGAAAACTAATTATTCGTCAACTTCTGTACAATGGAGATGACCCAGCTCGCCTGAATGTTTTGAATGAATGGTGCAGCAAATCAGCTGAACACTGGACGACATAGTAGATATGAACCAGTTCTAAGTAAAACCTCAGTACTTTGGGGCCCGAAATCTACAAGTTTCCGAGAGAATATTTGGTTCAGAGCGATTGTGCCGGAACGATCAGTTGAAAAGGGGAAGGCCGTTGAGTTTGCAGTATCTTTCCGTTTGGAGATCTACAGAGTTTTTGCTGAAGAGTATGCAGGCACTTTTGAGAGTAGACATTGATCCCTACCAGACCATATCATTTGTCTTCACTAGAGAGGAAGTGGTCATAAATGTTACTTCATATGTAAAGATCGTTCCTGTCAGAGTGTCTAATTCCCTGGAAGGTCTCGTCTAATTGACAAGTAAGAATTATGGCGACGTAAGCCTTCACAATGAATTCCAATTAGCAGACTGGTGGCACTAACGATGAATGTTGCTAGGTTCGGCGGCGGGCCGAGCTTGGATATGTGGAAGCGTGTATCAAGGTGTTGTACGAAGACTTTGCTACAGTTCAGGACAGAAAAGGAGCATGGCTCAAACATGAAAGTGCTAATACATTTTCGACAAGTATCCAGTATCAGAACAAAAACAAGACATCAATGTTAGAGTTGACATGACTTCTAATTTTCACAATGTTCCCGGTAATTGAAACTTTAAAGTTATTGATTTGAACCATTACTTAAAGTTATGTGGGACAATTCTATAGTTAAGTTGATACATGTGTCACTTAAGTGAGAAGTTAGTGGAGGTGATTGTCAATGTCATCTTTACCTTGTTATGTTTCAGTTTGAGTTGAGTTTCCATTTTGTACTTTCCCTTCACATTTTATAAGTAACGAACTTTCGGGTTCCTGATAAAATTTATAGTAGCATGCGTGTTCCAGACTTTGTGCGGAAATCTTGACGCACTTGGTGTCACCCAGATTTCTATGAAATTGCGATTACCCTATCCGAAATTTTTTTTCGTACTTTTAAAATAGGGTTCATTTTGTTTTTTTTTATTTAATTGTCTAAGCTCTTGTAGTGCGTGATACTCTTCCCAAATAGCTATATAAGCCTTTTTGGCAAATACCCCCAGATCCCTACCCCCCCCCACATATTTATATTCTATCGTCGGATGTTTTGGGGAATTTTATTATTCTTTTGATCCCCGTTTGAGGCTTTTGCAGCTCTGTTTAAACTCTGTTTATCACATCGAACATGTCATTATTCCCATGTCCAGAAGTGGTTTTAACTTTAATAAGTTTTGGGCTTTATTTATGAACTTTTGATCATGTTTTTTCGTGTTTTTGTATTGTCCCGATTTCGTTTTCTGTAAATTTCTTTTAACAATTCCTTTCCTGGGTAAGGCCCTTCTTGGCCTCGAGCACTAGAGAACATAACGCACCTTAGGCTCGGAGGAAGTCACATCGGAGGTCTGGATCACTGTGAAAAAACAAAAGTTAAAATGCAGAAAGACCTGGCGGGGTTGGCGCATTTTTGGAAAACAAACCGATTAAGAACGCAATGGGAAAAATAGAAGCAGCAGGCAAGGTTAAGAATTTTGTCCCGTCCTAGCAGGTCTTTTTTCCCGTGATATAAAATTTCATTCATTAAGCTGCATGCGGAAAAAAGAAGCAGCGGGCAAGGTGGGAATTTGTACTGCCTAGCAGGTACGTTTTCCGTGATTATAAAAATTCCAGTTAAGCTGCATTGGAAAAGGTGAATGCGCAGCAGGCGGGAATTTAAATTGTCTGCCTTGCATGGTTAAAATTCCCAGGTGAAATGAAAATAAGTGATTAATAAGTGAAATTCATGGATTTTATTGGCCTGCATTGTCCGGTTAATAACTCATTGTCAATGTCAAATCACTTAATTGGATCGGGATTTCCGTGCTTCCTTGCGGGTCAAAATCCATTGTGAAAATTTTTCAAATAGAATTTCTATATGCAAAAAATTGCGGCCCCCTTTAGTTAGAAGATGGCAGCCTTAAGTGGATTAATTTAATTAATTTTCTTCTAAAAAGGGCACTCAAGTATAGAAGTCATCAAAGCCATGGGAATAAAAGAAATAGAAATTAATAATGGATTAAATTTGATTAAATTTAAATTTATTTAAAGGCTGCCCCCTTATGTCCAAAAGTTGCGGACCCATTGGATAGAATTATGATTTTTGAAGCATTAAATCTTAAATTAAATTAAATTCTAATTTTCAGGCGGCTTGTTTAAGGCACACCTGTGAAGCTTAAGTGAAGTGAAGATTGGATGAATTAAATAATTAATTTAATTTATATTGGATGACTGTCTTAAACTGCTATTTTTAAAAGAGAGAGCTGATTTTTATTATTAATTGTCATGAATAGGAAGGGCAAATTATTCATATAGATTGTGAGGGTTTATATAAACATGGGCTGCCATAACAGGGTGAATTATTTATCACACAGGTAAAGAATTGCACCCAAGAGGAAAATGCCGCACCCATTTGAGAGGATTTTGGCCAGACCACGGGAAAACAAGGCTAAAAGCTTCAAATTTTGGCATGCTCTGAAGTAGGTTGATTTGTTGTTTGCATAAGTGTTACAGGTTCTAAGGTGACGTTGGAAAAGTTCATAACTCACTCTTTATAGTGCAAATTAAACATCGAGTTTTGGGGCATCAGGCTTGAAAAGTGTAGATTTTTCAATTAAAATTCCACTATTCAGCTCCGATGCCATCTTTGTCTGGATTAACCTACAGAATTTCATTATCAGGTGCTTACAAAGAAAAACAATTTTTTGGGCTTTAAAATCAATGGTCCATACATTGCATATATCCTCCGAATCTGAAGAAATATCTAATCTACAACACCAATTTTGAAGAATCCAGCCAAATAAGAAGAAAAGAAAATTCAAAAACAAAGATAACAAAGCCATGCGAAGAGGAGATGAAAAGAAAGCAGCACGATGGAGGATAAACTCACTTCCAAACTTGCATCATAGGAGACAAAGACTCTAGGTCCATAACCCGCTTTCCAGTTGATTTGATAAATCCAGAGCGTGGAAAGACTTCAATCATGCTGCGGTTAAAGCAGTGGAATTATCCGAGCTGCAAAGCCTTTCCATGCAATGCCCAGTTGCCAAAGTTTGTTAATGGAGTGTGCTAGATCTTAGCATCCTTCATCCATCATGCGAGATGCTACGGTGAAAGCACTAAGTCGATTGTGATGCCGAGTTCTCAATATATTGAAGATTCCGGTGCGAAGGTGGTGAATTCCTTAAGTCTGTCACGATGCCGGATGGAAACGCGAGATGTTATCCACGAGTATGAGCAAAGTTTCTTCCCCGCATGGCTGACCTTCGATCCATTTGGAGTAGCTAGTGGAAACAATCTCTCAGGTACACAACATGGTGATCCTTCATTAGAAAATTTTGGATGAATTCAAAAGTAGTACAAGGTTTAGAAAGAATTAACAGGCTATCACCAAAGCACGTGTTCGACTTTGGACTATCGCACTAGCGCGATACCTTGATTCGTAAAGATCAATGTAATGTGGTACTTGACACTTACCATCAATGGGAGGAGATAAACCGCCTACTTCAGGATAAGTATGAGTCTGGCATACAATTAAGAAAGATTAGAGCTGTTTTGGTGAATACTTCAAACTGATGCTTACGAAGGATTATGTCTTTATGAAGCATTATGAATAAAATCACCCGGGAAACTTCGGCGAGGGATTCCTCATCGGAAGCACGAAGATAAAACACAGAAGTCCAGAAGTTTGAAAGAAGAACCCATCAGATCTCAATCAAAGGCGACTCACTTCTACAACCATGGCTTTAGCTCCGTCTTCTCCGCACCTAGTACTTCCAAATTGCACCGCGAGCAGGATACTTCCATGCCTCTACTGATCCAGGACATTCATTTCTCTCTCAGCCACTCTGTTTCAGCAACCTGTTTCCAGAGAGATGTTGAAGTGGCAGATGGCGATTTCGAAAGAGCTTTGTCCTTGGATATTCAAAGGACTGTGCAGCCCTAAACACGTGGCACTTTTCTGATGAAGAGTAGACCGAGCGGAATGGTAGTGCACTCCGCGACTTCTCATTCTCCGAAAGTAACTTTCTCGGAATGGTTGGCTTCGCAGTTTGGTTCCAGAAGCGAGAAGGAGATGCACTTAGAGGAGGCAACGACTTGTAGCTACTCCAAAATCTGGCGGAAGAGACTCAGTCCCTAATTTGCTAAGGTACTTCAAGGTTATCATCCGAGGATTCAGGAGATAAGTTTGCTTAGATATCAATTCCGACAAAAGGAAGATGGAGGATGAGCTCACGCAGAAGATGTGACGTACCAAAGTACTCTCAGTCAAGCCACCCACTGAATGATTAAAGCAGGATACGCATACATTGATGATGCTCCATTTCCTTAGTGCTTGATAAGAGAAAAGGCGGAGAAAGATGAACTGCAGAAGCAATTAAATTTCATTGTGGCGAATCATACCAGGTTGCTAACACCCCTCCATTCAGCCCTTTTCAGACATGGTGAGTGATCATCTTATACAGAATGGAGAATGCAAGCAACAGTAAAAGCTACTTTGACGAATGGAAGGATTTGATATTCGTCACTTCTGTACAACTTGGAGAGTGTCAGCCAACCTAAAGGTTATGAATGATGCTGGCAAATCAGATTGGAACTGTGACTAGCATAGTGGACCTGAACACATTTGCTGATATTACCCTAAAGTATTTTGGCCGAGATCACAAGCTGCCGGGAGATGTATTGGTTGCGGAGCATGATGTCTGGATGATCAGTTGAGAAGGGGAAGCAGCTAGAGTTGCATTATCTTTCCGTTTGGAGATCTGCGAGTTTTGCTGAAAAGGATGTAGGCCCTTGAGAGTAGGACATCATCCTTCTAGACGTATCATTTCTTTCACTAGAAGGACCTGGTCATAGGTGTTACCTCATACATGCCTCGTATTCCTACACGTCCTAATTCCTGCAACGGGTCTCTCGATGTACAAAAGAGCATTGGATAAAGCTACTACGACTTTCATCACGATGAACTCTATAGTGACTTGTGGCGTTGCAGGCAGATTGCGAGGTTTGGGCCGAGCGTTGGAGATGTTGATGCGTGCTCACAGTGGTTTGATGAGGATTGCTGCCGTTTCTGGACAGAGAAGGAAGCAGTGGCTAAAACGATGGAAGATGCTAAAATCACATGTTCGACAAGTATCCTCCGAGATCAACACAAAAAGGAAGGCATAATGTTCAGCTGGCATGACTGCTTCTATTCTTTCTTCTTCATTTTCTAATGTTCCTGGATGAATTGTATAACTTTAAGGTTATTGGTTTTTGCAACTATTCTAAACATTGTGGAACCGTTCTATTAGTTTATTGATTACATGGGTCAACGTAGAAGAAGTTTAGTGGAGGAGATTGCCAAAATGTCCATCTTTACTTGTTTGTGTTTTAGTTTCGTTTAGAATTCCCATTTTGTACTTTCCTCCTCCATTCTATAAGTTGGAGAGAACCTTCGGGTTCATGATCAGAATTTGAACATCAATCTTGTATTTCTGAGATTTGTGTTCGCCCCTGAGGCCACTGAGGCAAAGTACCCAAAGGAGCCGTTTTCCTTCCGAAGAACTTGGTGTCACGGTGTACTATGTTTCTTTCTTTTAATCTTAGATCTCCTAATACACTGTTTTATTTTAGATTTGGTATCTAGAGCTGGGCCTTTGTGTTAGAATTTTGTGTTTATAATCTATTGGATTCTTCTTGTGCAATGCAATTTAGCTCTGTCATCTACTTGATTGGGATGGCACTCTTCCCCTTTCTTTCTTGTTTAAATGTAATTACGCATTCTCCATAAACTTTTTCCTTTCTTTAAACAAAAGCTCTCCTTTGCTGCAAAACTGTCGGTTATGGTTTCCTAACTGAGTAGTTAGTAAACCCCATTTAAATATTAGCATACTTAAATTGACAATCTACATGGGAGGCCTCCACGATTCATGGGGAGATTTATCTTCATGACTTGCCTATGTTTTGTGTTTACACAAAAAATCTACCAACAGTTTTAGCTATTTCCGCTGGGACATCAACTATCTTTGTAGATCAAAGCTTATCTCTTGAAGATCGAGTGTTTTCCACCAAAAGCTCAACTGTTTTGAACGTCTATTCACCTGAAAAAATCGTGAAGGCGGCAAGACGGAACTAATCATTTCTTCATGCTACAGGAGCAATTCAAATTTAATCATCTCCTCAGTTAAAACCGCAATCTAGTCTCTCAACCAAGAAGGAGAGTGCACACCATCCAGATCGGATTGTCTTCAGCATAACTAGCGGCTGGACTTATCCTCAAGTCTAACAAAATGAAGGACGTGCCCCATCATCATTCAGAATCAATAACCAAAGTACCTGTCCCAATGGGGAGCAGCTTTTGGCCTTTTCAACCTGACTCCACCTATGCACGATCCTCCAGAAGGGATCCGAAGAATTTTCAAAATTCTTTGGAGTTGGACAGCAACCCGGATGATCATTTGGCGGCCTTCTTTATAATCGCTTGTGGTGGTGCTTTGCAGTAGAGCATGAAAATTTCTCATTCAGACTCTTCATTGAACTATACATGACTGGCTTGAGAATGGTTCTTTTCTATCGGCTAGCTTCCTGGCACCATAACCAACTCAACTAGGGTGACTATCCGTGAGCAAGTTTTGAAAGATCACAAGCTGCAGAAGACGCTAGCCAACTTTGATCACCCAACTTCCGCAATTGAAGAAAGAGTCAGGCGAGAACATGCGGGCTTTATATTGCAAGGTTTCAGAGGATTTTAAAAAACCCCACTTCCTTCTGCCGCATTGAGCGATGAAAACAAAGACGTTTTTATAAACCCCTCTATTTCACGAAGTTGGATATCAGTTGAGAAGGGCAAGACCTTTAAATCTACTTGAAAAGCAAAATGTTGCCGTGGTAATTTGGGACGACTTGACATGCTGGGAAACTCATACCACCATCCACACATGGGTGATGGCAACTTCTTCAGAGTACTTCAGATCCTTGTTGCAGATGACTGCTATGACATGCTGCAGATCAAGAAGCAGATCTTCAAGAAGGATGGCAATCGCCTCAGAAGATTGCTCCTACCACCCGGACTTCAATGTCAAAACCAAAAATCAAACCGAAACAAACTTTGCTGCTACACCACACGGTTGGCAATAAAAGTCTGCCCAAGGAATAACTTGGAAACTAATGAAAGAGGTCTCGGAATTGATTAATCATTCATGATGGATTTTCATCTCACTAGCGACTCCAATTTTGGTTTACCCCTGGACTATAACGAATCTGACGATGGCTATTATGAATCTTTTGAGATTCTAATGTCCACAAAACACATTTGGTGTTCACAAGGTCTCAGACGCGACCAAAAATGCCGAGCAATCCAAACGAAGCGGCCGAAGAGAAAAGAGAAGTCCCTGGCCCTGATGTTTACTATCTTGAAAAAGGTGAGCACCTTCCTTCTTCAATTAATGCCTAAGATAATAATTCAAATCTTTTCTTTCAATTCACAAGCAAGAGCCACGCACATCCTGATGAACAAGTCAAGCTTCGACATATTGATTACACACATCAAAGGAACAAGGTCCAAATGTCCAGAAAGCTGGTGTTTGAGGGGCATTACGACTCAGCTAATAGATTGGTCAAATATTGAAAGTACCGGTCCTCGAGCCCACAACATAATACTCCACAGGTATCTTGCAATCCAAATAATACTCCTTCAAATAATCGGGCTGCAGTTCTTCTCCTTCTATCTACCACAAACTTCTCTGCTACATCGAAAGTATTGACCATTTATGTGTCATTTGCTATCCACGGTACCAAACTAAGCAATTGCATTTTTGGACTCTGAGCTTCTGATAATGTCATCCTACCAATTGTTGATGCCTTTGGGTCTCACATTGACGAAACCCATCGACTAGTTATTCAATGGAGATCAAGTCCCTCTTGTGGCAAAATCAAAAGATTGCGGCAGGCAATAGTTCTTACGGCACACTGAATTCGAGAGTCCATTTGGATTAGCCAGGAAAGACGATCTCCCCAAGAGTACTCACAGAATGGGCCTTCATTAAGGATTTATGGATGAAGTGCAAAAGTGGTACTAGGTTAGAATAAGGATTTCACAGCAAAACGAACTATCACACGCCAAGTGTCGACTTTGGATGTAGCACACGGATACTGTGGAATCTTAGAGATGATAGGAATGTGTTACTTGACCTTACCATCAAATGGAGAAGATAAAGCCTTACTTCAGGATAACATCGGGGGCTTCCATACAATGAGGGAAGGTTCTGGTTCTGTTCTTGTGAATACTTCAAAACTGGTTGTTGAAGAAGGGATATTGCCTTGAATAAAGCATTGATGAATCAAGTCACGAGCACTCGTCCATGATATTCTCTCAAGAGGAGCACGGAGGAAAGCAACAGAAGGTCCGAGAAGATGAAATACACAAATATCTCAATCAAAAGGCGAAGAATCACGTCCATCCACGGCTATGACTTTTTAGTTCTGCTTCTCCCGCATTCAATACTTGCACCATCTATTCAGACCTCAGCAGAGGACACTTCCATTGCCACTTGATCCGGCAACATTCATCTTCTCTCATCTTCTCACTCCTCAGCCACGCTCCCTTTCATCACCCTTTTCTGAAGAGACGTTTTGAGCTAACTATGGCGAGTTCGAAAAGTTTTTGGTCCTTGATGATTTAGAAATGGCAAGCCATAACACTGGTAAGCAGTTTCTGATGGAGAGGAAACAAAGCGGGAGATAGTAGTACACTCAGCAACTTCTCATTTTTCGAGAAGTAACTTCTTAAAATGGTTGGCTTCATAGTTGGTTCCAGAAGCTAGAATGGAAATGAGCTTGGAGGAACATGACTTGCAGCTACTCCGGATTCTAGGCGGAAAAGACAGAAGACCTAAAGTTGCTAAAGTAACTTCAAGGTTGATCATTGAGGAGTCGGGGCAGCAGTTTGCTGAGATGTTAGTTCCGGTGGAAGAAAAAAAAGAGGATGAGCTCACAACAGAAGATGTAACAGTAACAAGAGTACCCATCAGTCAAGCCACCAAAGAAGGAAACAAGAAAAGCAGGTACCGACATTGATGATGCTCTATTCCTTAGGCTTGACGAGAAAAGGGCCACGAAAAGACGAGCTTCAGAAGCAGGTATCTCAGTTGGCGGATCATAGCAAGGTTGCTAAATCTTCACTCAGACCATTCAGAACAGGGAGTGATCATCTTAATGGCAGGAGATGGAGGATGCGCAATCAGTGGAAAGCTATTGACAAATGAAAACTAATTATTCGTCAACTTCTGTACAATGGAGATGACCCAGCTCGCCTGAATGTTTTGAATGAATGGTGCAGCAAATCAGCTGAACACTGGACGACATAGTAGATATGAACCAGTTCTAAGTAAAACCTCAGTACTTTGGGGCCCGAAATCTACAAGTTTCCGAGAGAATATTTGGTTCAGAGCGATTGTGCCGGAACGATCAGTTGAAAAGGGGAAGCAGTTGGAGTTTGCAGTATCTTTCCGTTTGGAGATCTACAGAGTTTTGCTGAAGAGGATGCAGGCATTTGAGAGTAAGACATTGTCCCTACCAGACCATATCATTGTTTTCACTGAGGAGGAAGTGGTCAGAAATGTTACTTCATATGTATAGATCGTTCCTAGCAGAGTGTCTAATTCCCTGGAAGGGTCTCTTCTAATGGTACAAGGAAGAATTGATGGAGCTACTAAGCCTTTCACAATGAATTCCATTAGCAGACTGGTGGCACTACAGATGAATATTGCGAGGTTCGGGCCGAGCTTGGAGGATGTGGAAGCGTGTATCAAGGTGTTGTACGAAGGACTGCTACAGTTCAGGACAGAAAAGGAAGCAGTGGCTAAAACAGATGGGAAGATGCTAAATTACATGTTCGACAAGTATATCCAGTATCAGAACAAAAACAAGACATAAATGTTAGAGTTGACATGACTTCTTATATTTTCCATGTTCCCGGATGAAATTGTAAAACTTTAAAGTTATTGATTTGAAACCATTACTTAAAGTTATGTGGGACAATTCTATTAGTTAAGTGATACATGTGTCACTTAAGGAGAAGTTAGTGGAGGATGATTGTCAAATGTCATCTTTACTTGTTTATGTTTCAGTTTAGTTGAGTTTCCCATTTGTACTTTCCCTTCTACATTTTATAAGTAGAAGAACTTTCGGGTTAATGATAAGAATTTATAAGTAGCATCCTTGTGTTCCAGACTTTGTGCTGAAATCCTTGAGACCCACTTGGTGTCACCCAGATTTCATAATGAAATATGCGATTACCCTATCCGAAATTTTTTCGTACTTTTAAAATAATGGGTCATTTTGTGTTTTTATTGCCTAAAAGCTCTTGTATTGCGTTAAAATATTCCCAAAGAGCTATATTAGCCTTTTTGGCCAAATACCCAGATACCCCAAATTGTTATATTCTATCGTCGGGATTTGTTTGCGGGAAATTTGTATTTAATTATTTTGATCCCCGTTTGAGGCTATTTGCGCTCTGTTTTAACTCTGTTATCATCGAACATGTCATTATTCCCATGTACCAGAAGGGTTTTAACTTGAGATAAGTTTTGGGCTTTATTTATGACTTTTGACAATTTTTCGTGTTTTTGTATTGTCCCGATTCGTTTTCTGTGAAATTTCTTTAGAACAATTCCTTTCCTGGGTAAGCCCGATTCTTGGCCTCGAGCAGCTAGAGAACATATACGCACCTTATGCTCGGAGGAAGTCACCATCGGAGGTCTGGATCACTGGGAAAAAACAAAGTTATGCACAGAAAAGACCCTGCGGGGTTGGGCGCATTTTTGGAAAACAAACGATTTAAGCTGCAATGGGAAAAATAGAAGCAGCAGGCAAGGTGAGAATTTTGTACCTGCCTAGCAGGGTACTTTTTCCCGTGATATAAAATTTCATTAAGCTGCAATGGGAAAAATAGAAGCAGCGGGCAAGGTGGGAATTTTGTATCTGCCTAGCAGGGTACTTTTTCCCGTGATATAAAATTCAGTTAAGCTGCAGTGGAAAAGTTAGAGGCCGCAGGCAGGCGGGAATTTATTGTCTGCCTTGCAGGGTAAAAATTCCCATGGTGAAATAAAATAAAAGTGATTTAAGTGAAATCATGGGATTTTATTGCCTGCATTGCAGGGTAAATAATCTCATTGTCAAAGTCAAATCACTTAATTGGATCATGGGATTTCCGGGGCTGCCTTGCAGGGTAAAAAATCCCATTGTGAAAAATTTTTAAAAATAGAATTCTATTATGCAAAAAAGTGCGCCCCCTTTAGTGAGAAGATGGCAGCCTTAAAGTGGATTAATTTAATTAATTTTTCTTCTAAAAAGGGCACCCAAGTATGGAAGAAAGTCAGCAAAGCCAATGGGAATAAAAGAAATAGAATTAAATGGATTAAATTGATTAAATTTAATTTATTTAAAGGCTGCCCCCTTCATGTCAAAAAGTGCGACCCATTTAGGATAGATTTAATGATTTTTGAAGCATTAAATCATTAAATTAAATTCTATTTTCAGCGGCTATGGTTAAGGCACACTGTGAAGCTTAAGTGAAGTGAAGAGTGGATGAATTAAATGAATTAATTTAATTTATTGGATGACTGTCCTTAAACATGCTATTTTTAAAGAGAGAAGCATGATTTTTAATTAATTAATTGTCAGGAATAGGAAGGGCAATTATTAATTATAGAATTGTGAGGGTTATATAAACATGGGCTGCCATAAGGGTGAATTATTTAATTCACAGGTAAAGAATTGCACCCAAGAGGAAAAATGCGCCCCATTTGAAGAAGGATTTTGCTCAGACAAAGGTGAAAACAAGGCTAAAAGCTTCCAAATTTGGCGCATGCTCTGAAGGAGGTTGATTTGTGTTTGCATAAGTGTTACAGGTGCTAAGGTGAAGTTGGAAAAGTTCATACTCTCTTTATGTGCAAATTAAACATCGATTTTTGGGGCAGCAGGCTTGAAAAGTGTAGATTTTTACAATTAAAATTCACTATTCATGCTCCGATGGCCATCTTTGTCTGGATTAACTACAGGAATTCATTACAGGTGCCTTACAAAAGAAAATGAGCTTTAATCAATGTCCAATACATTGCATATATCCTCCGAATCTGAAGAAATATCTAGATCTACACCAATTTTGAAGAAATCCAGCCAAATAAGAAGAAAAAGAATAATTCAAACAAAGATAGACAAAGCCATGGCGAAGAGAGATGAAAAAGAAAGCACGATGGAGTGATGCATCACTTCCAAACTTGCATACATAGGAGACAAAGATCTAGGTCCAGAACCTCTTTCCAAGTTGATTGATAAATCCAGAGCGGGAAAGACTTCAATCATGCGTGCGGTTAAAAGCAGTGGAATTATCCGAGCTGCAGCCTTTCCATGCAATGCCCAGTTGCCAAAGTTTGTTATGGAGTGTGCTAGATCTTAGCATCCTTCATCCAAATCAGTGCGAGATGCTACGGGGAAAGCAATAATTCGATTGGATGCCGAGTTCATCAATTATTATTTGAAGATTCCGGTGCGAAAGGTGGTGACTTCCATTAGTCTTCACGATGCCGGATGGAAACGCAGATGTTATCCGAGTATGAGCAAAAGTTCTTCCCCGCATGGCTGAACTTCGATCCATTTGGAGTAGCTAGGAAGACAATCTCTCAGGAGTACACACATGTGCCTTCATTAGAAGATTTCTAGATGAAGTGCAAAAGTGAGTACGAGGTTAGAAAGAGAGATTTCAGTAGGCTATCAACAAAGCAAGTGTTCGACTTTGGACTAGCGCGGATACCTGCGGATCTTAAAGATGATGGGAATGTGGTACTTGACACTTACCATCAAATGGGAGGAGATAAAGCCGTACTGCAGGATAACGTAGGAGGCTGCCATACAATTGAAGAAAGATCTGGAGCTGTTTTGGTGAATACTTCAAACTGGCTGCTGACGAAGGGATATTGCCTTGATGAAGCATTGATGAATCAAGTCACGGGCAACTTCGGCACAGGAGATTCCCTCAAGCGGAAGCACGAAGGAGAAAGTAGCAGAAGGTTCGAGAAGTTGAAAGTACATAGAAGATCTCAATCAAAGGAGAAGATCACTTCTACGACCATGGCTTTAGCTTCCGCTTCTCTAGCACCCAGTACTTCACCAACTATTGCACCGCAGCAGGATACTTCCATGCCTCTACTGAATCCGGCAACATTCATCTTCTCTCCTCAGCCACTTTGTTCAGCACCTGTTCCAGAGGAGACGTTAAAGCTGTAGATGGCGGAGTTTGAAAGAGATTTGTCCTTGGATGATTCAGAAGATGGCAGCCATAACACTGTGGCACTTTCTGATGGAGAGGATGCAGAGCGGGAGATGGTAGTACACTCAGCGACTTCTCATTCTCCGAGAAGTAACTTCTCGGAATGGTTGGCTTCGCAGTTGGTTCCAGAAGCGAGAATGGAGATGAACTTAGAGGAGCACGACTTGCAGCTACTCCAGAATCTGGGCGGAAGAGACAGAAGGCCTAAAGTTGCTAAGGTAACTTCAAGGTTGATCATCGAGGATTCGGAGAGAAGTTTGCTGAGATATCAATTCCGGCAGAAGAAAAGAAGGGGGATGAGCTCACGACAGAAGATGTGACAGTAACCAAAGTACCCCTCGGTCAAGCCACCACTGAAGGATTGAAGCAGGATACGCAGACATTAATAGATGCTCTATTTCTTAAGCTTGACAGAGAAAAGGTGGAGAAAGACAGAGCTGTAGAAGCAAGTATCTCAATTGTGTGAGATCATAGCCAAGGTTGCTAAACCTTCCATTCAGCCCATTTCAGAGCAAGTGAGTGATCATCTTATGCAGGAAATGGAGGATGCAAGCAATCAAGTAAAAGCTATTGACGAATGGAAGGATTTGATTATTCATCAAGCTTCTGTACAACTTGGAGAAGTGTCAGCCCACCTAAAGGTTATGGATGATGCAGCAAATCAGCTGAAGCAACTGGTGACGAGCATAGTGGACATGAACACAGTTGCTAAGAGTAACCTGAGTACTTTGGCTGAGATCAACAAGCTGCCGGGAGATGTATTGGTTGCAAAGCAGATTGTACCGGATGGATCAGTCGAGAAGGGGAAGCAGCTAGAGTTTGCAGTATCTTTCCATTTGGAGATCTGCAGAGTTTTGCTGAAGAGGATGCAGGCACTTGAGAGTAGGACATCATCCTTACCAGACAGTATCATTTCTTTCACTGAGGAGAGAGTGGTCGAAGGAATGTTACTTCATACGTGCGGATCGTTCCTAGCAAGGTGCCTAATTCCCTAGAAGGGTCTCTTCTGATGGTACAAAAGAGAATTGATAAAGCTACTAAGCCTTTCACGATGAATTCTATTAGTAGACTGGTGGCACTGCAGGCGGATATTGCGAGGTTTGGGCCGAGCTTGGAAGATGTGGAAGCGTGCATCAAAGTGTTGAATGAAGGATTGTTGTAGTTTAGGACAGAGAAGGAAGCAGTGGCTAAAACAGATGGAAAGATGCTGAATCACATGTTCGACAAGTATATCCGATATCAGAACAAAAAGAAGACATAAATGTTACAGCTGGCATGACTTCTTCTTCTATTCTTTCTTCTTCTATTTTCTATGTTCCCGGATGAAATTGTAAAACTTTAAGTTATTGGTTTTGCAACCATTACTTAAAGTCATGTGGAACAATTCTATTAGTTAAGTGATACATGTGTCACTTAAGGAGAAGTTAGTGGAGGATGATTGCCAAATGTCATCTTTACTTGTTTGTGTTTTAGTTCAGTTAGACTTCCCATTTGTACTTTCCCTCCTACATTCTATAAGTAGGAGAAGAACCTCCGGGTTAATGATCAGAATTTGTAAGCAACAATCTTGTGTTCTAGACTTTGTGCTGAACCCCTGAGAGCCACTTGGAGCAAAGGAATACAAAGGAGCAGGTTTCTGGAGAACTTTGTGTCACGGTGTACTGTGTTTCTTGCTTTTAATCTTAGATCTCTTAATAAACTTTGTGTTATTTTAGATCTGGATCTAGAGCTGCCTTTGTTTTAGAATTCTGTGTTTATATCTATTGGATTCTTCTATGTGCATGCAATCAGCTCTGCCATCTACTGATTGGGATGCACATCTTCCCCATTTCTTCTATGTGTTTATGTAATTACCTTCTTCTATAACTTTTCCTTTCTTTAAACAACTGCTTACTTGCTGCAGAACTATTCAGTTATGGTTCATGAACTGAGTAGTTAAAGTAAAACCCCATTTAGATATTAGCATACTTAAATTGACAAATCTGACACGGGAGCCTCACCGGTTAAATGAGGGAGATTTATCTCATGACTGCCTAGGTTTTGTGCTATGCAGAAAATCTAGCCAACAGTTTTTGGCGACTCCGCTGGGGAACAACTATCTTTGCAGATCAAAGCTTATCTATTGAAGATTGGAGTGTTTTCCACACAAATCTCAACCTGGCTGAACGTCCATTCACCCGATCCGTGAAGGCGCAAGGAAGGACTGATCATTTCTTCCGACTGCAGGAGCAATTCAATTTCAATCATCCTCCTCAAGTTAGAAGCCGCAGATCTAGTCTCTCACCAGGAAGGAGAGTGCACACCCATCCAGATCCGGATCGTCTTCAGCATAATCCGGCAGCTGGAATTATCCATCAAGTCTACACAAGGAGGAGACGTGCCCCATTCATCATGCAGCAGAATCAGAACCAGATAGTACCTGTCCCATGGGGAGCAGCTTTTGGACCTCTGAACCTGACTCCACCTATGCACGATCTGCCAAAGGGATCCAGAAAGAATTTTTCAAAATTCTTTGGAGATGGAAAGCAAAACCCGGATGATCATTTGGCGGCCTTCTTCATATCTTGTGGTGTGCTTGCAGTAGAGCATGAAGATGTCTCAGTCAGACTCTTCATTGAGACTCTACATGACTTGGCTGGAGAATGGTTCTATCGGCTAGCTCCTGGCACCATAACCAACTGGGCGACTATGCGTGAGCAATTTTTGAAAAGATTCAAGCCTGCAGAGGACGCTAGCACGTTGATCACCCAACTGACGCAGTTGAAGAAAGAGCCAAGCGAGAACATGTGGGACTTTATTGCAAGGTTCCAAAGGATTTTATATAAAATCCCCACTTCTGCCGCATTGAGCGACGAAAATCAAAAGACGTTTTTTATAAATGCTCTATTGCCCGAAGTTGGATATCAGCTGAGAAGGGCAAGACCTGTAAATCTACTTGAAGCACAAAATGTTGCCGTGGAAGTTGAGGATGACTTGATCATGGCTGGGAAACTCAAACAACCATCTCACAAAGGTGATGGTGCTTCTTCAAGTACTTCAGATCCTTTGTTGCAGAGATTGGCTAATGACATGCTGCAGATCAAGAAGCAGATCTCTCAAGCAGGGAATGCAACCCCCTCAAGAATGGCTCCTACCCGGACCTTTAATGGTCAAAACCAAAATCAAAACCGAAACAAACTTGCTGCTGCACCACAGCGGTTGGCAATAGAAGCTGCTCCAAGGAATAACTTGGAAACTAATGAAGAGGATCTCGGAATTGATGAATCATTCGATGATGAAGACTTTATAGATCCTGCTGGCGACTCCAATATTGGTTACCTGGACTACGAATCTGATGATGGCTATTATGAATCTTTTGAAGATTCTGATGGTCACACTTTTGCGGTGTTTACAAGGTCTCAGACACGCCAAAATGCCGAAGCATCCACAAGTGGCCGAAGAGAAAGAGAAGATCCTGGCCCGGATGTTACTATCTTGAAAAGAGGTAGCACTCTTCCTTCTTCATTAGCACCCAAGGATAAATATTCAAATTCTTTCAATTCGCAGCAAAGAGCCAATGCACATCCTGCTGAAGCAAGTCAAGCTTTCGACATAATTGATCACATCAAGAGGAACAAGGTCCAAATGTCAGAAGCTGAATATTTGAGGGCATTTCCTGATCAGCTGAATAGATTGGTCAAATATGTGCAAAGTAACGGTCCCAACCCAACAAATAATACTTCACGGGGTATCTTGGAAAATCCAAAGAATACTCCTCCTTCAAATAATGCGGCTGCAAGTTCTTCTCCTTCTACCTCTTCTCCTGCTACATCAGAAAGGATTGAGCCATTTTATGTGTCATTGCTTATCAACGGATACAAACTAAGCAATTGCATTTTGGACTCTGGAGCTTCTGATAATGTCATGCCTGCCAAAGTTGCTGATGCCTTGGGTCTCACATTGACAAAAACCATCGGAAGATGTTATTCAATGGAAAGGCAAGTCCCTCTTGTGGGGCAAATCAAAGATGCGCAGGCAGTACTTGCTTCTTTTCCAGACAAAAGACTGAAAATGACTATCCTTGTAGCAGACATTCCAGTCTCTTATGGCATGCTGTTGAGTAGAAATTTCTGCAAAGAGCTGGGTGGAGAAGTCAAAATGGATTGGTCTTGTGTGCACATACCAATCAAAGGAGTAAATCAGAAGCTAGAACCTGAGAAGAAATCCAAGTACACAGTATCAAAGTCTGAGGATCCTAGATCTCAGATCTTGTTTCAGGAATCTGATCACGGAGTCTATTATCTAGAAATGGATAAAGAAGAAATTCAACCTGTGATTCAAGAACCGCATCAACTTGACAACAAGATTTGGACTCTGGAATTTGATGGCAGCTGCTGTTCATTTGGATCCGGCGCAGGCGTTGTTCTTATCTCTCCTGAAGGGAAGGTGCATGCACACTCCTTCAAATTGATGTTCGAAAATACTAACAACACAACAGAGTATGAAGCGCTGTTGTTAGGCATGGAGCAGGCAAGAACAATGGGAATCAAGCTCTTACACGCAAAGGGAGATGCTGAGCTGATTGTTAAGTAGATAAGAGGTCTCTACCAAGTCAAAAAAGACAAACTGCGGCACTATAGAGATCAGGGTCTACTCTGCTATCCTGGATTTTTCAGCTTTCTCGGTATCTTACATTCCGAGAGAACAAAATTCAAGAGCTGATTCACTTGCAGTGACTGCAGCCTTGTTGAATCCAGATCAGCCTCCCACATTCTTTAGACAGGGAGACTACAAAGTGGAGATGGTCTTCTGCCCAAAAGTTCCTGACAACGTCCAGCAATGGCAAGTATTCAACGATGACAAGCAGATTGCTTGCGTTTCTCCAACAGAAAGGACAACTTTGAAGAAATCTACTATGAGGGAAGCAATTCACCTCCTAGGCAAACTACTGTGGGAGAAATGGATGCGGACGTCTCGGGAAGTCAGGAGATTATCCAGCTAAAGGGAAATAAAATTCCCAAAGGCTTGGTATCTCTTGAGGAAATGTTTGATAAGCATGATCAGATGCTTAAGAAAAATGAAGAAAGTGGGGAAGGTTCTTCCTCCGACACACAATTACTAAATTTGGGAGCCGGCAATGATCCCAAATTAGTAAATCTGGGTAAGTGTTGTTCAGAAGCCGAAAGAGAAGCTTTCACTGAGCTTCTTAAGAAATATATGGATGTTTTTGCCTGGTCTTACCAGGATCTAAAAACATATCAGCCTGCGGAAGTTCAACACTACATCCCACTTAAACCAGAACAAAAGCCTTTCAAGCAGAAGCTGTGGCGGCACAACCCTACCATTTCGGGAACCATCTTTGCAGAAATCCAGAAGTTGTTAGATGCAAAGATTATCTATCCCATACATCATTCTGAATGGTTGGCCAACATAGTTCCTGTGAGGAAGAAGAGTGGCGAAATTAGGTTGTGCGTGGATTTTCGCAACCTTAATCAAGCTTCATTGAAAGACAACTACCCCATCCCCATCATGGATCACACTCTGCAGGTGGTCACTGGATCTGAGATGCTTTCCATGCTTGATGGCTTTTCAGGCTATAATCAAGTCAAGGTGGCCGAGGAAGATCAATACAAAACGGCGTTCATCACACCTTGGGGAACCTTCGCTTACCAGAAAATGCCGTTCGGCCTGATTAATGCTGGTGCTACATTTCAAAGAGCTATGGATCTAGCCTTTGCTCATCTCAAAGATATAAGCATAGTGGTGTACCTGGATGATCTGACAGTCTTTTCCAAAGATAGAAGCGCACACATTTCAAACTTGGAAGAGGTTTTCATACAATGCCGCAAGCATGGTATTTCTTTGAATCCTAAGAAATCCATCTTTGCCGTAACAGAAGGAAACTGCTAGGGCACATTGTTTCCAAAGAAGGAACAAAGATAGATCCAGAACGCGTCAGATCCATTCAGACATTGCCTTTGCCCACATCCAAAAAAGGAGTTCACTCTTTCTTTGGAAAAGTTAATTTTCTCAGGAGATTCATTCCTGACTTTGCTGAGCTAACCCGTCATATTTCGAATATGATGAAGAAGACACAAGATTTTAAATGGAGCAGCGAAGGGAAGGAAGCTTTCGAGAAAATTAAAGAGGCCCTGTCAAAAGCTCCAGTCTTGGTTTCACCCGACTTCAGTAAAGAATTTATTCTTTACTGTTATTCCTCCGAACACACCATGTCAGCAATACTGATGCAGAAAAATCAAGAGGACGCAGAAGCTCCTATTGCTTTCATGAGCACGCCCCTTAAAGCCTATGAGTTGAAATATACTCCCATGGAAAAGCACGCATATGCAGTGGTGAAGGCGTGTAAAGCATTCAGGTATTATATTCTTTCCTCACACACTGTGGTTTTGGTTCCAGATACTGCAGTTAAATCTATCCTCACTCAGCAAGAGTTAGGATTGTTGAGAGGAACATGGGTGACAAAGGTTCAAGAATATGACCTGGATATTAAACCAACAAAGTTGGTTCGAGGAAGAGGTCTGTGTGAACTAATGACGGAGATGAAAACATCAGTGCCAGAAGCAGATCAAGATGAGATAGATGGGGATTTGCCTGCAGTACTTTTTATAGATCTGGTAGAGGAGTGGTACAGTAACATTGCTTACTTTCTGACGTATGGAGAATGCCCAGATCAACTTTCCAGAAAAGAGAAACGAACTATCAAACTAAAATCCAAAGATTTTGTTCTTTGGGATAATGGTTTGTACAAGAGGGGAATTGATGGCGTATTTCTTAGATGCGTGGATAAAGCTCAACAGGATCAGCGACTACAACAGTTTCATGACATGGCTTGCGGTGGTCATTTCTCAGCCCGAGTCACTGCACACAAGATCCTCAGAGCAAGGTATTACTGGCCCACCCTTTTTCAAGATACTGCAGATTGGGTAGCTAAGTGCCAAGCATGCCAACATTTTGTTGGGCGTGTGAAATTGCCTGCATTACCTCTAAAACCCATTGTGATTGAAGAACCTTTCCAACAGTGGGGAATGGATTTTATTGGTATGCTTAACCCGGCTTCCAGTGTCGGTCACCATTACATTCTAACAGCTACTGATTATTTCAGTAAGTGGGTAGAAGCTATTCCTGTGAAGAACGCCACTTCCGCCGAGGTGTGCAGTTTTATAAAAGAAAATATTATTGTCAGGTTTGGCGTGCCCAGTAAAATTGTAGCAGACAACGCTCCGAATCTTTCTTCTGAGGAGCTGGTGGAATTCTGCTACACTTATGGGATTCAGCTGGTTCATTCCTCAAACTACTATCCACAAGGGAACGGCCAAGCTGAATCTAGTAATAAAAACTTGGTAACTATCGTGCGCAAGCTAGTAACGGAAAATCAAAGGACTTGGCATAAAAATTTGTTTGATGCATTATGGGCCGATAGAATCACACCAAAGAGGGCGATAGGCATGTCCCCATTTCAGCTGTTATATGGTAGAGACACGGAGCTGCCTCTTACCTTGGAACTGCCTGCCCTACAACTTTCTAAGGCCCTGGAGGATTCCACATTCACGGATGCTATTGATAAAAGAATTATGTACCTGACTGAATTGAGGGAAGTACAAACTCAAGTTGCAGATAGGTTGACAAAGCATCAAAGGAAGGTGAAAGTCATCTTCGACAAAAAAGCCAGGGAAAGAAAGTTTGAAGTCAATGACTGGGTCCTTTTATGGGACAAAAGAAGAGAAGCAAAAGGCATGCATGGAAAGTTTGATTCACTATGGAAAGGGCCTTTTGTGATTAAGAGGATCGCCGGAGCAGATAGCTTCATTCTTGCTCATCAGGATGGAGTTGAATTGCCGTTGCCTTTCAATGGGCAACACTTGAAGCTGTTCCGGACATGAGAAGCAGGGTAAAACCTGTATGTACATAAATAAAACTTTGTTTGTTTTTTCCTTGTTTTGTTTTTGTTTTTGTGTTGTGTTGTGTTTGTTTGCCTGACCCCGTGCCCAAAAGACAAGATACGAAACCAGAGATGCTGGGATCTCATCTTTTCCCTTTGTCATTCTGACAGAGAAAAAGATGTCCACAGACGGAGCCGACTGGTGTCACCCAGATTTCATCCTGAAATCTGCGACTACCCTATCCGAAATTTTTTTTGTACTTTTAAAATAATGGGTCGTTTTGTGTTTTTATTGCCTGAAAGTTCTTGTATTGCGTCAAGATATTCCCAAAGAGCCATATTAGCCTTTTTCGCCAAATACCCAGATGCCCAAAATTGTTATATTCTGTCGTCGGGATTTGTCTGCGGGAAATTTGTATTTAATTATTTTGAGCCCCGTTTGAGGCTATTTGCGCTCTGTTTTAACTCTGTTATGATCGAACATGTCATTATTCCTATGTACCAGAAGGGTTTTAACTTGGAATAAGTTTTGGGCTTTATTTGTGACTTTTGGCAATTTTTCGTGTTTTTGTGTTGTCCCGTTTCGTTTTCTGTGAAATTTCTCTAGAACAATTCCTTTGCCGGGTAAGCCCGATTCTTGGCCTGGAGCAGCTGGAGAACATATACGCACATTATGCCCGGAGGAAGTCACCATCGGAGGTCTGGATCACTGGGAAAAAGTGAAGTCGTGCACAGAAAAGCCCCTGCGGGGTTGGGCGCATTTTTGGAAAACAAAGGATTTAAGCTGCAATGGGAAAAATAGAAGCAGCAGGCAAGGTGGGAATTTTGTACCTGCCTAGCAGGGTACTTTTTCCCGTGTTATAAAATTCACTTAAGCTGCAGTGGGAAAGTTAGAGGCCGCAGGCAGGCGGGAATTTATTGCCTGCCTTGCAGGGTAAAAATTCCCATGGTGAAATAAAAGAAAAGTGACTTAAGTGAAATCATGGGATTTTATTGCCTGCCTTGCAGGGTAAATAATCCCATTGTCAAATTCAAACCACTTAAGTGAATCATGGGATTTCCGGGGCTGCCTTGCAGGGTAAAGAATCCCATTGTGAAAAATTCTTAAAAATAGAATTCTATTATGCAAAAAAGTGCGCCCCCTTTGGAGAGAAGAAGGCAGCGTTTAAGTGGATTAAATTAATTATTTCTCCTTCTAAAATAGGCGCCCAAGTATGGAAGAAAGTGAACGAAGCCAAAGGGAATAAAAGAAATAGAATTAAATGGATTAAATTGATTAAATTTAATTTATTTAAAGGCTGCCCCCTTCATGTCAAAAAGTGCGCCCCATTTAGGATAGATTTAATGATTTTTAAAGCATTAAATCATTAAATTAAATTCTATTTTCAGTGGCTATGGTCAAGGCACACTGTGAAGCTTAAGTGAAGTGAAGTGTGAATGATTAAATTGGATTAATTTAATTTATTGGATGGTTGTCCTTAAACATGCTATTTTTAAAGAGAGAAGCATGATTTTTAATTAATTAATTGCCAGGAATAGGAAGGGCAATTATTAATTATAGAATTGTGAGGGTTATATAAGCATGGGCTGCCATAAGGGTGAATTATTTAATTCACAGGTAAAGAATTGCAGCCAAGAGGAAAAGTGCGCCCCATTTGAAGAAGGATTTTGCTCAGACAAAGGTGAAAACAAGGCTAAAAGCTTCCAAATTTGGCGCATGCTTTGAAGGAGGTTGATTTTTGTCTGCATAATTGTTTGCATAAGTGTTACAGGTGCTCAGGTGTTGTTGAAAAGATTCATGCTCTCTTTATGTGCAAATTAAACATCAATTTTTGGGGCAGCAGGCTTGAAAAGTGCAGATTTTTACAATTAAAATTCACTATTCATGCTCCGGTGGCCATTTTTGTCTGAATTAATTGCAGGAATTCATTACAGGTGCTTTACAAAAGAAAATGAGCTTTAATCAATGTCCAATACATTGCATATATCCTCCGAATCTGAAGAAATATCCAGATCTACACCAGTTTTGAAGAAATCCGGCCAAATAAGAAGAAAAAGAATTATTCAGACAAAGATAGACAAAGCCATGGCGAAGAGAGATGAAAAAGAAAGCACAATGGAGTCATGCATCACTTCCAAACTTGCAGACATAGGAGACAGATCTAGGTCCGGAACCTCTTTCCGAATTGATTGATAGATCCAGAGCGGGAAAGACTTCACTCATGCGTGCGGTTAAAAGCAGTGGAATTATCCGAGCTGCAGCCTTTCCATGCACAGCCCAGTTGCCAGAGTTTGTTATGGAGTGCGCTAGATCTTACCATCCTTCATCCAGATCAGTGCGTGATGCTACGGGGAAAACAATAATTCGTTTGGACGCAGAGTTCATCAATTATTGTTTGAAGATTCCGGTGCGAAAGGTGGTGACTTCCATTAGTCTTCAGGATGCCGGCAGCAGGTGGGAGAAGCATAGAGCTGATTGCGTGAGCATAATGAATAGCAGATACATGAAGAAGCCTAGATCTCCTTCAAAGTTCCCAAGAACTCTTCCGCGGTCCAATTTGGTGCAGGAGGTCGATGATATTGTCAAATTGCTATGCAGGATTAATGGCGAGGCGAATGCTTACACTTTCCGTACATGGATGTATGCTTTCATCAGGACCATTGAAGTCAACAAGGTTGATTCCATAATCAATTGGTCAGAAATTATTAGCGACAACATTGGTGAGCAACTCCGGAACGTGAAGCGTACTTTCAGCTTCAAAATGACTTCCTACTTGGTGTATGCTGCAGCTTCACAAGGCGTCTTTTCCAAGCTGGATAGATGTGGTGTTCTTTCTAAGGACCCCATTTTCGAGTGCTACCCACAGCTTACTGTACCTGCGTGCGAGAAAGATTTCAAAGTGGTCAATGATGAATTCTTCTATGATTTCATTTGCAGGCTAGACAAAGACTTGAAGGCCAACAGGGTAAGCAAGGAAGCGTGGGAAGCTGTGTCCAAGATTGGCAGTCTATTCATTCAGTTTGCAGATTTCACATACCTCAGGGTTACGGGATTTTCTGGAGAACCAATAAAGATGCCCAGGTATCCGAATGATAGATTGATCGCCATGGAGCTGAGCAGGCAACTTGTGGAGATACACGACCTTCAGTCAAAACGGCACAAGTCTACGGGCTTCTTCCCAATCACTGTGGGACATTATAGCTGCCATAGCATTCATAGAGCTCGAGGGATGGAGACGCAGATGTTATCCGAGTATGAGCAAGAGTTCTTCCCTGCACGGCTGAACTTCGATCCATTTGGAGTAGCCAGGAAGATGATCTCCCAGGAGTACGCACATGTGCCTTCATTAGAAGATTTCTGGATGAAGTGCAAAAGTGAGTACGAGGTTAGAAAGAGAGATTTCAGCAGGCTATCAGCAAAGCAAGTGTTCGACTTTGGACTAGCGCGGATACCTGCGGATCTTAAAGATGATGGGAATGTGGTACTTGACACTTACCATCAAATGGGAGGAGATAAAGCCGTACTGCAGGATAACGTAGGAGGCTGCCATACAATTGAAGAAAGATCTGGAGCTGTTTTGGTGAATACTTCAAACTGGTTGCTGACGAAGGGATATTGCCTTGATGAAGCATTGATGAATCAAGTCACGGGAAACTTCGGCGCAGGAGATTCCTTCAAGCGGAAGCACGAAGGAGAAAGCAGCAGAAGGTCCGAGAAGTTGAAAGTACACAGAAGATCTCAATCAAAGGAGAAGAGCACTTCTACAACCATGGCTTTAGCTCCGGCTTCTCCAGCACCCAGTACTTCACCAACTATTGCACCGCAGCAGGATACTTCCATGCCTCTACTGAATCCGGCGACATTCATCTTCTCTCCTCAGCCACTCCGTTCAGCACCTGTTCCAGAGGAGATGTTGAAGCTGCAGATGGCGGAGTTCGAAAGAGCTTTGTCCTTGGATGATTCAGAGGATGGCAGCCATAACACTGTGGCACTTTCTGATGGAGAGGAGGCAGAGCGGGAGATGGTAGTGCACTCAGCGACTTCTCATTCTCCGAGAAGTAACTTCTCGGAATGGTTGGCTTCGCAGTTGGTTCCAGAAGCGAGAATGGAGATGAACTTAGAGGAGCACGACTTGCAGCTACTCCAGAATCTGGGCGGAAGAGACAGAAGGCCTAAAGTTGCTAAGGTAACTTCAAGGTTGATCATCGAGGATTCGGGAGAGAAGTTTGCTGAGATGTCAATTCCGGCAGAAGGAAAGAAGGAGGATGAGCTCACGGCAGAAGATGTGACAGTAACCAAAGTACCCCTCGGTCAAGCCACCACTGAAGGATTGAAGCAGGACACGCAGACATTGATAGATGCTCTATTCCTTAGGCTTGACAGTGAAAAGGCGGAGAAAGAAGAACTTCAGAAGCAGGTATCTTAGTTGTGCGAGATCATAGCCAAGGTTGCTAAACCTTCCATTCAGCCCATTTCAGAGCAGGTGAGTGATCATCTTATGCAGGAAATGGAGGATGCAAGCAATCAAGTAAAAGCTATTGACGAATGGAAGGATTTGATTATTCGTCAAGCTTCTGTACAACTTGGAGAAGTGCCAGCCCACCTAAAGGTTATGAATGATGCGGCAAATCAGCTGCAGCAACTGGTGACGAGCATAGTGGACATGAACACAGTTGCTGAGAGTAACCTGAGTACTTTGGGAGAGATCAACAAGCTGCCAGGAGATGTATTGGTTGCAGAGCAAATTGTACCAGATGGATCAGTTGAGAAGGGGAAGCAGCTAGAGTTTGCAGTATCTTTCCGTTTGGAGATCTGCAGAGTTTTGCTGAAGAGGATGCAGGCACTTGAGAGTAGGACATCATCCTTACCAGACAGTATCATTTCTTTCACTGAGGAGGACGTGGTCGGAGGTGTTACTTCATACGTGCGGATCGTTCCTAGCAAGGTGCCTAATTCCCTGGAAGGGTCTCTTCTGATGGTACAAAAGAGAATTGATAAAGCTACTAAGCCTTTCACGATGAATTCTATTAGTAGACTGGTGGCGCTGCAGGCAGATATTGCGAGGTTTGGGCCGAGCTTGGAAGATGTGGAAGCGTGCATCAAAGTGTTGAATGAAGGATTGCTGCAGTTTAGGACAGAGAAGGAAGCAGTGGCTAAAACAGATGGGAAGATGTTGAATCACATGTTCGACAAGTATATCCGATATCAGAACAAAAAGAAGACATAAATGTTACAGCTGGCATGACTTCTTCTTCTATTCTTTCTTCTTCTATTTTCTATGTTCCCGGATGAAATTGTAAAACTTTAAGTTATTGGTTTTGCAACCATTACTTAAAGTCATGTGGAACAATTCTATTAGTTAAGTGATACATGTGTCACTTAAGGAGAAGTTAGTGGAGGATGATTGCCAAATGTCATCTTTACTTGTTGTTTGTGTTTTAGTTCAGTTAGACTTCCCATTTGTACTTTCCCTCCTACATTCTATAAGTAGGAGAAGAACCTCCGGGTTAATGATCAGAATTTGTAAGCAGCAATCTTGTGTTCTAGACTTTGTGCTGAACCCCTGAGAGCCACTTGGAGCAAAGGAATACAAAGGAGCAGGTTTCCGGAGAACTTTGTGTCACGGTGTACTGTGTTTCTTGCTTTTAATCTTAGATCTCTTAATAAACTTTGTGTTATTTTAGATCTGGATCTAGAGCTGCCTTTGTTTTAGAATTCTGTGTTTATATCTATTGGATTCTTCTATGTGCATGCAATCAGCTCTGCCATCTACTGATTGGGATGCACATCTTCCCCATTTCTTCTATGTGTTTATGTAATTACCTTCTTCTATAACTTTTCCTTTCTTTAAACAGCTGCTTACTTGCTGCAGAACTGTTCAGTTATGGTTCATGAACTGAGTAGTTAAAGTAAAACCCCATTTAGATATTAGCATACTTAAATTGACAAATCTGACACGGGAGCCTCACCGGTTAAATGAGGGAGATTTATCTCATGACTGCCTAGGTTTTGTGCTATGCAAAAAATCTAGCCAACACCACTTGAAGCAAAGAAATATACAGAAGCAGATTTCCGGAGAACTTTGTGTCACAGTGTATTGTGTTTCTAGCTTTTATATCTTAAATTTTTTAATAAACTGTGTTATTTCATATCTAGATCTAGAGCTACCTTTGCTTATAATTTTGTGTTTATATCTATTGCTTTCTTCTATGTGCATGCAATTAACTCTGTTATCTTTTGATTGGGATGCACATCTTCCCCATTTCTTCTCTGTGTTTATATAATTTCCTTCTTCTATAAATATTTCCTTTCTTAAACAGATGTTTACTTGCTGCAGAACTGTACAGCTATGGTTCATGAGTTGAACAGTTAAAGTAAAACCCCATATACATACTAGCATATTTATCTCATGACAAATCTGACACGGGAGCCTCACCAGTAAATGAGGGAGATTTATCTCATGACTGCCTAAGTTTTATGCTATGCAGAAAATCTAGCCAACACGACCATTTCTCCAGTTCACTTTGTGTACTTATCATGTCCGCTTTCAATAGTCACTACACTATGTTTCAACATGTGATCGTGTGGGATTATGCCACATGGCATCATCATACTTCTCCACCCTATGAACTCACGCACTTGTCACTTTATGAACCCAAGCACTTTAAGACTGCATTTGTGACCATTTCTCCATTTCACTTTGTGTACTTGTCATGTCCGCTTTCAATATTCACTACACTATGTTCACTTTGTTACCGCTAAGTGTCCCCAGATTTCACCCTGAAATCTGAAACTACCCCATGTAAAAAATTTCGCACTTTTAAAATAACGAGTCGTTTTGTGTTTTTATTGCCAGAAGATGCTTGTATTGCATAAAGATATTCCCAATGAATGATAGGAGCCAATTTCAACAAATACCCAGATATCGAAAATCGTTTATCGCTTCGTCAAGTTTTGTCTACGGGAAAAGTTTATTTAATTATTTAGAGCCTCGTTTGAAGTAAATTGTGCTCCGGTTTAGCCCTGTTGATGTTTTGCATGTCAATATTCACATATACCAGTAGGGTTTTCACCAGGAATGGATCTTGGGCTTTGTCTGTGACTTTTGGCAACGTTTTTCATTTTTTTATTTTATTTTTCTCTGTGAAATTCCCCTAGGTCAATTCCTTCGCCAGTACAGTATGTTTTCTTGCCTGGAGTATTTGGAGATCATTTACGGCCGCCATGCCAGAAGGAATCAGCTTCAGGAAGTCAACTTCTCTTTAAAAAGACAAAGTCAAGCACAAAAAAGCCTCTTCTAAACAAGTCGCATTTTTGGGAATGGTTGGATTAAAGCTACAGTGAGATTTTTGGTCACAGCAGGCAGGTGGGATTTTTGTACCTGCCTTACAGGGTACTTTTTCCCATAAAGACAAAGTCACTTAAGTTATGATGGGAAAATTAGAGGCAGCATGCAAGCGGGAATTTCTTACCAGCCTTGTAGGGTGAAAATTCTCATTATATAATAAAGAAAAATCACTTAAGGAATTGATGGGAATTTCTTACCTGCCTTGCAAGGTAGAAATTCTCATTATGGAAGTCAAACAGCTTAAGTGGATGAAGGGATTTTTGGAGCTGCCATGCAGGGTGAATAATCCCATCAAAGATGACTTTTAAATATAGAAATCAGCCTTATTCAAAAAGTGCGACCTCTTTTGGAATTAAAGAATAACTTTAATTGCATTTATTAATAGTCTTCCTTCCTAATTTTGGCACCCAGGGATGATGGAAAGTCAATGCATGATAAGAGGTCAAAGAAGACTGAAGGTAGAAGGCTAAAAATAAATTAAATCAATTTATTTAATGCAGCCTTGAAGCATGCTAAAAAGTGCGCCCCATTTGGTGAATAAATAATGTTTTTTGAAGTATTTATTAATAGTTTTTATTCCTAATTTTTGCGCCATGGAGAAATAGAAGGTCCACGCATGATGTGAAGTGAAAGAAGAGGGCTAAAAATAAATTAAATTTATTTATTTAATGGTTGCCATGAGCATGCAAATTTAGGTTCCCAAAATGAAGAAATAAGCATGTTATTTATTTAATTAATTGTCAGGAATAGGAGAAGCAATTATTAAATATAGAATGCTAAGAGTTATATAAGCATGGGCTGCCATAGTAAAGAAGTAATTAATTCTTTTAGCAGAGGAATGCAGCTTGGACAGTTTTGACGACTAAAAGGAGGAGGATTTTTGCATAAAAAAGTGTTTTTCATTGCCAGAAAGTTTCAAAGTTTGGTGCCTAGGATTGGAGGAGCTTGTTTTATGCCTGTGTAATTATCTGCATATTGGTACAAGTGCCTAGGTGCAGTTAAAAATATTTATTCTTGCTTTGCATGCAAGCAAAGCCTCAAATTTTAGGGCAGCGGGCTTTAGATGTAGATTTTTAAGATAAAAATCAACTGTTCATGTTCTGGTTGTCGTCTTTGTCTCAATTAATTGTAGGTATTCATTACAGGTGCTTATATAATTAAAATGGAGCTTAAATCAATGTCAGATACATTGAATATATCCTCCGAATCTGAAGAAATTCCCAGATTTACACCAGTTGTTAAGAATTCAGACTGAATAAAAATAAAAAGAATTGCTCAGACAAAGATTGCTTCAACTATGGCAACGCGAGATGAACGAGAAGGCTCGGCGGAATCATGCATTACTTCTAGATTTGCCAATATCGGTGATACGGATCTAGGCCCAGAACCTCATTCCAAGTTGATTGACAGAACCAGAGCTGGAAAGACATCTCTCATGCGGGCAGTTAAGAGCAGCGGAATCATTCGAGCTTCAGCATTCCCATTCACAGCTCAGTTGCCAGAATTCGTCATGGAGTGTGTAAGGTCGTACCATCCACTATCCAGATCAATCTAGGATGCTGCGGGGAAGACAATAATCTGGCTAGACGCACAGTTTATCAATTATTGTCTGAAGATTCCAACACGACAGGTGGTGACTACGATCAACATGCTGGACGTTGACAACAGATGGGAGAAGCATAAAGTTGACTGTGTGGGCATAATGAATAGCAGGTATATGAAGAAGGCCAGATCTCCATCAAAGTTCTCAAGGAGTCTTCCACGATCCAATCTGGTGCAGGAGGTGGATGACATTACCAAATTGCTATGCAAGATAAATGGCAAAGCTCACGCTCACAACTTCTGCTCATGGATGTATGCCTTCATCAGGATCATTGAGATCAACAAAGCAAATTCTATAATCAATTGATCGACGATCATCAGTGACAACATCGGTGAGCAACTCCAGAGTGTGAGGCGGACTTACAGCTTCGGGATGACTTCATATTTGGTATATGCAACACCATCAAAAGAGATCCTTCCAGGGAATCAGGCACTTTGTTAGGGATGGTCCTTTTGTATGAAGAAACTTTCTCGACCACTTCCTCATTGGTGAAAACAATGACATTGTCTGATAGTGATGATGCCATACTCTCAAGCACCCGCATTCTTTTCAGCATGATTCTGAAGATCTCCAAGCGGAATGAAACTACAGACTCAAACTGCTTCCCCTTTTCAACCGATCCATCGGGCATAATTTGTTTTGCAGTCAAAACCTCGCTCGGCAGCTTATTTATCTCGACCAAAGTACTCAGGTTACTTTCAGCTACCGTGTTCATGTCCATCGTGCTCGTCACTAGTTGTTTCAGCTGAAGCAATGCATCCTTCATAACCTTTAGACGGGTCGGCACCTCCCTGAGTTGTACAAAAGCTTGGCGAATGATTAGATTCTTCCATTCGTCGATAGCTTTAACTTGGTTACCTGCATCTTCCACTTCCTGCATCAGATGATCACTCACCTGCTTATGTGCTGAAATTGGCTGAGTGGAAGATTTGGCAACTTTAGCAATAATCTCGCACAACTAAGACACCTGCTTTTGAAGTTCAACGTTTTCCACCTTTTCTTTGTTAAGCCTAAGGAATAAAACATTTATCAATGTCTGTGTGTCTTGCTTCAATCCTTCAATAGTGGTTTGACCTATCGATACCTTGGTCACTGTTATATCCATTGTCATGAGCTCTCCCTTCTTCTTTCCTTCTGCTGGAACTGATACCTCAACGAACTTCTGCCCTGACTCCTCAATAATCAACCTAGAAGTCACCTTAGCAACTTTAGGTCTTCTGTCTTTTCCGCCCAAACTCAGGAGCAACTGCAAGTCATGTTCCTCCAAGTTGATCTCCTCTCTAGCCTCTGGGACCGACTGTGAAGCCAACCGCTTTAAGAAATTACTTCTCAGAGAAAATGAGAAGTTGTCGAATGTACCACCATCTCGTGCTTTGGTTCCTCTCCATCCGAAATTGCTACAGTGTCGTGGCTACCGTCCTCTGTATTGTCCAAAGACAAAGCTCTTTCAAATTCTGCCATCTGCAACTTTAGCGTTTCTTCAGGAAGAGGTGCAGATCGGAGTGTCTGAGTAGAAAACACAACTGTTACCGGATTCAACGGAGGAACGGCAATATCCTGCTGAGGTGCAAAAGTTGGTGAAGAACTTGACGTTGGAGAAGTCAGAACTAGCACCATAGCCGTAGAAGTGACCTTTTCCCTCGAATGAGACTTCTTGTGCACTTTAAGCTTTTCAGTTCTTCTGCTGCTTTCTCCCTCGTGCTTCCTTTTGATGGAATCTCCTGTGCTGAGGTTGCATGTGATCTGATTCATCAAAGCTTCATCAAGGCAATACCCCTTTGTCAGCAACCAGTTCGAAGTGTTGACCAGAACAGCGGCAGACCTCTCCTCGATCGTGTGACAACCACCAATGTTCTCCTGAAGTGTAGCTCTATCCCCTCCCATCTGATGGTATGTGTCAAGTAATACAAGCCCATCGTCTGTAAGATCCGCAGGTATCCGTGCTAATCCATAATCAAACACTTGTCACGCTGATAACCTGTTGAAGTCTTTCTTCCTAACTTCGTACTCGCTTCTGCACTTCATCCATAAATCTTCTAATGAAGGCACATGCGCGTATTCCTGGGAGATTGTCTTTCTTACTACCCCATATGGATCGAAGAAACCTTTGGAAATATTATCTATAAATATAGGAGATGATATCCCAACCTTCAAATCAAAATTTGAGGAAGTGGAAACCCTCCAAAACAGGTCTGCAATCTCCAAAACAAGTCGCCCCACCTAGGAGATGGCTGGAAACCCTTGCAAATGCCTTCAAACTGATGCTAGACCTTGCCAAAGAGGTTACTGATGTATGTGAATCTGCCCTGGAAAAAAGCCCTGAAATCTCTACCCTCCAAAATACCCAAAATCCTCCAAAACCCTTCACTGAAACCCTGCTGGCAATATCTCTAAAGGAAAGCCCTGATTTCAGCTCCACGTAAAATGACAAACTAGGGTGGATCTCTCACCACCAAAGAGTGCCCTACTAGCTATGTTGAGTGGATCTCTCACCACCGAAGCTAGGGTTCCCATGGGATCTTACTCCACAAGCTGGATATTTGCAAACAGCAGTTGCACATGAAAAGAAATATAAGTGTATGCATATCCTACATAGATTTGGTAATGTCATCCATGACCATCTTTTCCCCCTCTACTCCTTATATAACTTTTCCCATGCCAAGGAAACCCTAAAAAGCCTAAGTCGCATTTTCCCCTAGGGAAGACCAAATTAAATAAAGTAACTTAAAGTTATTTTTTCCTTTTCAAGTCGCCATGGTCCAAAGGGTGACCCCCAACGCAAAGTTAGAACACTAGGAGTTAAGTGGCCCCTTCCAAGGATAAAACATAACATCTAGTCCCTTTGAAAGCACTTTATATTCCTATCAACGGAAAATTATAACTGGACTAGATATTCATACCCAATAGCTCACAGCGTCCGTAACCCCTTGGACATGACCAAGGTTAGGACCCATACTGGCCCTTAAGCCTATGGCGAGGGAAAGGGGACATTACATTCTTCACCACATGGGTCACACTTTTTAGTATGCTTCAAGGTTGCATTAAATAAATTAATTTAATTTATTTTTAGCCTTCTTTCTTTTGTTCTCTTTGACTTCACATCATGCATTGACCTATTTCTCCATGGCACCAAAGTTAGGAATAAAAACTATTAATAAATCCTTTAAAAAGCATTATTTCTTCCCCACATGGGTAGCACTTTTTAGCATGCTTCAAGGCTGCATTAAATAAATTAATTTAATTTATTTTTAGCCTTCTTCCTTTAGTCTTCTTTGGCCTCTGATCATGCATTGACTTTCCATCATCCCTAGGCGCCAAAATTAGGAAGGAAGACTATTAATAAATGCCTTTAAAGTTATTATTTAGTTCCCAAAGGGGGTGCACTTTCTATTTCATTGACCTTCACACCATGCATTGACCTTCTATTTCTCCATGGCACCAAAGTTAGGAATAAAAACTATTAATAAATCCTTTAAAAAGCATTATTTCTTCCCCGCATGGGTAGCACTTTTTAGCATGCTTCAAGGCTGCATTAAATAAATTAATTTAATTTATTTTTAGCCTTCTTCCTTCAGTCTTCTTTGACCTCTGATCATGCATTGACTTTCCATCATTCCTGGGCGCCAAAATTAGGAAGGAAGACTATTAATAAATGCCATTAAAGTTATTATTTAATTCCCAAAGGGGGTGCACTTTTTGAATAAGGATGATTTCTATATTTAAAAGTCATTTTTGATGGGATTATTCACCCTGCACGGCAACTCCAAAAATCCCTTCATCCACTTAAGCTGTTTGACTTCCATAATGGGAATTTTTACCCTGCAAGGCAAGTAAGAAATTCTCATCAATGCCTTAAGTGATTTTTCTTTATTTTATAATGGGAATTTTCACCCTGCAAGGCAGCTAAGAAATTCCTGCCTTCCTGCAGCCTCTAATTTTCCCATCGTAACTTAAGTGACTTTGCCTTCATGGGAAAAAGTACCCTGCAAGGCAAGGACAAAATTCTCACCTGCCTACTGTTACCAAAAATCCCACTGCAGTTTAAATCCATCCATTCCCAAAAATGCGACTTGCCCAGAAGAGGCTCTTTTGTGCATGATTTCATGAAGCTGATTCCTTCTAGCATGGCGGCCGTAGATGATCTCCACATACTCCAGGAAAGAAAACATACTGTACTGGCGAAGGAATTGACTTAGGGGAATTTCACAGAGAAAAAAAAAAAAAAAAAGTTTCCAGGAGTCACAGACAAAGCCCAGGATCCATTCCTGGTGAAAACCCTACTGGTATATGTGAATATTGACATGCAAAACTTCAACAGGGCTGAACCGGAGCACAATTTACTTCAAACAAGACTCTAAATAATTAAATAAAATTTTCCCGCAGACAAAACTTGACGAAAGGATAAAACGATTTTCAGCATCTAGGTATTTGTCGAAATTGGCTCCTATGATTCACTGGGAATATCTTGACACAATACAAGCATCTTCTGGCAATAAAACACAAAATGACCCGTTATTTTAAAAGTGTGAAATTTTTTACATGGGGTAGTCTCAGATTTCAAGGTGAAATCTGGGGACACCACCGTCCCCTAATAAGTCATTATAATCTTTTATTAAACCTTATTAAAGGCACTAAACCTAGCGGATCCACTAAGAATGGGTAATACAAAAACAAATCATGAATATGGATGATGAAAACTGAAATATAATCCATGATCCCCATTGTTCAACCATCGCTTGTTAAGGAATCCTTTATTGATTAATTCGAAAAAGGGGACATTACAGTTCTCCCTTCCCAAAATTGTTTGTCCTCAAGCAATTGTAAGGACCCGGATCCCAAATAGATCTAAACCGTTTCTTCTTCAACATACCTACACATGAAGAAAACATATTTAAAAAAAACAAGAGTGTTTAACAACACTTTTACATCCCCCTTGGCATGCCTTAGAAACATGACAGCTAGCTCTCTTCTGTTGCTTGATGCCACTTCATAGTTTTTATTCAGATGATGACTTTCCAAAACTTTAGCAAGAATGTCCCAAAAATTGCTGTGAGCATGCATTTTTCCTTCAGAAATTAGAATCCTCAAATTTGAAAATAACTCACCACAACATGATTTCTTTCCTCCTTTCAACGGAAATCTTCCTTCCTCATTTTTCCATGATAGAATACTCTCAAAAAATGAAAACATATTATTTTTCATGACTGGAAATGGCAGCCCCAAATCTGATTTTTGCAAACTCAGCCCTATAGCCATAGCATAACAACTACCAAACTGAAATCTTATGGAAAAAACCAAATTTGTGAATAGCATAAGAACTAAAAATTGTCTTACATGGGCTGGAAAATGAAGATCAACAAGCTCATGATCGAAATCAACAAACATGTTAGATTTTACCTGTTGGCTAGATTTTCTACACAGCTGAAAACCTAGGCAATCATGAGATAAATCTCCCTCATTTACCGGTGAGGCTCCCATGTAAGATTTTGTCAATTGTATTTCCTAATATCTTTGTGTTGGTAATACTTTAACTATGTAGCTCATGAACCATAGCTAGACAGTTTTGCAACAAGTAAGCAGTTGTAAGCAATATGTGTAGGAAAGGGAAACAATTAAATGTGAAAAGAAAGGAAAGGAAATATGCAACCTAACCAATAGTTGACAGAGTTGATCACAGTCACATAGACGAAACAAATAGATCTTAAAACGTAGAATTGAAGCAAGGGAAATTTTCAGATCTAGATCTAAGACAACAAAGTTTATGCAAAGATCTAAAAATAAATAAGAGACGAATGCACCGTTGACACAAAGTTCTTCGGAAATCTCTTCTCTATTCCTCTACTTGTAAAAAACTATCAAGGGTTTCAGTTCAAAGTTTGGAACACAAGAATGTTGATTACAAATTGTCATCTTTTAACCCGTAAGTTCTTCCTCTACTTATAGTGTGTAGAGGGGAAATTAAAAATGGGAAACTGCAAATGATCTAGAACATGGGAACATTTGGCAATCATCTTCCAAGAATTCCTCTCTTGGTGACACGCATCAGGAGTTTATGCCAAAATTGTGCACATCTGTCACCTATCTTAAAGAATCTTTCCAAATAACTTGAAGTACTGATTTTTAAACCAATAATTTTAATTTTACATTTTCATCTGGGAACATAAGAAAATAAGAGAAGAAATAAGATTTGCCAGATGTAACACCTACACTTTCTTTTTTCTCTGATATTGAATATACTTGTCAAATATGTAATTCAACATCTTCCCATTTATTTTAACAATAGCCTCTCTCTCGGTTCTGAACTGCAACAACCCTCACGACAAAGTAGCAGTATTAGCCTTTACCTTCTCTAAACCAGGCCCGTATCCCTCAACATTTGCCTGAAGCTTTATGAGTCCGCCAATTGAATCCATCGTGAAAGGTATGGTGGCCTTATTAATTTATTTCCGCACAACCAAAATAAATTCCTCATGAGAAGCAGGTAATTCATCTGGGATACTCTCCGAGACTTCTCCCATCTTACTTTCCAGCAACTGCATATTCTTCAGCATGAGCTTGAGGATCTCTACGCGGAAGGAAACTGAAATTTCTAACTTCATACTCGTTTCTCCACTTCATCCAGAAGTCTTCCAACGAAGGTACATGTGAGTATTCTTGGGAGATTGTCTTCTTCGCTACCCAGCTCGGAAGAACTCATGCTCATACTCAGAAAACATTTCAGCTTCGACTCCTCTAACTTTGTGGATGCTCAGGCAGCCATAATAACCCACTGTGACTAGAAAGAAATCCATAGACTTGTGCCGCTTTGATTGTAAGTCATGCATCTCCACAAGCTGTCTGCACCACTCCATGATGACCCACTTGTCGTTTGGATACCTCGGCAACTTCTTGGTTCTCCCAAAAATCTGGTTACCCTGAGATACGTGAAGTCTACAAACTAGATGAAAATATAGCCATGCTAAGATACAACTTCCCAAGCTTCTTTGCTTACCCTGCTGGTCTTCAGATCACTATTTAATTTGCAGATGAATCCATAGAAGAACCCATTGTTGACCACCTTGTAATCTTTGTGTCATTCAGGAACTGTCAACTGTGGGAAGCACTCAAAAATAGGATCTTTCGCCAGTACACCCCATCTATCCAACTTGGAAAATATACCCTGGAAGGCTGCTGCATATACCAGGTATGAAGTCATTTTGAAGTTGTGCGTCTGCCTCACACTTTGGAGTTGCTCACCAATGTTGTCACTGATGATCTCCGCCCAATTGATTATTTAATCAGCTTTGTTGATCTCAATGGTCCTCAATAAAGCATACATCCATGAGCGGAAATTGTGAGTATTGGCTTCTCCACTTAACTTGCAAAGCAATTTAGTAATATCATCCACCTCTTGCACCAAATTGGATCGCGGAAGAGTCCTCAGGAACTTTGATGGAGACTTGGGCTTCTTCATACATCAATTGTTCATTATGCCCACACAATCTGCTTTGTGTTTCTCCCATCTGTTGTCAGCATCCAACATGCTAATTGCAATCACCACCTATCGTGTTGAAATCTTCAAACAATAATTAATAAACTATGCATCCAGCCTAATTATTGTCTTTCCCGCAACATCTCGAATTATTTTGGAAAGAGGATGATATGACCTTGCACACTCCATAACAAATTCGGGCAACTGAGCTGTGACTGGAAACGCTGATGCTTGAATAATTCCACTGCTTTTTATTGCCCACATGAGAGATGTCTTTCCGGCCCTGGATCTATCAATTATTTCGGAGATGGGTTCTGGGCCTATGTCTGTGTCATTGATATCAGCAAATCTGGAAGCTATGCATGATTCTGTTGATCCTTCTCTTTCATCACGCTTTATCATGGCTGGCGCAATCTTTGTTTGTGTTCTTTTTCTTTTAATCCTGCTGGAATTCTTTGCAACTGGATCAATTTGTGGAGATCTAGCAATTTCTTCAGATTCGGAAGATATATTCAACGTACCTAACATCAATTTAAACTCTCTTTCACCTGTATGAACACCTGTAATGAATACCTGCAATTATTTCAGACAAACATGAAGTCCAGACCATGAATACTTGACTTTTGTCACCAAAAATATGCATATGAAGCCTACTGCCCTAAAATTTGAGGCTTTGCTTGGATGCAAAGTAAGCATAAATATTTTTAAATTCACCTAGGCACTTATAGTAACATACAGATAATTATCATAGCATAAATCAAGCTATTCCAACCCTAGGCGCCAAACCTTGAAGCTTCCTAGCAATGAAAAACACCTTCTGATGCGCAAAACCTCATTTCCTTGGCGCCAAAATTGTCTAGGCTGTAATCCTTAGCAAAAAGAATTAATTGCTTCTTTATTATGGCAACCCATGCTTATATAACCCTCAGCATACTATTTTTAATAATTTCCCTTCCTATTCCTGCCAATTTAATTAATAAACAATCATGTTTATTCTAAAAGATCCCAAACCCCTTTTGCCTGAATATATATATATATATATATATATATATATATATATATATATATTATAGGTTGCTCAGGATTGATATTGAACTGATAATATCAAGCGAAGCCATGGAACAACACTCTCACACTGCATAAACAAATTAAAGAATGCAAACCCTGCAAACCGGGTGAATATAGGAAAGGCGCCTAGGGTTTAAACAGGCAGATTTCTTCATAAATAATTCAGCAGTGAATTTAATAATGATTTATGTTGACAAATATCCACAGCAAAACAATCATAAATCTGCGAAAGGATTGATAATAAAAGATTGTCCAAAACCCAGCCGTAATGATTCAAACCAAATCGATTTGATATATAAATGATACTAGAAGCTACAATAATAATCTAGCATGAAGAATACCTCAGATACTACATAAAATAACTGTAGAATAAGTCACCCCACTCTAGAGATGTCTGAATGCCCACTGCTGCAATTTTATTTCTCTTTCTGAACTGCTGAAATGATAAATAACTTGTGAATACAATGAAGTTCCCTGAATAGGAAATCCTCTCACTGCTCCTAGGGTTTCCGTCCACAAGAGGAATAATCCAGAGGGTTTCCGTCCTTGGATTTTGTCTGCAAAGCTTCAGAGCTAACTGTCGGGAAGAAAAATAATAATAATCTGCATAGTGCTGGCACAAGTTGCACTTTTCCCTTATAGCCAAAAAACCCTTCCAAAATGCAAGTCGCACTTTTTTCCAAAGGAGTATAATTTATTTTTAATTAATTTTCCCCATCTCCAAAGCAAATCGCATTTTTTGGCTTAATTACTTCCCAAAGCAAGTCGCACTTTTTACCTAGGAAAGCACATTAAATAATTAATTAATTAATTTCCATGTACTTTCCTAAGTCGAAGTCACTTATTAAGTCTATTAATTCATTATATGTGCTTTTAGTGATAATTCATTTTCTTTTAAGTAAGGTATAATAAAACTAATAAACCGAAGTCACCCTTGAAATCACCCTTTGGCCGCCGGGTAGACAAAAAGGGCCAAAGGTCTTCGATCAAACTATTCGAGAACGAGGGACATTACAGTTCTCCCTTCTCGAAATTGCTTGTCCCCAAGCAACTGCAAAGTTGGATGTTGTAATATAGACTCACCCCCCATGTAGCATCCTCTATTAGCAACTCTTTCCACCTCACCAGGAACTCCTGAATAACTCTATTCCTCAATCTCCTCTCTCAGCTATCCAAGATCTCCTCTGGCACTAAATCCAACCTCCCTTCCTCATCCAAAGGTGGTAACTCTGCAGAAGAAACAATGTGCTGCCCCAAAGCCTTTTTCAAGCAAGATACATGAAAGACATTGTGTATCTTACTCTCAAAAGGTAATTCTAGCTCCTATGTCACTTCACCAACTCTCCTCAACACCCTGTATGGTCCATAGAATCGGGGCTTGAGCTTTTCAGCTCCACTCTTCTTGAGAATACTCTGTCTGAAAGGCTGAAGACGTAGAAATACCATGTCTCCTACCTCAAATGCTCTCTCTACCCTGTGCCTATCTGCATACATCTTCTGTTGATTCTGGGCCCGCTGAATATTATCCTTAAGTACCTTAAGGATGTCCTGACTATCCTATAAACTCTCCTGAGCCTTGGGAGCTCTACTGTCCCCAAACGCCAAATCAACAAAAGATCTCACATCATATCCATACAATGCTCGAAATGGAGTCATACCAATAGACATATGGTAAGTGGTGTTATAGCAATACTCACATAAATACAACAACTTTACCCATGCCTTATGTTGTCCTACAACATAGTTACGTAGATAACCCTCTATCCACTTGTTCACAATCTTTGTCTGTCCATCAATCTGAGGGTGATAACTAGTGCTCAGAGTCAACTGAATGTGAACCAAACAGAAAAATTCCTGCCAAAATATGCTCAAAAACCTGCTATCCCGATCACTAATGATGTTCTTCGGAAGTCCATGCAACCTAAATACCTGACAGAAGAACAAATCAGCCACATGAGGTGAATTGAAGCTAGTAGGGACGGCAAAAAAGTGTGCATATTTTGTCAACCGATCAACTACCGCATAAATGCGATCATTCCCTTACACCATGGGAAGACCTATAATGAAATCCATCGAAATACTCTCCCACTTCTGCTCTGGAATCGGCAATGGTTGTAACAAACCTGCTGGGAAAGTATGCTCTGACTTGTTCTGCTGACAAGTCATACACTCGCGAACATGGCGCAAGACATCATCCTTGAGACCCTCCAAGAGAATCTCTCTAATTTGCCTGTATGTTTTAAAGTACCATGGATGTCCTGCAAGTAGTGCATCATGGAAACCGTGCATAATCTTTTCCTTAAGCTCATATTGAGGAACTAGGTAAATTATGCCCTTATACAAAATCAAATCAGCTATTACCTTATATCATTCATCCTGAATTTTTCCATCCGTAATGTAACATGCCCAAGTATTTTTGGAATACTCAACTAACAGTTGAGATTTCCAATCTCCTGAAATCACGCTCAAAGAACATAGGGCAGCGAGATGGGGCTTTCTGGAAAGTGCATCAGCCACTACATTCTTCGTCCCCTTGACATACTCAATGTCGAAATCATATGCTTGGATTCTGCTAACCCATTTTTGTTGCCTCTCATTGAGCTCCTTTTGTTCCAAGAAATGTTTCAAGCTGTTGTGGTCGTTTCTCACCACAAATTTCCCACCCACTAAATACTGTTTGAACTTTGCCAAAGCATGCATAATGGCAAGCATCTCCTTATCATAGGTGGAATAAAATCTCTCATTATCTCTCAACTTCCTACTTTCGTAGGCAATAGGATGGCGATCCTACATAAGAATTGAACCAATCCCCGATCCCGAAGCATCACATTCCAAAATGAAGGGTTGTGAGAAATCTAGAAGAGCCAAAACTGGACAGGTGCTCATAGTTACCTTGAGCCTCTCAAATATTACTTGTGCCTCATCTGTCCATCTGAATGCCCCCTTCCGTGTAAGATCTGTCAATGGAGCTACCAGCTGAGAATAGCCCTTCACGAACCTCCTGTAATAACCACATAGCCCCAAGAATCCACGCAAATCAGAAATATTTCTGGGTGGTGACCAATCCTGCATTGCCTGTATCTTCTCCTAATGAACCTTGATCCCATTGGCCCCAATGACGTGCCCAAGATACAATATCTCAGTAAGTCCAAATTCGCACTTGGACATCTTAGCAAATAAAGACTGAGTCTCCATTATGCTAAGTACCTCATCAAGATGCCTCAAATGCTCATCCCATGTCATGCTATATATCAAAATATCATCAAAGGCCAACACAAACTGCCTCAACTACCTGTTGAAGAGATGGTTCATACATGACTCAAATGTAGCAGGTGCATTGGTGAGTCCAAATGGCATCACCAAGAAATCATAATGCCCGAAGTGACACCTGAAGGTTGTCTTGTGAATGTCCTCATCCCGAACGCAAATCTGATGGTATCCTGATCGAAGATCAATCTTCGAAAAATAGATAGCTCCATGCAACTCGTCTAAAAGCTCATCTATGCGAGAAATGGGATACCTGTTCTTTATGGTTTTCTTGTTTAGTGCACAGTAGTCAATACACATCCTCATGGTCCCATCCTTCTTCACCAAAAAAACTGAAGAAGCAAAGGGACTAGAACTAGAACAGATGTGTCCCATCTCTAAGAACTCTCTAATGGCCTTTTCTATCCCATCCTTATATGTCTTAGGATGGCGATAAGGCGTAGTCATCACAGGTTTAGCACCCTCAAGCTCTATAACATGCTCAAACCCTCTATCTGGTGGTCTACCAGGAGGAATGTCACCAAACACTGGGTCGTGCTTATCCAGTATGGACTAGATATCTATATGAAAGGGTTGCTCACTATCTGAAGAAGGTTTGGATGAAATGAAACATTGGGCTGCCCATGCAACCTCTCCATGCCTGACTATAGATTCCATCTTGTGTGCTGAAACAACTCTAGGCCCACCGTCAGAAAGAGCCCGAAGCACAATCTTCTTCCTGTCCACCATGAACTCCAATTCCATCCTCTGAAAGTCCTGCACATATCTCCAAGGGATGCAACCACTAAATACCCCGTATCAATCTCACCAAATCCAATAACATAGAAGTCATCGGTCAATGTGTAGTCCCCCATCTGAATACTAAGCCGCAGAATCTTCTTAGTGCAACTAATAGCAAACCCATCTGCTACTCGTACACTAAACCCCTCAAAATCCTCAACCTGTAATCCTCACTTCGCAGCCAACCCCTCATCAATAATGTTGTGCGTAGCTCCATTGTCAACTAAACAAACAATCCATTGTCCCTTAAGCACTCCCTTCAGCCAAAAGGGATGGTACCTAGGAACTCCTGAGAGTGTAGCAATAGTGACATCGGATGAATCCAATGCCTCACTCTCTCCAAGCTCTACTTGGGGCTGCTCCCCCTATGCATCATGGCCGCCATCCTCATCCTCTGCATCTGTATCTGACGAGCGGTCATTATCCTCATTTGAAATCACCTCAATGAGATGCACCTTGCCTTTACCAAGGCAACGATGTCCAGGCTCCCAATGATCATTGCAATGAAAGCAAAGCTTCTTCCTCCTCAACTCATTACGAGATTCCTGATCCACCTTAGGAGGTGGTGCACTCTTCTGCTAAATGGTAGAGCGCTGAAATGGCCTGGAGCTCGTGGGAAACTTCTTATTGGGTTGATAAGAAGTGGGCTGGTAAGAAGTGGGGGATGTGTCCAAATCCAATGTCGTCTAGATGGCATCATGCAATGTCCTAGGCTTAAGAGCCTTGACCAATCCTCTCATCCTGTCATGAAGGCCCTCTATGAATAGCATCACTACCCTCTTCTCAAGCGTCTCTGGAACCACGACTGTTATACACTGAAATTTGTTGATGTATGAATCAACGCGTCCACTCTGTCGAAGCTGTGCCAAGTCCCTATAATAAAGCTCCACATCCTTGTGATCAAATCTCACAATCAACTCCTCGCTGAAGTCCCTGTCTGATCACAGAAGTTCGTGATTATGTGTAACTAATCCATGGTGCCACCAATCATAAGCCACCCCCTCAAGGTGTAAAGTAGCGAACTGTATAGCCTCTTGTTCCCTCACGGGTTTGAGAGTAAGATAGGTGTCGAGTTTGTGAATCCAAGCCTTGGCACTAATCTCTCCACTACCATCAAAAGTAGAGAGGGTTACCTTATTGGCAACCTGCTTCAATTCCATGTCCTCCTGCGCTCTAGGTCTCCTGTCATGTCCATCCCTCATGCTATCTCTCCTCTGAGCACAATACTATGGGAGGGGAAATACGTCCCTCACATGCTGCGGCAAACTCCTCCACTCATCACTAACTGCCATAATAGTATCCGGAAAAGCTACTTCTTCCGGCCGCACCTCAATCTCTAGTGGGTCATCTTTAGGCAGGAAGTTAGGCTGCATAGGCCTATCTGCAGTCCGCATAGCCCTCCTCTCATCTGTGTGAGTGTGCCTCCTCTCATGACGTGGCGATCCCCTAACACTTCCGATTTCTAAAGGCGATCTGTTGTGATCCCTGTAACCACTGGCAACTGATACGGATCTATCCCTTCTGCCATGTTTGTCCTGTGGCCTATCCAATGCCAACCTATCAAAGGTAGAACCCATGCACTCCATAGTCTGTAACAACTGCCTCTGAGTAGCTGTCATATCCCTAATGAAGTCTCTATCTGGATCAGCATGCTCCTCCCGAGGACTCTTCGGTCTATCACCCATAAAATCCATTTTGTCACCTCCTGCAATACCAGCTTCGAGTCGTGCCCGTCTGCGGGTGTAGTATCTGTGTGGACCGTCCTCTCTATGCAGCATTCAAAGCTGATTTTTTTAAAATACTCTGTGCTTCCCACACAGGTTGGGAGGATACACTGCTCTGATACCACTGAAAGATCCCAAACCCCTTTTTCCTGAATATATATATATATATATATATCTATATATTATTTTTTATAGATTGCTCAGGCTTGGTACTGAACTGATAATATCAAGCAAAACCATGGAACAACACTCTCATACTGCATAAACAAATTAAAGAATGCAAACCCTGCAAACCGGGTGAATATAGGAAAGGCGCCTAGGGTTTAAACAGGCAGATTTCTTCATAAATAATTCAGCAGTGAATTTAATAATGATTATGTTTGGCAGATATCCACAACAAAACAATCATAAATCTGCAAAAGGATTGATGATAAAAGATTGTCCAAAACCCAACTGTAAATGATTCAAACTAAATCGATTTGATATATAAATGATACTGAAAGCTACAATAATAATTTAGCATGAAGAATACCTCAGATACTGCATAAAATAACTATGGAATAAGTCGCCCCACTCTAGAGATGTCTGAATGCCCACTGCTGCAATTTTATTTCTCTTTCTGAACTGCTGAAGTGATAAATAACATGTGAATACAATGAAGTTCCTTGAATAGGAACTCCTCTCACTGCTCCTGGGGTTTCCGTCCACAAGAGGAATAATCCAGAGGGTTTCCGTCCTTGGATTTCGTCTGCAACACTTCAGAGCTAACTGCTGGAAAGAAAAATAATAATAATCTGCATAGTGCCGACACAAGTTGCACTTTTCCCTTATAGCCATAAAACCCTTCCAAAATGCAAGTCGCACTTTTTTCCAAAGGAGTATAATTTATTTTTAATTAATTTTCCCCATCTCCAAAGCAAGTTGCATTTTTTGGCTTATTTAATTACTTCCCAAAGCAAGTTGCACTTTTTGCCTAGGAAAGCACATTAAATAATTTATTAATTAATTTCCATGTACTTTCCTAAGTCGAAGTCACTTATTAAGTCTATTAATTCATTATGTGCTTTTAGTGATCATTTATTTTATTTTAAGCACGATATAATAAAACTAATAAACCGAAGTCACCCTTGAAATCACCCCTTGGCCGTCAGGTAGACAAAAAGGGCCAAAGGTCTTCGATCAAACGATTCGAGAACGAGGGACATTACATATTCACCCAAATTGGGCGCCCAATTATGCATGTTGTTGGTTGCTTTTAAATAAATTTATTTTTAGCATGCATACATGACCTATTTTCAGCTCACCCTCTTGCATTGACTTTCATCCCATTCTTGGAGCCAAAATTAGGCAGAGAAACTATTAAAAAATATCATTAAAAAACATTATTTAATGCCTAGATGGGTCGCACTTTTTGGCAAAGGTGAATGCTAACAATAAGAAGTCAACTTTGATGGGAATTTCCACCCTGCACCACAGCTCCAAAAATCCCTTCTTCCACGTACGTTGTTTGACTTCCATAATGGGAATTTCTACCCTGCAAGGCAAATAAGAAATTCCCACCTGCCTACCACTGCTAAAATTCCCACTAGCAAATTAAAACATCTCCCAAAAAGTGTGACTTGTATTAAAAATTAGCCTCCTTTGATAAAGTGCGACTTGCATGGGTGAATAAATCTCTTTGGTGGGAAAAGTTAGCCTACTAGGCAGGTAGAAAATTCTCTTCGGTGATTTTTCTTTATTTTATAATGAGAATTTTTACCCTGCAAGGCAGGTAATAAATTCTCGTCTGCCTGCCACCTCTAATTTTCCCATTGCCGCTTAAGTGACTTTGACTTCATAGGAAAAAGTACCCTGCAAGGCAAGTAAGAAATTCCCGCCTACTTGCCACTATCAAAATCCTCATTGCAGCTTAAACCCATTCATTCCAAAAAGTGTGACTTGCCTAGGAGAGGCTTTTTGTGCATGACTTCATCTTTTTTGGTCAGAAGTTTGCATTCTGAGGCTGATTACTTCTGATGTCGAGGCCATAGATGATCTCCAGATGCTTCAGGAAATTAAACAGACTATATAGAACAAAGAACAGACCCGGGGGAATTTCACAGAAAAACAGTGGAGAAAACCGGAGAAAAACGCAAAAGAATAAATAAAACGAAAAATGTTGCCAAAAGTTGCAGACAATGCTCTGAATTCATTCCTGGTGAGAATCCTATTGAGATGTGTGAATATTGGCATGCAAAACTTCAACAGGGTTCAAACGGAGCACAATTTACTTTGAACGGGGCTTTATTTATTTAATAAATAATTAAATAAAAATTTCCCACAGACAAAACTTGGCGGAGGGATAAAATGAGTTTCAGCATCTGGGTATTTGTCGAAATTGGCTCATATGATTCACTGGGAATATCTTAACGTAATACAGACATCTTCTGGCAATAAAAACACGGAAAGACCCGTTATTTTAAAAAGAACGAAATTTTTTCAAATGGGTAGTCCCAGGTTTCAGGGTGAAATCTGGGGACACCATTACCACAACATTCTTTCATTTCATTTTTGCCCCAAAAGTGAATGTTTGGAATACCAAAATAAGTATTCCGGGTTGCGTGCTTACCGTTGTCCATAATCCCCACAATTCGTCCAACTTATGACTCAAAATGTGCATCCTATCATCCAATGAAGTGACAACAACTGAACATTCATCACGAGTGATTAGAAGAGTTTTAAAAATCTAAAAATTACCATTTGTAATGGCTGCCTTGAACATTCTTATTCCACCCTCAATGCAAAGTGGAACATTTTCCCAAACTTCTCCAATGATTTGTTGGGTCTTTAGAACCCAAATCATGACCCCAAACAACAAAACATTATGCATTTGTGACACTTCTATATCTTGCAAATGGGTTGTCCTATGATACTCTGAAATGCACACCATACTATTTTCCATTCTCCCACAATAATCAGCTTTAACAAACAAATGAGGAGGCAACAAGCAATTGTCTCAAAATTGATGCATCGAAAAGATTACCTTGTTGTAAAAGACCTTTTGGTTGCCCCAAGTGGAGTGTTTGGAACACCAAAACTTGATTTCCAGGCTGCATATCAAGCGTTGTACCTAACCTCTTCGAATTACTCAATCTATGCATGAAAATATGCTTATCACTCCCAATTGAAGTGACCATAGCTGAGAGTACTTCAATGGTGACCCATAATGCCTTGAAAATCTGAAAATTATCTTTCATTATGGCTGCCTTCTTGTGCCAAACAGCAAGTATGATGAAATGAGATCTAAAAATAATGTTCTCCATACTTATGTTACAAACCATATCCATTTCTCTAGCATACCTTTCATGTTGACCCACAAATTGATATGTCGTAAGCAATGAATTTGAAAGACTTAAGCTGATCTTAAAATGTTCATCTCTCTTTGTCACAATAACATCATTCAAACATGACATGTGATCCTTAAAAATTCTCTCATCATGATATGAATATGGCAGCGATTTAAAAGAACATAAAATGTCATCATACCTTGAGTTGTTCCGCACATGTCTCCCTTCCCATGTCGGATGAGGAGTGATCGAAACATCCTTGATTTTTCCAATCTTATGACTCAGAATTTCTAAGTTGAAGTCAGCATTCTTCTTCTCCTCAAATTCAACAAGTGAAGCCTTTTCCACTTGGGCTTCAACCACATCTTGATGATGTTTACATAGGGCATCTTTGTAGCTCTTACCGTGCTCATGGACTCCATAAATCTGCCTTTTATTGTCTGATGTTCTGAACAGACCAGCGAGCTTATTGCCATCATTTTTCATTGGTGAAGGGCTTCCAACCAGCCCTTCCTCATCCCCAACATGCTCAACACCCCCTGCTTCATCTCTGGATTCATCACATGTCAAAACATTTTCAATATTAACCACAGAATGAGCAATATTTACCTTATGATGTTGATTCTTTGGAATGGGTGCAAGTGTCATGTGTTGGCATGTGTGTTCAGCACTCCCCATGAATTTTGTGACATGGACTAACCGTCTCTCGTAGATCCTAACTCTGGCGATTGTATCAGAGACTAACACCTATGGGTTTTGGTCTAACGGCAATCGTGGTCCAACAAATGGTATGAGAGCGACAAGTCTCAAGTTCGAAACTCACTTGGGTAACATTGAGAGGGAGATTGTTGGCATGTGTGTCCAGTGCTCCCCATGAATTTCGTGACATGGACTAACCACCTCTCGTAGATCCTAACTCTAGCGATTGTATCGGAGACTAACACCTATGGGTTTTGGTCTAACGGCAATCGTGGTCCAACATCATGGTCTTAGATCTTTTGATCACCAATTCATCTTCCTTAATGACTTCATCTTTTATTTTCATATGAGAATTACTTGAGCTATTCATTTCACCCTTTTGTCTCTCAAGATTCCCTTCATTCTTCTACTCATGCTCCCAAGTGCCCCTAGTATTTTCCAACATGCAACCATTAGAATTCAAGGAAATATTATTGACAGTTAAAAATTCTTTATCTTCCCATTCTCTTGGCTCTTGCTTAGCCATCTCTTCCTCTTCTTGAGCTTCCTTAGGGCTGCAAGAAAAATCAATGAAGGGTTCACCTTTGGCCATGGTGGTGGGTGCTTCTAAGGCTCCCAAGGGCTGTTCCCTTTTAATAACCAGATGATGCGATATTTCTCCCTCCCTCTTATCCTTAGGGAAATAGGTATCTCGGTCTTTGCATGGCGAACTTGGGTTTTTGGTCCCCTCTTCAACAAACTTCGTGCTTTCTTCCTTTTGCTTGTGTGGCATGTGATGTCTAGGCTTGGGCCTAGGTCTTCCTTGATTCACTCCAATGAATTCAGCGAGTTAAATAGCCTCACAAATTTCCCTTGGTAACGCCATATACTCCTCATAACTTGCAGCGGCGCTCCGTCCACCCATGGACCTTATTTCTTCCTCTGGAATAACCTCTTCCTTAGGAAGGAAAGTGGGTTTTGCAACCGATCCTCGGGCTGATCCCATTGGTTGTCGTGTACTATTAGCCCTAGTCGAGCTACCATCACCACTTTGAACCCTAGGTTCAATGATCTTTTGAAGGGATAGGGCTAGAAAATCCATTGTGTCTGCAACTCTCTCTTGGTCGGCAATCAACTTGTCAACTTTAGCTCCTTGAGAGTTTTGACCCACCATATTGTCTTCCTTCACTGAAACCCTAGGCCTTTGAAGATCCGAGCTCTAATACCATTGTAATATCCCTTTTGGGGACAAAACTGAAAAATATTGAAAATTAGCTCAAACCCCCATACAACCAAATCTGATTTTTATAGCAGGAGTTAATAAAGGGCAAAAAAAAACACTCTCAAACCCTAGCAACTAGGAGAGAGAGAGAGAGATAAATCAACCATAAACGCACTCAAAAATTATGAGAATTTATTCTTTGGATTGCCCTTGATTTTAGAAGCTAGAAAATGTGATCAAATCATCAAACTCATAATTCTGGAATTTATTATGGCACAAAAACAATTGAAACTTGTAAATTCAATTACTCTTAGAAAACAAGGAATCTCGACCAATATGAATACTCAAAATGATCATAAAAATATCAGCAATCAAATAAGACCGATGTCATAATTTTTCAACCATGGGAACCTTCTCAAAATTGGTCCCGAAATCTCTAAATTAGTAGATAAAGTTGCCCAATGTTACTAAAAATCTGAATAAGTATTCTCCTTAAATCTGTAATAATCTTCACTACCAATCAATGTTGAAGCATTTTCGTCCTTCAACAAAACCACTAGAAGGGTTTTCGTCCTTCTAGGAAGCCACACATGAGAGTTTTCATCCTCAAGTGGAAGAACATGGAGCAACAAGCTCTCAATGCCTGATATTAGAAAAATGCACCAACTCTAGATCCTCCAAATGAGCTCTCTAATCTTCTTTTATATCCTTCTTTTGGTGCCAAGGCTCATAAAGGAAAGGCTGACCCCCAATAAGTCATTATAATCTTTTATTAAGCCTTATTAAAGGCACTAAACCCAGCAGACCCACTAAGAATGGGTAATACAAAAATAAATCATGAATATGGAAGATGAAAACTAAAATATAATCCACGATCCCCATTGTTTAATCGTCCCTTGCAAGGAATCCTTTATTCCTAATTAATTCGAAAAAGGGGACATTACAGGCACAATTGTGCAAGAGTTACTATTTTAAAGGGATGAGATGAGGGTAGATGTGAAGAATGTTGTGCAAAGTTGTAGAGTTTTCCAACACACTGAGGGAAAGTGTTTGAATACAAGTTTTTATCGGCCATTGCAAATTCTGAAAGTCCTATAGTAAGATGTGAGAATAAAATTTTCTCTTAGGATGTCAAGAATGCCAAAGTGATGACTATTTATTTTGTTGTAGACATCTTTTCAAAGATGGCAAATTTTATAGCTTGCAAAAATTTGCTACTTTTTTCTTTAAGAAATGTTGGCTAGATTTTCTGCATTGCTGAAAACCTAGGCAGTCATGAGATAAATCTCCCTCATTTACCGGTGAGGCTCCCATGTAAAATTTGTCAATTAAATATGCTAGTATCTATTTATGGGTTTTACTTTAACCATGCAGCTCATGAACCATAGTTGTATAGTTTTGTAGCAAGTAAGCAGCTGTTAAAGAAAGAAAATATCTGATAAAGAAGGAAATAATAAAAACAGGAAAGAAAGAGAGGAGATGTGCAATCCAATCAATAGATTACAGAGTTGATTGCATGCACATAGACAGAACCAATAGATATTAACACAGAATTATAAGCAAAGGCAACTTTTAGATCTAGATCTAGAATAACACAAAGTTTATAAATAGATCTAAGACAAAAAAGTTAGAAACAAAATGCACCGTCGACACAAAGTTCTCCGGAAATCTGTTCCTTTCTATTCCTTTGCTTCAAATAGCTATCAGGGTTTCAGCACAAAGTCTAGAACACAAGAATGCTGCTTACAAATTATGATCCCTTAACCCGTAGATTCTTCCTCTATTTATAGCATGTAGAGGGGAAATTACAAATAGGAAGACTTTAGTGAACTGGCAAATGTGGAAGTTGTAAAGGAAACAACTGGCAATCTCCCTCCTGGAATTCCTCTTTGCATGACATGCATGATTTGCAACTGAAAATAGAACCTTCTATTTTGCATGTCTGCCACCTATTTCCAAGTAGTTGACTTCTTCAAGTAATGGTTTTTAAACCAATCACTTAAGTCTTATAATTTAATTGATCGCTCAATTACTTTGTCGGAGAAAAGAAGAAGAAAAAGGAAAATGAATTAGAAGAAAGCTGCAACACTTTTGTTCTTTTTCCATATTCTGCATGTAGTTGATTCTTTTGCCCTTGATTCTCACCAAACTGGATCTGGAAGCAGCTGGATCTGAAATTTTGCTTACGGGTGTTGCCTTTGCCTTTGAGTTGTCTTCCCTTTTATCCTTGAAGCTTTTGTAGTTCTTCTCCAGTACATGCATCAGTGCAATGTTTGCCATAAATAACTCATCATTTTTATTTTTTAATTGCATATGAGCAATTAAAAATTATGGAAAGCACTCCGGGTGAATGCAACTTCAATGAAGGCTTCAACTGGAAGATTGGAAGCAAATCCACAAGATCATGGAAGGAATTTTCCACGTACTGACTTCTACACGGGCTACATCAGAAACAAGTGGATGAATTTTTGCCGGAAGCTTTTGCAATTATGAGATTTGGATCTGTGTCTTCGATGTCAGCAAATCTGGAAGTAATGCATGATTCCACTGAGCTTTCTCGTTCATCCCGCTTTTCCATGGCTAGAGCAATCTTTGTTTGAGCAATTCTTTTTCTTTTTATTCAGTCAGAATTCTTTACAATTGGTGCAAATCTGGGAACTTCTTCAGATTCAAAAGATATATTCAATGTATTGGACATTGATTTAAGCTCCCTTTCAATTATATAAGCACTTGTAATGAATACCTGCAATTAATTCAGGAAAAGACGGAATCTGGAGCATGAACACTTGATTTTTATCATAAAAATCTGCATATAAAGCCCGCTGCCCTAAAATTTTAGGCATTGCTTGCATGCAAAGCAAGCATAAATATTTGTAACTTCACCTGGGCACCTGTAATACTATGCAGACAATTAATCAAACTTAAATCAAGCTCCTTCAAACCTAGGCGCCAAACTTTGAAGCTTTCCGGCAGTGAAAACACCTTTTTCTGAGCAAAGTTCCTCCTTCGGGCGCCAAAACTTTCCAGGCTGCACTCATTTGCTAAAAGAATTAATTAATCCATCATTATGGCAGCCTCTGCTTATATAACCTTCAGCATTCTATTCTTAATAATTGCCCCTCCTATTCCTAGCAATTAATTAATAAACAATGATGTTTATTCACCCAAAGTGGGCCCCTATTTTTGCATGCTGATGGCTGCCATTAAATAAATAAATTTATTTTATTTTTAGGATGCTACCTTCAGTTCACTTTGGCTTGTCTTCATGCATTGACTTTCCTTCTATTTATGGTGCCAAAATTGGGTGAATAAACATTAATAAATATTATTAAATGCATTGTTATTCACCCAAGGTGGGTCGCACTTTTTGGCAAGGGTAAATTCTATTTTTAAAAGTCAATTTCCAATGGGATTATTCACCTTGCACCGCAGCTCCAAAAATCCCATGATCCACTTAAGTTGTTTGACTTTCATAATGGGATTTTTTACCCTGCAAGGCAAGTAAGAAATTCCCATCAATGCCTTAAGTGTTTTTCTTTTATTTCACAATGGGAATTTTCACCCTGCAAGGCAAGTAAGAAATTCCCGCCTGCCTGCTGCCTCTAATTTTCCCATCATGACTTAAGTGACATTGCTCCCATGGGAAAAAGTACCCTGCTAGGCAGGTATAAAATTTCCACCTGCCTACTGCTACCAAAAATCTCATTGTAGCTTAAAACCTTCCTTTCCCAAAAAAGTGACTTGCCCAGAAGAGGCCTTTTCTGTGCACGACTTCGTCTTTCTAGAGAGAACCAAACCTCCTGTGGAAAATTTCTTTTGGCATGACGTCCGTAGATGATCTCCAGATACACCAGACAAGAAAATAGACTAAACCGGCAAAGGAATTGACCTAGGGGAATTTCATAGAGAAAAATATGAGAAAAATAACAAAAACGCAAAACATTGCTAGAAGTCACAGATAAAGCCCAGGATTCATTCCTGGTGGAAACCCTACTAGTATATGGGAATATTGACATGTAAGACCTCAACAGGGTTAAACCGGAGCACAATTTACCTCAAACGGGGCTTAAAATAATTAAATAAAATATTCCCGCAGGCAAACCCCAACGACAGAATACAAGTTTGGGCATCTGGGTATTTGTCGAAATTGTCTTATATGACTCTCTGGGAATATCTTGATGCAATACAGACATTTTCTGGCAATAAAAACACAAAACGACCCATTATTTTAAAAGTACGAAATTTTTTAACATGGGGTAGTCTCAGATTTCAAGGTGAAATCTGGGGACACCAAGAAAAAAGTAAGGTTGCACAATCTTTCTAAGATTATTGGCTCGCATAGAGATACAAAATATTTTGGCCATTTTGGGTGAGCTTTTCTGATCCATGTGTATATGTATCCTTGCAACCTACTTGACAACATCTCACAATCACACAAGCCCCCTCATTTCTCTTGAAGACTTTATGCTCCTCAACCTCACGATGTCTAGTGACGTGCATAAAAACTTACATTTTCTCGCAGCATTGGTGCAGCTCGTTGCATCCTAGCATTCAGCTCCACAACATCCCATAGCATGCCCAACACTTTGCACCAATTGCAAAGTCTCGTGGCACCTTGGTGCATGGCTTTTCATAGTCCCACACATGTTGCAATTTTACTTCACAATTCTCACAATTTTTTGCAATATTATGTACCTCATATTGCAATGCTTGCATTTCCTACAGTCTTGCATCAACAACACTCATAGTATTTGCAACTTCTGCAATGTTGCACACAGTCTCACTATGTTGCACAACATATTGCAGGCTCACAATACCACCACACACTTAGACCTTGTTTCTCAACATTCCATGCGTCTTCATAGTTCTATACAAAGCTATTGTGATCCACATGCATTTGTTAGCATCCTGCTGTCATGAAACACACCATGCGGCGATGTCAAAGCATATCATCAGCATGACATGTGTCACATTATAGTCATCAATTGGTCAGGGAAAATGGAGCATCTACAATTGTTGTCACTTGTAACTACCTCCATTATGATCACATATGTATGTATGTATTTATGTATATATATTATCGCATCGACTATGGAAGGCAGTCAATCATTGACCATCTAGTGTTTATGCAATCTACACATCCATAGAGCTGAGAGGACACTCATAGAATAGATAGAAGATTGTTAGCCTGCCCTAAGAAACTAACCTTCAAACATATGTATAGTCTTGGATTGTTTCCTGTAAACACAAAATCACACACTTACTGCTATTTACTATACCACCAAGTATATTGTTTTTGTATAGATCTTGTGTAGGAAGAGTATTCACTGGTGACCCATTCCATAGTCCTTTCGCTTGTCTTTTTTGTTTCTATTGCTTTTATCTTTCACACTTGTCACTCATACACCCGGTCCTGGTCAGGTCATGGGGATCCTTGTTTGTCAGTCTTCACTCGTTTGTCATCACTTGTTTCTGGACACTAGCATTAGGCGCTCCTGTCCATCCTGGGCACCTGTGTCTTCTTTATGTTTGATCTTATTTTTTGACATTTGAGATCGGTCTTTTCGGTTTTTCCTCTCATATCCCGAGGTACTAGTCGGCATGTCGGGTCATTAGTGTTGAAATTCAAGCAAGAGATCCCTATATAAACACAACATACATACCATTATATGGCGGGCAATTATTATCAAGGGCTATCTATCTATATATCTCAAGGGATTGCATTTGGGCACATTACTCTGCATACACACTACATAGGAAGGGGAGTTCATTTTATTCCATCCACACATTTGCATTCTATCTAGCTATCACCTGTTATTTTGGCGTCATTAGCGTCGAGGGCAACCTAGGAGCACTATTGCACACACAAGCACATAGAACTACATTGGGTCTGAGCAACGCTCAATCGTAAGTTCACCATTGTGACAGTTGAGGATAGTCTAACCCCTCATTTTGCATCTTTTTTTTTTTAGGATTTGATGTCTTTTTTAGGGTTTTGTAAGAAGATATTTGTGTGCAGATTTGTAGGTACCTCGGCAATCCAAGTGCGACATAAAGGAGACCAAAAGTGAACAAGTGCGAAGCCCTAACAACATTGTCAAAACCTAGTTCCAACCATTTCTGCAGACTCCAACGCCCATATAGAGGTCTTGGGCGCCTGCGGGTGCCCCTATCCTTGCCCAGGCGCTCATGTTCAGGCACCACAAGCATCTCTGCATTTTTCTAAGTCTGATTACGACGGTCTGTGCTCCTATTCCATCACATCTTCCAATTCAGACTCACTTTGGGATAAGCAAAATTGACAAAAAAGGAAATGACTACATCTCATATCTGCTAAATAAGTAATTGTATAAGTTCTCTATCATAGAGCTTTTTATGGCATGTTACTAAGATGCATTGATGAAGAAGAAGTGAAAAATATTCTCTTTGAAGCCCACATTGGAGTATCTGGTGACCACTTTAGAGGGAATTTGACCAATCACAAGATCCATCAAATGGGCTACTTCTGGCCCACATTAGAACATGATGTTGTAGATTATGTGTGAAAGTGCTAGAAATGTCAAGAATTCTCACACGTTATACATATCTCGGCCTTGGATTTACAACCCATAGTGACAGTCCTATCCAAATTCTCCACTTGGTATCTATGATAGATTGGTTTGCTCTAATCCCTCCTCATTACATGGCCACAACTTCTACAATCACAATTACATTGTACTTAACGAAGTGGTGACATTAGGCCACCACATAATTGACTACAATACATCGATATCACAGTCATAGCTACATTCTTATGCATGTAAACACATGAACAATCATGTGAGACGGAAGGACAACCAGTTGGCTTCATTAAACATTATTTTGAAGAGCATCGACACTCCCTTTAAGAGCAATAATAGGTGTGTGAACTAGATGCTCTCAATTTAGGCATATCCAAACATACAAAAGTTCTTTATACTACCCTCAGGACACCCTGGATAGGCAGAGGCTACCAACAAGACTCTAAAGTCCAATTCTTCTTCAGAATTTTAAGTCTCAGAACAGCTTGACGAGATAGTCTCTCTTTAAAGGTATCTCTCCTCTCTCCTATGGGATCTCTCTCCTCTCTCTCATCTGGGAACTATCCAACCATGCGATTTCAATATAAGACCCCTTTCTAGGTCTAGTTGAATCTTGACATGCTAGAAGTGGTCTTACCATTGGACGTATAATATTGACTAGTCTTCATGTGTCTTTACAAGTGGATTCGTCGATGAAGATTTGTAGGCCTAAATTCATCCACTAACCAATTTATAAATTTTGGACGAAGAGGTGACTCAGATTCACAATGCTGAAGATGTCCATTGCAGTGTCCCACTAGAGGGAAAAAATGTCAGCGTCGTAAGTACAATAAAAAGATATTCGAGCCCATCCGAATTTAGGTAGGAGACCTTGTTTTAGTGCTCTACAAATCGGTATTCTACCCCCTCAAAAAGGTCAATGAAGGTATGAAAATATCAAGTTCCAATGGCTACAACAGGGCCTTAAGGAGCAGTTGGTGGAAAACTACACCAACAAGTTATGTGACTACATTGTGCGCTTGTGTGAGGACCTCCTGAAGTAACACAAGGTGCTGAAGTACGTTAGTGGACTCCGACCTTATATTCGTGTGAAGATGGAGTTCTCGACTTCTAACTCTTTGGTGCAAGCTTATCCCAACACCACCAAGATAGAAGCAAAGGCAAAGATGAAGCAGCATTCGTGCTCTTTATCCAACCTCATGCACAAGAGCCAGCCCATGCACCATGCACCATCTCAGCCCCCTTCATAGAAGCAAAACGCAAATTCACAGGGGAGATAGCATAAGAAGACAACACAACATCAAAAGACTATTGCGCCTTCTAACTTGGACAAAGGAAGCAATCAAATGACAAGTGGTGCCACTGACATCACTTGTACACCCACAACGATTTTGAATGCTACGCACAGAAATCCTTGGTTGCACAATCTACAACTAGTCCCACATCCATGGAGGACATTGATCTAGATAGTTCTTATTTGAGAACCAGTGCCATTGCCACTGACACATTAGAGGAACGCGATCGTATCTCCCACACGAAGTTTTGGGTCAAAGGACAACCTCTCCATGTCATCATCGACAATGGGAGTCAAAAGAACATCATCTCATAAGACACATCCTAGAACCTCACACTTCCTACTATCACATATCCTCGTCCATACTCGCTTTGATGGCTCCATTCTAGAAAAGATATACAGGTCTGACATTTGTGCACTTCTCAATACAAAGTCAATCCAATGGAGGATAACATCACTTGTGACATTGCACATTTGGAGGCCTATGAAATATTGTTAGGAAGATTGTAGCAATATGATCACGACACTACATAACATGCCAAGCCATAGCAGTGAACTGTTATGTCAAAGATTGGTTCTTCAACCTCTTTGAGTCAGCCCCAACAACCAAGATCCCATTGGTCTCTATCAAATAATGTTGTAAATGCATTTCACACATGCAAAAATTCATGCTCCTCATGGTCTATCCAGAATCGCTTGCATAGGAAAGCAAGAAATCCTTGGCAATGTCCACCACCGTTTTGCCTAACTGTCATGCACATTCGCAGTCAAATCTAAATTTAACTTTTTAAAAATATTTCACTAAAAATAGCTGTGGCGCAGTGGTAGGTGGCTAAATTAGCACCCTGCAGGTCCCGAGTTCAATTTTGGCTGGGTCCATCGCGAACGTGCGTAATGGATAGGGCTTTCCGGACAAATTACTAAATCGACATTCCAAAACTGAAAGGCCTTCCAAATTAGCATTGATTTTAAGCACAGGCCAAATTTCGAAATTGGTGACAGTTTTTCTCTCAAATCTAGCAATATGATGAATGATTCAATGATGGACATCTATATAAAATGGTGCATGGTATCATTAGTTACGCAGACCTGTTGAACACCATGCTACAATATTATCCAGAACTCCTTAATATGTTGTTAGGACACTGCTCCCAACTGACATAGGAAGATTCCATGTTGATGATAACCTTGGAAGTGATTCTTTTCTGATTAAAACAATGAGAACCATATGTAAGCAATCAAAAATTATTTTGAACAGGGTAAAACATGGAAACGAAGACAGAGATGTGAAGGTTGAACTTGACATTGCTAAATCTCTTTTGGAGTGCTATGAGAAATTGGTATCTGCAGCTGAGAAACAAGCATCCTCCACACTGTCTGTGATGTTTGTTTCAGAGAAAAACAATTCAAGTATAAAAGAGGATGGTACAGACACATCTGACTATATAATGTTACCTTCGAGTGAGGAAGATTCCAAAAACAGGTGCATGAACTTAATCCAGAATGTTTCTCTAATGGAGAGTTTATCAGGAAAAATAGTGGATATATTCTATTTGAATTTGGTGGGAGAACTTGTCCAGGAGAGATGCTGGCCCACATATAGTGAAAAGAAATACTAACCATGATAGTCTCCGCATTCCTTTTTCACTGAAGAATTTCGAATCACAATCTTGGATCAAGTCTTGGTCTCTCTGTGGTAATAAAAAATCGAGAGAGTTGATTGAAATGCTGATTTTGTTCATGTTCTGAATATTCATGAGTGGATAAGGAATGGTTTTCTTCAGTGAAATTTTCAATTACAACCTTGAAACAAGTCTTGATCTATGCATGGTAAAAGAAATGCAGGAACTTAAGACTGCAATTCTGACTTTGTAGGTGTTATATTTTCTGGGGTTATAAGAATGATAGCGTCATAGAGCTGGGGGTCTAAGTTCTGAATTGGTGAGACATTTTGTCAAACAGTTCACGTGCCTCCGGGTGGTTTGAAGAAACGCCTCAACGAAATACAAATCAATGGAATGTACTGACTGCTGTATCTGCACAGCATAGACAAGCCAAGAATGACAAATATTCATGCAGGAGAGGTAAGCGAGAAAATAGCCAAAGGAGCAATACCTGACCAACCTTCTCCAACAGGGTGACTAAAAGAAGAATTGTTCCGCCCTTGGAGTCTAAACCTTTTTCCAAAAAAGCAAAGGAATCTGCCCAGGTGCTGGATTAGAAATTGCCAAATCGAAGCAGTCTTCTACAGTCTTAGAAATCACTCTGGGATGATGTTCTGACGGCTGCCTTTTATGCACATTTATTTTTACATGTCATTTTGACATCTAAGAAAGAGAGATAATTGAGGATAAATATCTCTGTGATGAAATGGTTGGCATCATTTTTCAGCTAGATGACTCAGCACTTGGTTCTCTGATCAATTTTTAAAAAAACTACTTGGAGAAACATTAAATTTGATTTGGACACCTTCCAGTTCTGGATCACCTCCTGGAAGACTTGACTATAATTCCCTCATAGACGTGTATGCTAAATAAGGGTATACTGAAGATGCACACAAAGTGTTTGACACATCTGAGAGAAATTTTGTTTCATGGAACACTATAATATGAGGATTCGCACATCATGGATGCTGCCAAACGGATTTGGGAGTTTTTCATGAGATTTCTTGTTCAGATTTGGTTCCTGATCAAATTATTTGGTTATAGATATCGATTTCAAAGATTTTATTTTTAATTTTACTCATATTGCATTGATTAATAATTCCATTACCTTATGTTCATATTTCCCATAGATTGATGAAAAAATCTTTCAAAGAAAAAAGGGCCTCAAACTCTACGATATGACCAAGATATTACTATTTTTTTATTGGTAAAAATAAAACACTTTTAAGTGACAGTCAAGTAGCCATAAAATTTATGAGCAAAATTACCTTGTAATGGTCAACTGAACGTCAAATTTAATATAGAAAGTAAAATCTTACACAGTCACACCATCACATTCCACCCTTCCTGCCATGTAGAACTCCTATCGGCGTAATTATAAAAATTAGTGGATTTTCAGCACTAAACATTAAGAGGAACATAGCAAAGTAGGGAGAAAGTACTACTCTAGATGTACTACAAAAATTGCACATTTCATTTTAGAAATCTTAATGATATTGCTATAAAGATACTCATCTGCTACCGCTCCCTCAACAGTTTCAAATTCCATTCTATATTAATTCTTGGGAACGACCTCTTTGTCCTCAAAGCTGCAAGAGGAAGAAATCTTAACACAGGTCTATGTGGTGGTGTATGACAAGAACTTTTAATGATAATCCATAAGGATCTAGATAAAAATTTACTTCATCAAACAACTAAGAAACCAACCAAATGAAGGGAATAGTTAGGTTGAAAATTTATATGTAGAAAATTAAACCCTGCATACGAATTGATACATGTAAAAAATAGCATATTGCCTAAATTCTAAGGAAGGGAAAGGCTATGCGAAAAAAATAACATGCTAACAAACAAACCCTACATGCAACTAAAATATTGCCACACTTTGTCTGGTCTTTGACTCGAATACATCACATACTTTTTTAGCTCATGTTGATATCTAGAGACAATTATCCTATCCACAAGATACACATCTAGATTCCTATCAATTGCAAGCCTAGAATACAATATGGAAGTTCAAAAGAGCTAGGTAAATTTTATTTTTGTTCATGACTATAAAGTGGGTGTCATAGTTTTCTTGATGCATTGGATTTCAGAGGAGGTTTAGATTACATTGCTTCCCTAGACAATTTATTTACTCATGGAATTTTCTTGATGAACCCGATAGACTACAATACCGACAATTTATGGCCCACATTGAGTTAGGCTTCAAGATCGGATTGATTCTTTAGTAAAGAGTTATATGATGGCTGATCTAGTGGATCAGGTATGGAGGTCTGAAGTTGTACAAACTACACCGATAAAAAATTATCTAAGGATTCTGACCAACACAACAGGGTCTATGCACCCATACTACACTTGTACCTGGGACTTGGGTTCTTCGTGTGTTTATGTTTTCACTTATTAAATTTTATATCATTACTTAATTATTTAATTGTAATTTGTAACATATATATATATATACTACACTGTTTCAGTATGGGTACGGTACACTAGAACAGCAAATTTTTAAAAACCTCAAGTACAGTACGCCGTGAGTACATTCGTACAATATATTTTTAAAAAGTAAAATATATAAGTATATATAAAAATTTAAAGAAAACAACAAGCTTATAGTCTCAGCAACCTGTAAAATATTAGAAGCCAACGACAAGCTTATTATGAATTAGAAGCCATCTAAAGTAAGATTTCATTGACTGAATACAAGAAGACCACAAAACATTAAACCTATGAGTCCATCTACTAATGGGCTCACAAACATTCCACTTATTGTTAAGGGCCAAGGAAAGGTTTGGGAAGAAAGCAATCTTTTCATAGAGTTGTTTGGAGGTAGCCTCTTGGAGAGGGGGCCCTATGAGCCACCTCATAGTATCCCAAAAATCATTCTCATCCTCCATAATTAGTCCAGTAGAGGGAGCTGTGAAAGCATTTCTGAGCATTGTATACATTCTGAACTGAGAAAGCTTTAAGGTCTGTCCATTCCATCCACTTCCCAAATCTGTACAAGTCATGAAATATTTTAATTCCTTTCTCAAACCAAAGGAGGGCAGAGCAGCCTCTTGTCAAGGCAAGGATCTTGTCATTATATTTCAGATTCGACGAAATCGATTTGTAGGGTTGGCACCTAGTGTCAAAGGAAGAGAAGATAGGCTGCCCAACAGCCAAGTGATTCACTTGTTCCCATGCCTTCCAAATTGACTGAAGAATAAAGGACCCATGAGGAGCAACAAGAAAGCACCCAAATAGTAAGTCAACCAAATGAAGTCCTTGTCATCTCTCTTGACCCTTCGGAGCCTATTGGCAATATTGAATCTCACACGAACTTTCCAAGGTTCAATTCCAATCAATAGCCCTCAAGCTTTATTTTTTTTCTGCTCTCAAAAAAAAAACAGTGTGGGAACGTACCCACAGACCCCGGGTAAGTACCCAAACCTTACCCATACCCGTACCAGGTACGTA
>CM034151.1:95829805-95838109 GCA_019776745.2 Taxus chinensis
AAGAGAAATGCCACAGATAAATATAAAATTAATTTGCACCCATTCGAGATTGGAACAATAGAAAGATTTATCTAACTCAGAAGATTTAAGAAGAAAACAAAAACAAAGATTACCATCTTCTTCTGAAAATAATGAGCAATCAATCAATGGTTAATGAAATACAGGTATTCTATCTATTCAAATTATAAAGAAAAAAACTAATCTAATGATTTCGATTAGGGCAAGGCTAAACGGTAAATTAATGAGGCCCAAGTTTAAATCCTCGAAAGCCCTGTTAATGTGTAAAACTAAAAGATATATCACACTCAATTATGGGTATAACTTACCTCAAAAAAACGAGGGCAAACGCAAGTCCTAAGTCGATTCAATAGATACAGCCTCTGCTCAGGTTCTGTTCTCCAATTTCCACCATACCATCTACAATTAAAACTACGGCCAATTTCAAACCATGCTAAATAAATACAGATGAGAAGACTATAATTGACAGAACTATCTCTCAATCCAAAGAGTCAAATTAAATTCAGAGGGAAAGGGTTTTTACTTACACGGAGGAAGAGTTGGCTGAGTTGCAGAGCAAATTTTGTATTACTTGCAATGTATTTCAATTTATAGGATCCAATTACTTTAACATGGAAGGCGGTGAAGAAAAAAGCAGAGCCGTTGGTGTTTATTTTGTTAACGTTTGAATGAGGGAAACATTTACAATAACTTATTTAAATTGAAAAAAATAAAGCAAACACTTTTAGTTATGTTGTTTCAGTTAAAAGTAATTTCAAATATTTTTCATAAAAAAAAAAAAAAAAAAAATCGAATATTTTTAGTTAATAGTAATTGAATTTAGAGGTTATGGATACTTTGATAGGGAGATACATCACTTAAGAGTAGATCAATGTGCACTAATGTTGATATGCTTTTTTCCATTATATATGGTAGATCATAGGATTGTTTTTTAATCCTCAAAAATTAAATTGAAGTTAATGGTTAAAACAATGGAAATGGTTCCCAATTAAAATAATGATTGATTGGTTATATGGGATGAGTCTATTTTCTTGCTTGACCATCTCTATTTTTCTTTTATGGCTTTAAAATCTCAATAAATTACATGTATCTTGGAATGGCTTGTACAACTATAAAATCGATGAATCCCACATTCGCTGGTAGGCTTGGTCTTTGGCAACATAGAAATCCAATAGACCATGATCCTTGTGCTAATGAGGATGATGTCATAATGGAAGTGCCCCTCCTACAAACATAATAGTTGATTGGTTGTGAGATTGATTTAATATAAATTGAATTAAATCTAATTTCATAGTAACTAACAATGTATAATATGATGAAATACAGTAAAATACAAGTGTTAAGTACTTAAACAATGTAAAGCTCTAAGAAAATAAGAGGGATAGAGGACTTAACTTGTTCATGTATGATCTGAAGGTAGTTGGGACTGTGTACCTGCTGGATCGTACTAGAAATGATGCAAGAGTGACTGACAGGGAGTTCGGAGACTCTGTTTTGTGCAGGGCATAAATGCCCGCAGGAGTACAAGAGTACTCGGGCGCTAACGTTTGTTTCTAGGCACTAGCATTTGTTTCTTGGCGCTAGTGTGTGTGTGTGTGTGTGGATATTTAGGATCTGTTCTTTTTTTGGGTCTAAAGGTCTTCACTTTAATATTTGTCTTATCACTCCAACTTCATTGTTAGGGTTCCGATAATACATGTATCCTACAAAAAAAACCCTAGCTACCTACACAAGCTCACAAACACATTAGATCTTAATAAAATATGCAATATGTGAAGTCGGACTAGCCCCAACGGTCACCCGATGAGTGAACTTAGTACCGAACGACGCACTACATTTCAAACCCCATGTAGTTTTGTGTGCTTGTGTGTGAAATAGTGTCCTTAGGTTTCCCTCATGCCAATGACTCCAAGATAACGGGTTATAGCTAGCTTTGATGCAAATGTGTGGTATGGAATTCAACAATTCCCCTTCATATGCAATGTATGCAACCCAAAATGTAGTCCCTTTTGATAGTACTGATAGTATGTAGATGTGATAGCCCCTTTTAATTGCCATCCATAATAACAGTGTGTATGTTTTGCATATATATGAATCTCTTGTTTGAATTTTGACATTAGTGACACAAAATGTTGACTATGAACACAAGATAACGATAAGAAAAGTGAAAAGTCCGACCACAAATGCCAAAATGTGTAAAAAGAATAAACAAGATAGAAGCCCCCATAATGGACACAAATGCATGGGCGCTAGTGTCCAAGGTGGGTGTTAGTGTCCTGTGATAAATAATGAAAAAATGTGAAAAGACGGACAGACAGGGATCCATGTGACCTGACCAAAGGTGGATACAGAAATGACAGATGTGGGAGAGATTTACAGTAGAAAACAATCATAGACATAGATGGACAAGAGATAATGTTACCAGTGAATACTTTTATTACTTAAGATTCATGCATATAATAACATATCGATGGCATAGTAAAATAGTAATATATGCGTGATTTTGTGTCTACATTTTCCCCCATTTATACTATTTGAATGAAATTCAAGTAGTGTAAAGGAAGTAAGGAACATACTTGTATAGATTCCAGAGAAGACATATTGCAAAGTGTGTGTAGAATAAAGGAGCTTGTAGCATGGCGAACCATGGATCAACATTTTGACCCACATGGCGCAAGAGGAGATAGCAAACTGTTGTAAGGAGCAACTTGGATAAATAGTCGTGATGTCATTGGAGATGTTAGACTATTTGTCAAAGGAGATAAAGGAGGGTAGGGAGTGATCAATTCCTAACCCAATTTGTTGATAATGGGAAAATTTGGGCTTCCTACCACCAGAGGAAGAGTGTTGGGGAGAGAGGTTTATTTTTCTCTCCTTCCATGATACTTCCCCAAAAGGTCCAACCATGGCAGACGGATAAAGACCAATTTGTTACCTGATTAGTTCTAATTAGTTCTGATTGTAATGTGTTTGGTCCTGATTGAAGAACCCACAAAACAGAAGTATAGGAAAGGCAGTGATGTCTCATTACCCCCACTCATACAGTAACGTGTGTTTCAATTTGAATAGTGTTAGATGGCTTCCAAGTTAGGTCATCTGGAAACAATGGTAATGTAATGCATCTCCCAAGTTAGGTCATCTAGGAGTGATAGTAACTGTGATTATTGTATTGATTGATTGATTTGAGTGACAGTAGTTGATTGAATAAGATATATTTAATAGATTACTAGTAGAGAGGTTTTTCTTTGCCCTCAAATTAGGTCATTTAAGGGGATAAATTTGAAATAATAGCAAGTATTGACTATCGTATATAATAATTATAACCGTGTTAGAATGAGATCAGAGAAAATTGTAATAGTAATGTATTGGGAATGTCAGTAGATTGTGTTGTATCCTGATAGGGATTATAGGATGATCTCGATTGTATGTCCCCCTTTCGGTGAAAGGGTGGAGGGTGGAGAAATGAGCACTAATCCGAAAGCAAGGTTGTAACAAGTTGTAATAATAAATGAGAGATAACATAATAGAGGTAGTAATATTGAAAAATAATGCATATGTGTTGTTTAGTACATGTGTCTAATATGAATATGGAATGTGTAAATTCGTATAATATGGTGTTAGAGGAGCCCATGATCCATATGGTGCAAAAAGGGAGAAAAATAGAGTAATGAGGCTCAAGATGTGGGCCAAACTGTGTGTTGTGTGATTTAATTTAATTTGGATTAAATCTATATTGCAGAGTAACTATTGTAATAAATGATATATATATTCTATATAATAGAGTGTTGACACAATAAAACAAACATGTAAATGTAAAACCCTAAGCAAGAAGGAGAGATAAGAAGACTTAGCCGATTTTTGAATGAACATAAAGTGATCTAGGTAGTGAGTGTTGAACAAACTGCAGATAGGGTCGTCACTACTTACTATAAAATCTGGAACTCTGGAACAGATCTGGACAGGGGCACCCAATATAAAGCAGAGGTGTCTGGGCACTGGTGATTGGACATGGGCACTGGTGAATGTGTAGAGGATCAGGATCTACTTTATTTTATGTTGCAAGATCTTCGTTGTTGGTTCATGTTGATCACCTAATATTCACTCCTTGATCACTGAAGGTACCTATAACCTACAAAAGATAAGTTCACCTGCACATACCCACAAACGACATCAAACCTAAAAAGGAAAATGTAGAATGGGGATTCAGAATTACAACGACAGTCACCCGAAGAGTGAACTTACGACTGAGTGTTGCACTACATCTCAAACTCCATGCAATTCTGGTGTGTGTGTGTGTAGAAATGATGCCCTAGGATGCCCTTGTGCAAGTTCCAATTGATAGCAGGTTGTAGCTAGAATGTGGTAATGTATTAGTATGTGTGGATGGAATAGAATATACTTCCCCCTCCTAAACAATGTATGCAGAGTTGATGCGACCCTTGTCCCTTGAATGGGTGCTAGATGGATTCCTTTTAAGTGCTTTAGTCCCTTTAGAATGCAAGCTTAGGTGATGATAGTAATGCTTAGTGCTTGGTCCTTCATTTTGAAAACAAAACTATGTATTTATATGATTCCTTATTTGAATTTTAAAATTGACAACTGAAAGGTCGATCCATAAGTGGAAAAGATGCCCAAAAGATAAAAGAGACCCAAAAAGAGTGAGTAAGGTAAGAAAGCATTAGGGTCGCCCAGGAGGGACATGAGTTCTTAGGTGTTTGTTATCTTGGTTGGGCACTGGCTTCTAAAGCTATGAGAGATAAACAAGTAAAGTTTTGACTGGGTTGTAGGTTGTGTAAGACCAAACAGAAAACAAAAGCAAAAAAAAAGAGGCCAAAGATAGTTGTCAACCACTAGTTTTCTTGCTTAGGAATCATGTAAATGCTAGCATTCTTTTATGACCTATAAATGTACCCAAGTGTGTGATTTTTTGTCTATATTTTCCCTCACTTTATGTTGTTGAGTGAATACTCGATAACATAAAGTAGATAAGATATGTGTACCTTGTGATCATGTAGAGTGTAGGAAAATAACATGTCGAGTGGACAAGTGAAGCATGTAATGATCGCAAAGTGAAGTGTGGAGACTAGGAAAGGGAAGTGAACCCTAGGGATGAAGCATTTGTGTTGTAACGTATTGTTGTAGCTTGTGGTTGTTGCTTCTAATAAGGATGGACTTGCAAAAAAAAGAGCAAAAGATTAGTCAAAGTCATGCATATGACAAATCTGAATAAAGTATGTAAAAATGTGTAAAAGTGTGTAAAAAGGAAAATGTGCCCCTGATATGTAAAATTTCAAAGAGTTAGAGATAAAAACGGTCATGTTATTTGAAGTTGCTAATTTGGATGCTGAAGGTGAGGTGTTTGGGAGATCTCACACCAAGAGAAAGTTTTTTGGGCGATCTCATGTCGAGTGCGAGTTTTTTTGGAGATCTCACGCCGAGTGCAATTTTTTTGGGTGATATCATGCCAAAGAGAAAGTGATGGGGAGAGAGTTCTATTTTTACTCTCCTTTCATTATTCTATCCAATAAGAACCACTGCAGATGGTGTGTCTCGATTTGTTCCATTTATCCTGAATTGTTTCGAATTGTTCTGATTGTAGGAGATAAAATGCATTCTGTAACTGAAGGTTTGTACTTGTAACTATAAAACTATTGTATATTGTGTTGTACTAAGAAATTATTTGTATATGCTCTCATGAAATAAGCACACATGGGAGGACTGGAACACGTAGGCACTTGTTTCTGATTCTGGGTGCATGTGTCTGTACTGTGTGTTGGACCCAAGTTAGATTTTGGGTCGTTATGTGACTGTAGTTCTATGTTGTTTCTATACTGTGCAGATCTGTGTTACAACTCTCAGCTGATGTAGGGGTAATTTTTTCACCCAATGTATGCTTGCCCCCTAATTTGGGGTGCATGCAACGTCTATAGAATAATGGCGCCCAAAGGAGAGGACTTGATGCTGATATGAAGTGGATACCCGCAGTGGGCATGGGATGTGCATGGTAGAAACCAAAGCATATGTAAACAAGATGGCTAGAAATATGTGTTAGTGCAAACAAAACATGCAATAGAAAAACAATGTAACAAGCAAGTTTGTAGACAATATAGACTTTAAAAAGTGGGTTTCAAGCATGGGACATCACTCACAATGTCACGAAACAATCAGGGCCGAAGCATCCGAAATCATACAATGAACACACAAGACATAGGGCATAGCCTACAAACAATAATATATAGTAGCAAACAATGTCAAGCAAACTGTATCAGATAACCATTGTGGCATATAGTCCTGCAAGACAAATGCTACTCATGAAGAACCCATTAACATGTTAGAAAGATAAATAACATATCATGAGCATGCATAAATAAAAAAAAGGTAAATTAGTTGTAATGAGATGTAACAATAGAACCTGGGTAATATGTGATAGTGGTAAAATTAGATGCTCTCAGGAGCCTCGGTGGGATTGGTAAAAGGTATAGTTCCAAGCATCATTGTAGTGTGTAAGAACCTATAATAGATTTGCATTCACCGCAAAATACCAAGTGAACGCACATGTGTATATATAGAATGATAATAACATACTAAGAATCCATCTAGCATGGAAAACAAAGTGCAACATGCAAATAGAATAAGCTAGCAAGAATAGATGCAACCAAGATATGAAAATGTAATGCATGAGTGTGATGGAATGATATGCAAATTGTGAGGATGATAGGAGCAACATGCTCCCCAAAGGATATGCATGAGATGAGGTTCATTTATAGGAACCCTAAAAAAGTCAAGAATGAACCATAGAACAAGAGTGTTTCATCGGGTAATGTATAGTGTGAAAATAGATGCTAGAGAGATGTATTGTGAAGTATTGAGCATGAAATGTGTAGTGGATGTGAGGTTCATATCAGAATTAGACCCTCATTAGTAAAGTATGAACCATGGAACTAGATTGTGTCATATGGTAATGACGATACATTGTGTGTATCAAAGGGTATAAAAGTGTGTAAAATGATTATTTTGATGCCCAGAGCACAAAGTGTGGTAGTAGATGCTAGAGAAATTTGATAGTGCTAGAAGGGGGGAGAAATGCAATGCCCCCAAGTGTTCTAATGATGGAGATTTATGTGATAACGTGAGAGATACCATGTTATTTAATGAGAATAGAGAGACTCATCACAATGGTAGGCCAGAGAAAGAGTAGAATTAGAGTTGGATTTTGGGTTGAAAGGAGGAAGTCTAAAGAGGTCATCTAGGGTTTATTGGTCTTTCTTGGTTGGGGGTTGTTGATTTGGAATTGGTAATGCCAGAGAGGTATTGATAAGAGGAGAGGATGGAGAATAGATTTTTATTGGTGGTTGCTTGACTAGAGGAGGATATGTAAGACGTATTTTGAGCGGTGGTTTCTTGATAGGAGGAGGAGATGGTGGACAAATTTTGAGTGGTGGTTTCTTAGTTTGAGTAGGTTGGATAGGATGCCCTTAACTGAACGGAGGAGGAACATTAGTGATTAGGTATTGATGCTCATGTGACATGGAAGGACCAGATTTAGGAGCCCACTAGGATTTAGTAATTGAAAATGAACATGAAGCAAAATGTTGTGCAAAAAATGAGAAAAAATCCTAATGTTCAAGGTGCTTAATTCTTCATTTTAAATCATAACAATAGTTGTCATTATGTCCATTAATTCTATGATAATTTCAAAATGGGATACCTTGGTATTTGACAATCCGATAAGGAGGATAACAATGAGTATTTGGAAATTTGATCAACTGGTGAGTGAGGATATTAGGAAGAACATAATGTTGCTTAACATTGAGCTCAAACTTGAGAGGTGTGGGTAGCGGTAAGACTTGGGGTTCACTGACATGAGCACATGTAGAGGACATAGGATTAGGATGAGATGTCGAAGAACAACTAGCATGGGCCTTAGAAGCATACTTGAGAAGTTGGATTTTAGATTTACGATATGTAACTGTGGTTTCAATAGCTTGAAATTTATCTTGAAAAGCATGGTGTAAAGCTTGAATTGACTCTAAGATAGTTGGATTAGTTGGAGGATTAGGAATGATAGAGTTGTTAGACAGACGATAGAAAATGGCACTCACTTGTGCAGACAACATATTGTGAGGGAGACACATAGTGTATAAGTATTTTTGGAGAACATATTTGCAAGGTGGGTGTATTTGAAGTAAGTCATGCAAGGATATTAGAGGATTTTTAGGAGCCATGAAAGAAGATCAAGTGGAATAGGAAAAATGCGGATCCAAGTGTTTGATCACGAGTGAGGGA
>CM034151.1:95838609-95848743 GCA_019776745.2 Taxus chinensis
GAAATTCCAAGATGATTAATTTGAGCCTATTGTTATTCCGAGATTTGATGTTCTTTTCCCGTTTGAAGAGTTTTTGCTCTCAATTTGAAGATGAACCTCATCGGAAGCCTTGTGGAGAAGTGGACATTGCGGATTGAGGCATTGTTGTCTAGTAGAGAGCTATTCTGAGTTAGATTTCTCTCCATTTGCAGGTTTAAGGTCCATATTTTTTTGTTAGATTATTATTTGTACTTGCAAATTAATTTTTAAATGGATCAGATTGTATTATAAGCAATCTTGGAGATGTAGCCCGAACAATGGGTGAACTCCATTATCAATTCGGAGTTGTGTGTTCAATTTTGCATCAGTTTTATTCTGATTTTAGTGCAGATTTAAATCAGAATTTAAATGATTTTTCTGCAATAATAACACTTTTACAACATTTACAAGAAATCGTATTTGATCGGTTTAAATGTGCTACTAGAAACGACTGCATTTATAATCAGTTTCAATTCAGTTTTTAACACATTTAAATCAGTTTTGGATTAGATTTTTTAATCAATTCTTATTCATTAAAATTGGGAAAATGATTATTTTAAAGGATCCATTTTGGTAAAAATTTTAATTCATGGGGTTAGTATTAGTTTACGGATCAATTTTATTAGTGTTTAATTAGTTTTAATAAAGTTTGTGTTTTTTCTTTATATTTATTTCTTATTTTGAAACGAAAAATAAATAAAATTCATATTTATGTAATTTGAACTTATTGACGACTTTTTTTCATCAAATTTTATCCGGTGGCGAACTTGTTTAGAATTTTATTCTTGCCGAACACGAACATGAACCTAGTGCCATAAAGGTCAGTAAGAATCAATCTAACTATTCTCATTGCAAACAATTGTGTCGATGTTCAAGGTTCTAGATAGCATCTATCCTTGATTACAGTTGTAGTGAGACCATTCCACTACCGCTGTTGGATTGGTGATATGTTCTTATCCAATGCTTTTTGTCTCGAAGTGGCATGTATCCCAGTTTCTGTGTAGGACCTTGGAGATATCTAGTTAGTAATATTGTTATTAGGGGGAAGTGTACGTGAGTTGTGATAACAACTCAACTATAGAATAGGGAGTATGAGAGAGATTAATTAGCTTTGACTCTTGTTCTCTAGGATCAAGAACATATAACTCTCTGATTTCTGAATAATCTTGAACTTTTGAATTTGCTTGATTTAACTTCTTATGCTACCACACTTTATAATATTCCTAACCATTTCCACTGTTATGACAACTACATCACCAAGAGTAATGAACGATTCTCTATGTTAATGTTATTTTTAAGATAATTTTGGCGAGGCTAAATATATTTTATAACCTAAAGATCTTCAAGCATATTCTTATATAGTTCTAGCTATTTATAAAACTGATCTATTTGATTACATTACCCCTCTTAACTTTTTGCCATCATGAACAGATTTTTTTAATTAACTTGCCTCTCGTAGCTATTTCCCATGATGGGCAGTCCCAAATAAACAACAATACCAGTCAAAAGAATAGTGTGCACATTTTTCAAACCGCTGCTTAGCTATGATATAATCTTTACTTATAAAAAAGTTCCTACAATATATGTGAATCATGTGCACTCTCGACCATCTGGCTATGGTCTAGCAATAAGGTGGGACACTTGTTGCAGCAATGACCCAGGTTTAAAACTGGTTGGCTTGCCCCTCATGCTAATATGGCTTGTGTACAGTGACAGGGTCTCAAGTTTTTGTAATTCGGCTCTGATAAAGGAGAGGAGTTAGCTTCTCGGCAATTAATTCTATTGGGCGAGGAAGGCACACTCCCTGATAATTAACAAACCTTTTACCCATACAAAAAAGCACTCTTTTGCACTGTGAGTGTCATCAGTATAGAAGAATGATTCTTTTTTAAGTGCAATCTATACCGGGGACAGCTATAGTTATATATAATCCTCTTACAAAACAGGTATCATCCAAGAAACCCATCCTTTTTCTATCTAGTTTAATTCGTGTATGAATGTCATTCACGTTTATAAGCAGTACCTAATATATGGCATCACCAGACAGACTTAGTACATATGCAGATTTCAGATTTATCTGGTATACCCCGTTATTTAAGAAAGCCCAACAATTGCTTAAGTCTTACTGTCATAATTGTTGGTTTGGGGTCGTGATTTCTCTCTATTCAACCATAACTGATCAAATAAGGTGGTCCAACCCCATTCTAAATTACCTACCTTGCCAGGATAGGGGTATGGGTACGGGTTCAATACGCAGATACGTCAATTTTAAAAAACCCTTGGGTACAATACGTATTGGATACGTCCGTACATATATATTAAATAATATATATATATATACTCACTCATTTCACTCATTTTTAGTCCATAAGAAATACAAAACTTGAAAAATATAGTACAATCAATGTTCAAAACATTCAATATACTTAAGATTTTACATTTTCTACGATATATGAATATTACATTCCTTTGCGATTCATCCATTTCCTTCGAGATTAATTTTTGTGTTGCAATGGTGGCCATAAAGGAAATATTTAAGTAGGTTGACTCTAACCTGCCAATAATAACTAAAGAGGTCAGTCCAATGGTTGGTCCTTGCATTCATATTATCGAAAGTCACCTTCTAATCATTTTCATTTGCACCATGCATGCAACCTAATGATTATCCCATAATACCATAGCTTTGAGGGTATGCAACCTGGTAACTGTGGTTTTAGGTTTCCTTTTTCCCCCTTTTTAAACAATTTATAATTATTATTATAGGCTCAGCGGATACGGCTCGGAATGATTGGGTAGCCATATCTAGGTGTATCAAATACGCACCAGGTAAGGGCTCGTATATGGATATCCAGCTGCTCTGTTAATAACATGAGTCATAGTTAAAAACTGACTGAATCACATATGCACGGGAAATACTAAGGAAATGAAAAGAAGTGATCAAATATTCCCGAGGGTTAGATTATAGAGTATTAAATTGTAGATCCTCTCATTGAAACAAGAGAGTCGCACTAAGCCAACTCAATAAAGGTTCATACTACAACCTAACCTTGGGGCACGTAATTATTTTCGCATGTCATTGCTCAAAGAACGTGCAGAAAAGATCTACAATATAAACCTATACATATCTTAACCAATAGAAATATTATGGACCCCAACGAAGCAACAACATAGAAACCAAGAATTTAAAAACAAAACTTTTTTAACCCTTTTGTCGTCCAAACCTGCGGGTTCACCGTGGATACGTCCCAGGGACGTCGAAACGTACCCAAGACGTACCGGTACGTATCCACGGCGAATCTGTACCCGTACCTGCACATATCTACACAGGATACATATCAGGTAGGGTACGATGGGAGGGGGACGAACCCTGGTAACAGAGTAAATTACACTTTAACAATCCAAAAAGTCCATGAACAGAAAGAACCACATACATCAGACATAAAATACATTATCTCGTCATTTCCGGAGGTTGTTCCATATAATTGTCATGGGACAATTTAATGATGATTATTTGAAACTATGAAATTATCAAAATACACAAATGGCCTTGTACCTATAATCATAAGACAAACACAACCATACTAAATGCAAAGTATATTAAAAAATTTCATGAGAGACTCTTTTGCAGAGTCATGTACCTTACTAAAGCAATAGGATTAGCGACATGGTTAAGCTTAATGGATCCAAAGAATTGAAAAAGACTAGATTTCCGAATATAATATGAAAAAAATTACATGGATTGACATTTCGGATCACACCATGTGATCCATCACGTTTTTCAAGAAATATCTTGTATCCTCGTGATAGATCACATATTTTGATTGTAGTAATGAAAATGTCTACTGAGATAATAGACTTATCAATAACAGCATTCACAGAATAGTAATCACATAACATACCATATTAGAGCAAAGTACCCAAGCAATAGTAGCATGTATTCGTAAAAGATAAGTCTCAATACAATTTGTACAGTACAGGTAGGAATTGATACAAGCACCATTTCCCTGACGTACATCCTTCAATTTATAGGACAAACAACTCATGGCTGTCGGTTGATACAACGATCAACACCCAAACATAACCAACAAGAGTCATTATAAACTACAATATGTAATTATGATGATAACCATGAAATTGCTAATATGCCAGTCTACACTGATTCAAAATGCCAATTCAAATAAATCTGTCACAGTTTTTCTAAAAATCCGTTTTTGCCAATAATTACGGACCATGGAAGCCATAAATTTCTAAAAGATCAAAGGGATGATTGACCTCCCCGCTCTATGCAATATACTACCATAATTTTGAAATCAACCATGTCACAATGCAGTTTTGAAGCAAGCAAATGATGATAAATACAAGAATTCTCAAGTGCATCCATTACATTCATATCAGTGATCAGTGTCCAATAAAAGCATTTCACTACCCAATTATCTTATGCAGGCACTTTCATAAACGGCATGATAAATATGTATCCATGGGGTGGCCTAGTATGATCTCCATTTATTATCAAGTAGGCTCTTCCATCCATGTAATAAATCTTTTCTGGGTTATTCGTAACTGCAGTTTATTAAATGCAGTTTTCATTGTGTTTGCTTCACGTCCTTAATCATTAAGCTTATAACATGAGAATCTTTAATTATTTGATTATAGTTTCTGAGAATTGGTGAAAGCAAAAGTGTATAATAGTTCACACATCTAATGCTCAAAATTGAGATGGGAAAATTTACATTAAAAGTGTTCTACGTCATCAGAAATCCTAGTATGTCTTGAAAACTATATCAACAAGTCCTAAACTGCATTTGAAAACAGATATCCATTAGATTTAACAGGAAAACAAATTTCTTCATGTGCTAGTGTGAGGTGAGGTTCTTCCCCCAAGTATAAACTTTGTGAAACCTAAGCTAGTTCTAATAGTCACTATTCTAAGGCTTGGTTTGCCTTAGTTTCAGCTTCTTTTTGGCAATAAACAAGCCAGTTCTTGAATAGGTCGATAGAAATCGAGTATGTCATTTATTTGGAACTATAGTAATCATGTTAGCGAGAATGTCTTCTAGTACTTGTTAAAGGTTAAAGTTCTTGAGATCACCCTCAAAATGATTTTGTATTTTTGAGCTAGTAATGGATAATTGTGTCTTCTATACAAATAGCTTTTGGGGCTGCATGTTAGAATGTGACACAAGTTCAATTCCCTCTCACCGCAATAATGTGGCCCATGAGTCTATCATTAATGTAGTTAAGTTGTGGTGTTAACCCATGTTTACAAATCAAAGAATTTGATCCAAGCTTACCCCACACTACATCTATGGCGGCCTATAAACTCATCTAACATTTACAAAGCAAAAACAAACAGCTTTTACAAGAACACTTGAGCACATTTTCCTAAATAAATAGCTATTATACTTTTTCCAAATTAGTTCAGAAGTGAAGATAAAGAGCTTCAGAAGCAATACAACCTATTTTTCTGGAAATAAACCTGCCTTTTAACAAAATTATCTTGTAAAATAAGGAAGATAGCTTACCAATGCATACTCGCCAGTCTCAAAATGGCGCAAATCCAAAACCTGCACTTGAAGCACGTGGTTAGCAGTAATTACAGTGACCATTGTTTTTAAAATAAACCATATCAAAAGACAAAATGATCAAGACTGCAGATAATTTAAATGAAAAAATAATGGAAAACCATAAGACAGTCCCAGTTTGTGAAAACATTCGAAAAATGATGGAAGATGCAAAATGGATATAAAAAAGAAATTATATTGATGCCCGCAATTGACCAAAGTCAGTCAATGGGACTCAAAAGTACAATTACTTAAATTAGAAGAGTATTGGCGTGAAAATAACCCTAGGTTCTGAAAAGTAACCAAACACTTTAAAGTTTAAACAATGACTAGAGGGGGTAAACCTAAAGCAGTTAAAATCCAAACCATATAGTCTGATTATAAGTACAAATAATCATGTGAGGGATGGACCTTCTAGTGAAACGAAACAAGGAGCTAAAGAAGATCAAAGCTGGAGATGAAGATAAGAAACTGGTACTGTCACATGTTTGTAACAAGACTCAAACCTGAAGAACCAACACCATTATCAACAACTACCATGAGATAGTCAACATAGGATTCAATAATATTCAAAGAAGTGTTGATGGCTAGATGGGCCAGTTGAACTTCTCATAACACCTAGGGTCAATGAACATATAGAAGCAGAGATAAAAAAATAGTAATGTTTGCTTTCCCTGTGACCCAGGTTGTGGGCCAATATGACTCGTAGGCCTTCAATGTTGAAATGAAAAAGATCCAAAATGCCTAAAATGAGAATGAAGGTTATGCCACACTAGTGGCAATACACAAAGAATATAGAAGTCTCACTGCTATGTCCCAACCATGTCTCCATTTGTGTGTGAATCAACAATATCCAAAGGGCATTTAATGCCTCCAACCCCTGCAATGAGATGAAAGGAGATGATCATCCTAGTAGCTCTAGGGGTCACCACAAGGAAAAACACCTAAAAGTGACAACCTTTCTACCAAAAAAGGGCTATGCACCTCTAAAAATAGCAGAAAAACTTTATTGATCTTCAACTTGCACCTATTTACTTTGTCTATAAATAATAAATATATCTTGATTAAAATGAAGCATGTATAGGACTTTGATATGTACAATAATTTGTATGACTATTATTTAAACTATAATTGTATATTAACAAAACGAATGCCAAGCATGCCAATGTTTACTTAGGAGCTAAGAAGATCCAAACAACGCATGTAGAATAGATTTGTGTGTTTACTTTCATACACACATCGTTCCACGTGCATTAATGCACCCAAATATATGTATGCCTGTATCTATTTGTGCATACACATTTTTTATATCAAAATGGAGGTTAACATTTTTCTCCTAGGTTCGAGCACGTTGGCCTCCTATCAGATGACATATCACATGTCCGGATGGATTGTGGCCAAGCTCAAGACCAAGTTCTTAATGTACCGATATTCGTAGGGCCTCTTATGGATTAAGGACTTAAGAGGTCACATACCTGCAAGTGGATGCATCTATCTCTTACCCTAAGCTTTGTTTGCACCTATTGAGTACTAAAAAGAGAGGATTTGAATGCTTGTGTCTAATGTTGTATCACCCCTTCTTTTCATTGTTGATTAGAGATTTTTCAGCCTAGTTACATTACATTTTGGTGAACCCTATGCAAACTCCCCATATGGTTGACTTCAAATTCATAATCATTGCACTCCGTCATTTTTCAGATCGTTATCCTGCACACCTAACCTAGATTGTCAGATTTTCAATATTTTCTAGTCTATGATGAATCAAAACACGCTAATTATGATTACACATACCCTCTTGTCCAAGATATTAATGTGATCTGCACTAGGTATGATATCTGAAATGACAGAATAAAGCTCCTAAATACCCTAAAGACATCTATGACCGAATTTAGGAATGTTCGCATCTTCTCAAACCTCCTAAAGATCAATTGCAAATTATGTTAGAGGAAGAACAGAGCTCTTTCATTTCCAATGACCAAGACATTTGCTCAACTGCGTCAAAGAAAATATTGTCAGGCTGCCCAGAACTTTAGGTCACTCCGTAAATACCCCGGAAAATTCTCCCAACCCTTGAACCCCCCTTCATAGATGAATTCGGCTGTAGAAAAATCCGTCCAAACATCTCCAAATCCCCCTATACAGGTATATTCAACTATTGTTGAATCTGCCCAGATTCCTCCAAATGCTATTTCAAAGAATAGAACAGCCGAGTCCACCATTGTAAATGCGAACCCTAAAACAGAAATTGCCAATGTGTATACAGTTGGCTCTAATCAAACACAACAACCAGGTTGCTTTTTGATAATGCATCAGCTAATGCTAACTCAAATACATAACCTTCTAAAGCTCCAAAAGATCAGAATAATATGCATCTCCCTTACGCTCTGGAACATCTGGAAGGAGAGAAACAGCAGAAAACCAGGGAAATCACTTACGTTTGGGTGAAGATCAAAATTAATATAGCTGAATCTATCAAGCATACAATATGCCTACCTCAGATTCTTACCCCAGATTGGGAACATTAATGTAATCAGCTCTCTTTGCTGCTCAAGACTTCAACAATGCCTTCCTTTCGACGTAAAAGGAAAAGTAAGATGGAGAGTCATTGGATAGCCCCTACTTTTGGGTACGGTAAGTTGAACATGGATGGTACCTCAAGGGGTAATCTGGGTCAGGTGAGTATGGGAGGCATTGGTAGATATTATGATAAATCCGTAGCTTTCTTCTTTGCTGAGAAATTGGGATATATAATTAATAACTTAGTGGAGATCACAGTGTTTTATAAAGGTGTGCAAGAGGCTTTCAAACTTGGATGAAAAAAATCCAACTTGAATCTGATTCTAAGGTAATTGTTAGCTCGTTATCCGATCCAAAAGATACTCGTAGCAAAAATTGGAAAATAGCAAGAGAGCTGGGGAAGCTTCAAATCTTGCAGGATGAGTTCCAGGAGGTTCAATTCAGATATGTACCCAGAGAATGCAACAAAGCAGCAGATGGGTTAGCTAACTGGGCTCTTGACAATTACAACATTACTTGTTATGGTTTGCCTCCTCAGGGGTGGTTAATCAAGCTTCAAGAAGATCTGAGGAGAATTTTGGATTCAGATTTGTCCTGATGAATTATAACATGTATCCTTTTCTACATAATGCGCAGGCTTGGACTAATAGCTTTCAGGCCTGCCATAGTAGAATATGTAAACTTAGATAATATGATGGGGTTCTTTTTTATATGTGTAAAAAAATATCAGAATAACATGCAAAATCAGAATAGTTAGTATCCAACTTTCACAATGAAACTTGTGGACAAATTGGTATAACCTCAAATCCATGTTACGACTAATGTCCAGCAATTGTTGATGAAGAATCTTGCATTAGCCACACCTCATCATCCTAGGTCTCTTGACGACATCAAAGCCATTTTGTGTCCAATTAAGATATGCAATTATGCTAGAGAACTCCCCAAGGGACATATAAATACAAATTTTGATGATGGGATGGAAACTAAGGTCACTCGAGCAATTCATGTTGAGACCTCAGATAGATTGCATTGAACTACATATGTAGTGCAGAAGTTTTGCTTTGACGCCCCCAATTGAAGATAGAAAAGAAGCTTACCTTCGAACAAGGACATCATGAAAATTCAGTTGCAACCTAATATGCCAAAACAGATTGAATGTGGAGAAAAATGATGTCAAAGATGAGTCTTCCCCCATCAGGCCAAGTGATTTGTTTTAGTGATGAAACAATTCAAACATCATTCTCCAATTCAACTTGAGCCTCATTTACCCAATCAGCATGTAAGATGGACATGGCACATAACAATGCTTCTCGACTCATCCTTCCTATGAATCCAAACGTACCCGCGGCAAACCCAAGCTTAAATACGCCTTTTAAGGCATTAAAACATTTTATTTGACTTAGTCAATGCAAAATACCGAACCCTAACATTTAAATGAATCTATTAAACCCTAAACACTTCAAAAAGCTATAAAAAGCACTCACCCCTTCATTTGAAATCCCACAAACAATTCATTGTTGGTTTTTGCAAGTGTATGAGCAAAGAGCCAAAGAGGAATTGAAGAGCTTAGAGGATATATTCTAGATTTGTTTGTATTCATGTTGACATGATATTCCTATATCATATGTATGGCAGCCACATGATCAATGAAATCTAAAATCTTAAGTATATTGTATGTTTTGAAAATTTGAACATTGATCCTAGTATATTTTTCAAGTTTTGTTAGTATTCATGTTGACATGATCAATGAAAATGTAAAGTCTTAAGTATATTGAATGTTTCGAACATTGATTCAAGTTTTGTATTACTATTTCAGTTTTTTATGGACTAAAAAATGAGTATAAGTATATATATATATATATATATATATATATATATATTGTGTGTGTGTGTACAGACATATCCAAGATGTATCGCACCCAAGGGTTTTTTAAAATTGACGTATCTGCGTACTTGAACCCGTACCCGTATCCTGGCAACATAGACAGCCATACATATCCCAAGACATGTTATAGATTAAGGGCATAGAAAATGCACA
>CM034151.1:95849241-95865177 GCA_019776745.2 Taxus chinensis
CCATGCCTAAGCTTGGGATTCGGTTTGGTCCCCAAGCCTGAGGCATGGACCTGCACAAACACATAAAACAACATGTTTTTACAAGAAAATGTAAAAATGCCACTTCCTCTATGATAAATCAAAATAAAATAATCAATCCATTTTAAAAAAATTATACCACGACGTAGATTAGAGTCTCTTCTTTCTAAAAATACAATTTTTCAATTTTTTTTTGACTAATATAAGGTTTCCATATTATTTATTTTTCTAACTATGCCTTTTTATAGCTATTTTTTGAAGTTTAAATATGTCTATCTTTCATGGTGTATATTTTTTTTAGGTGATCGAAATTTTAAAAAAATTATACTAGCCAAAACTAGGCATAATTCTCTACATATTCAAAAAGAAAATCTAATTTTTGATATTTTTTTGAGGTAGTTGGGGGGGGGGGGGGGGGGCATTGTTGGAGTCCGTTATTTTTCAAAACATAAAATTTATGTACTAGAAAATTCATAAATAAAAAAATATTTGCTAAAAAAATCTATAAAAAAATGGAGCCCAAACTAGATGCTCTTAACTATCTTTCTATTAAAGGGTTTTCAAAAATACTAAATAGTGCTAAAAAAATGGTGGGGGGCACGAAAGTCACTCTATTATGTTTTTGAACAAAAACAGGAGCATTTGTTGGTATTTTAATTTTTTTACCCACTTGAACTTATCCGTTTTCAATAAAATTTAGTAGCTTAGAAACTAGACTCAAAATTCTACGATTCATGTTTCTACAACATCTTCCAATTTTGAGTGTAACTATTTCAAAAAACTTGTACAAGCTGAATTTTTTTTTTCAAAAAAATGCGTCCACTTAAGACTCCCCTTTTCCCCCCAACTTAGTGCACTTACCCCATGGTGTCTTTTCTCCACATTGGGAGTATGATGTAGGGGCATCATAAAAGAACATTAAGAATGTTAAATTCTCAGTCATATCATGTTATGAAGTCATGGAGAAGGGATTGGTCCATTTCACAATGTTAGGTGGAGTTGAAGAATTTGAATATTCAAATATGTAGTTCCCCCCCTTTTTGAAAATCAAATTCTTAAGCATGTAAAAGGGCTAAATGTGGGTTGTCAAGAAGTGAGAAGGAGTCTTGAAGGTCTTATATTGTGTATGGGTGAGTCTAAGGATGTGAAAAAGAGTCCTAGGTTGAAGTGAGTTGATAAAATATTTACAAAATAATGTAATATGGCTATTTTGTGTGTAATGGGCATGTGAAGAGACATGAGAGCTAGTTAGTTAGGGTTTAATAGTAAGTGAAATGAGATAAAATTTGAGAAAGAGTCAGTTAGGGAGTCATTCCTTGAGGAAGAGGAGGAAAAGGGAGGTCTACGGAAGAAAAGTGAAGAAGAAAACATGATTTTGTAAGAAACACAGTCTGATTTATGTAAGAGCTTTGTTTTTGTATAATTTATCTTGTCTTCTTGAATGAAAATCATGAGTTTCAAACATATGTGGCTTAAAAACAAATGAGTATATGGTATGAGCATTAAGATAATGCCAAAGCAAGATAATGGAGGAAGCTAAATCAGATATGGGAGTCAAATATTAAGGCTTGAAATGAAGTATTCAACAAGTTATAAGTTTTAATGTCCTCTCAAGCTAGGAAATGGGATAATTAGGGTTTTAAAGCAAATGTATGAAATAACCTCCTAATCATTGAATCTTGAGTTGAAACTTGATATATAGAATGGTGACAGGGCATTGAAAAATATTTTGATGGAAATTAAGAGTTTCAATGGATAAAATTTGTGAAAAACCTGACAGTTTGCTTGCACAAACTGTAATAGTATTTAAATACCTAATTTAGAAGGTATACCTTGCAAGAAAAGGGATTTTTACTTAGAAACAAACCAAGAAAGTTTGGATATCAATAAAAAATGAAAATGGGTAGTGGAAAAGGTGTTCATTTTGTTTATTGAATCACTTCATCAAAAGTTATGCATGAAAATGGACTTAGGCAGGGCTAGTAGGACAAGGTGAACTAGAAAAGTGAGAGTGAAAGTTGAGAAGGGAGTTGAAGGAGCTAGATTATGAAATTTACCAAACACCATCACAAGGGAAAGGGTATTTTAAAATGTATTCACTTTTTTGCGGGCATACATATGCCACTGTAATTATAAAACCACCAGCAGTTTGGTTTTTGAGAGCTAAATGAGGCCAATTTGGAGAAGTGAAGGTGAGATTGAAGTTTTGGATCATTTTCAATCATACTAGTTGTTGACATTGAACATTGGAATGAGCATTGTAAAACAAGGTATATGATTAGGTAGTGTAGTTAAGGATCAATGGTCAAATTTGAATGTTGTTACTTGTTCATGTTGGGGAGTCTAAGGACTATTTTGGGAAAGAAATAAAGGAGTAGTGTTTTTTCTTGTATATAACCATTGGGCAGGTGGAAATAAATTTGAGCAAAAGTATAAGACATGGTATTTGGGAAAGGAGGTTTGATTATCCATTAATGATAAAGTGTTTTCTTGTTGAACCATATATGAAATCAAGTACAAGCTCTTCAAAATAGGGTGTAAATTGAATGACTTATTGATGAATGAATGAAATGTTTTTGATGAGCTCTACATCAAGTTTGCAAGATGTTCTAAGTGGAGTGGTCCTACACAAAAGTGATTAATAGTTTCTCGCAAGCACAAAGTGAGAAAAGAGCAAAAAAATATCTTGGCCATTTCTGATTCTCAAGATTATCTAACGATGCAAGAGAAGAGCATACATCGATTTTGATCATAGAAAGTGATTAATAGAATGATTAACAAAATAGATATCAACAACCTTTGATTCTCAATATCACCCAAAGGTGTGAGAGAAGACCATACATAACTTTCAATCATGAGAGAAATGATAAGAGATAAACATAAATATAAAAGTCAACTCTTTTGTTTGAATTAAAATGACAACAATGTCATGATTACACAAAAAAACAAGGGAATAAAATTATAGATTATGGAAATTTTAAAATAACACAGAATGGTAGTGCACACAATTATAATGGAAACACACCTATATTAGCACAAAAAAATAGGTATTAAGAATTATAGCACAAATTGTTTGACGGAGGTGCATGTAAAGTAATGCTGATGTGGGGACTTTGACGAAGACACAAACCTGTACAAGGAAGATTTGAATCATATCAAAAACATAAACACACATAATACGACGGAAACACATGATTAATTATAGAGATGCAAGGATCAAAATGGAAACACAAATATTCACAACAAACCAATTTAGTAAAAAACAATAACACATATAATATTATGGAAACACAGGTTTAATTACAGAGATGCGCATAAACACATGCTAGCATATGCTATGTGACATACACACAGATATAGTAATGCTAGCATAAATTGTGTGATATGCTAGCATAAATGATGGACCAAAGAAGTGCATATCACTTGTACCTACATAAAAATGTTAGATCATGACCAAAATGACTAGTTTTTTTGAAATTTCTCACAATCTACTCCATGAAATGTCTTGAAATTTGTCCAGTAGTTCTCAAAAAAGACAAAAAAACATGAAAACAAAGTTAGAATTATTAAAAATGAATTAGAAATGTGTGGTTGTCCTACCAGGTGTGCTAGAAATGTATACATAGAAAATGTGAAATAAGGGAAACAAACAAACACAATAAAAACCTAATCCTTCGTACCTCTTTATAACCTTAGATGAGATTGGATGAAGCTTGGAATGAAGCAATGAGCTTATTGAATCTCTAGACCAGTTGAATGCATGTTCTCTAGGAAATATTCTCAATGGAAGTTGATTTCACTTATGAGAAATTTGAATGATTGATGATTTAATTGATTGTTGAATTCATGATCAATGGACATCGTAACAACATGTAGAATTAAATGACAATTCGGCACAATAAAAACTCTTTTATCAAGCTTCCAAATATGATAAATGGTGAGAAATGAGTTCTTATTTGTAGATGAGGGAAGAGAATCCCAAATCCTTGATTTGTGTGATTGATTTTTCTGATATAAAGCTAACTAAAGCATTATCGGAGAGATCTGTTTGAGTTTCCAACTTGATTGGCAAGATAAATTACTGTTTTGAGATTGATTAAGTGAGTTATCATTGTGTTGGAAAAGGTGGCATGTCTTTTGAATATTTTTAGATTTTGCATTGAAATATTAAATTCATATTTTTTTTATTCACCCAAAAAAGTGATACGAATTTTAGCTTTGGGAGATTTTATTTAATTCTGGAATGCCATGCTTTATGGGATATGTTTAGTTAACTCAAATGCATGATTTGATTTAATCTAAACTTGTCCTCGCGCATATATTTAATGACTTTATCTTTAATTGATTTTTTTTCTCTAGTTAAGTTGAGATGTTAATTAGTGAAGTGAAAGTGGATAAGTGGTTAGGTGGAAATGGATATGTGCAGGATTTATTTAATTATTTTAATAAGAAATTAGCTAATGGGATAGGGGATGAATAATAAGAGTGATATGATTAATTAATTAATCATAGAAGTGGGATATAAGTGTAATAAGGTTTATAGTAGGAATATTTAATAATTTGAGACCATGTGTGAGTGATATGAATGATATAAGTTTATTCAAGATGTTGTCGTAAAATGTCATTAAAGGTTGCAAAATAACACAATATATCAAACGTGGTAAAAATGGTCGTAATGTATCGTGAAGTAATTACAGGGTTATTTTAGAGGTTTAGAATGCATAATACAATATTTTAGGGTGTCTACCATGTATATAGTTGAATTCCGAAATAATATAAAAAAATCTAATGAAGGGTATCAGGATCTTGTCTATCCTTCACAATCTCCAACATCATTTCGTGGTACTCTAGATGGAGCTTCCACTTTTTTCTCTTACTAAGAGATAACATTGGAGTCAAGTGAAGACACATAGAAATGACAAGTGGTTGTAAAGGAGAACCTTCATATGTGGCATATAATCAATAATATTGATTAACCTTCTCTCTCTCTCGATCCACTTGCTTCAAGTAAGTACCCTTAATCACAAGTAATCTGGTGGGAAATGAATTCCCATCATCATCTATAATTGTAGTAATCAATTTTGATTTTTGTTTTTATATTTATTTTAATAAATAATAATCAACATTTTTTGAATTATTTTCCTTTACAACAATTACAAATATATGACTTGAACAAACACAATATTATAAAACAACATAAGTAATTATATACATACATAATTTCATGAAGAATAGTAATAAATATTCCAATATGATATGATAATGTGATTTACCTTCTCTAAAAAATACAAATAAATGATCATAATCAAGATAAACAATTAGTTCCTACACATCCACATCCTCCTCCTCAAAATGTGGTGCCAATGTATTATTTTTTAATCTTAATCATGCACATATTTGTTAGTGATTCTTTCACATATAATCCCATAACCATGATCATTTATGAAACAATAACAAACACATGAATAGTACCTCTCTTTAAATGTAGTTGGAGTATTTTGGGTTTACATAACTTGATGAAAATCCCTAATTCCAAGAATTATTCTATAGTTGTATTCCCATGACCAGTCAATATCTATTCAAAAAACATCAACCATAAATTCAAATAATAATGAAAAAAATTATGTAAAAAAACTCATAGTATAATGTAATTTACCTTTCACTTACCAAAACAATATTATGGGATAATTTGTGGTTACACTTGTATCAACACCACAAAATATGATTTACACTAATTGAAAACTTCAAAGGCATCATGAAGTGGAACCCCATAAAATTGGAGTTTTTTTCATCAAAGTGCATGCTTGATACAAAGACCTGCACCATCATGTTCACCTATTCCATGTCCAGTTCCAAAAATTCCACACATGTTGTATGCAATGCTTATGATGCATTTGAAAAACATGTCAAAAAAATGATCATAATAAATTCTATTGTGTATTGTGTCATTATTGATATAAAAATGAACCCGTTTCATTATCAATGGATTCTCAATTTTTCTATAAAGCCCATTGTTGAAATCATGTTGTATATGTATATAACACACATGAACCATGATGGCCACCTATTCTAAATTATAATAATGAATTTAATCTCTTTTTGTGGGAAAAATTATAGTTCTCAACAAATTCAACCACATACACAATGCAACCAATAGGAAAACAATTCTTATTTTTATAAAAGTACAAATATTTCCACCTTGAACCATAGCTATGTTTTATATATGGATGTGAAATATTCTTTGGTTCCTTCCCTTTTTTTGTAGTATAAATTTCATATTGAAACCTTTTCCAAATAATTTTGTGGTACGTTGATGAGTCATGTATGCATTCTAGTAGCTTTTCTAAATTTCCACACTTTGTACACATCCCTTCGATACAATCCACCTTAAATTAAATTTCACATTCTAATTTCTTACAATAATATCCTTGACAAATTAAATTACACATGGGGGGACATCATTTACTGCCACATTCTCCCTAACATTTCTAAATGTGGCTAGATGTAGATCAAACTCTATATGGGTAAGAAAACAACATACCTCACAAATTATATTTGTCTTTACATACATCGGATTGAAATTCTCAAATTCTTGTTGTGTAATTTTAATTTCAGGATTTTCATCTCTAAAAATTTTATACAACTCACTTTGGGTTTTTTTTCCAGAAAATACTTTGGGTGTTCTTTATTCAAACTAGGACCAACCCTAGTTTGCAAAACATACTTAGCATTGGAAGAGACACGAGTGTGGTTTTTCCAATAATCAATAATAATATATTTTACACCATTAGAAATTTTATTTATTCGAGGTGCCCTACCTATTAATGACCAATTCCCTTCCATGATTTCATACAATTTAACCTTGCACTTCACATAACTTGAGATAGTTCTCCTACCTTTACCAAGAGCATTTTCAATTATCATGACTTGCCACTTTTTGACTATTTGTAGACCCACTAAAGCTATTATGATAGATCTAGACATGTTGTAGAAATGTATTTTATATAAGATAATATATCACTAATGTCAATTGAATTATGTAAGTTCTATACCATGATATATTTCATGTTATTGGTATCTTTTGAATAAACTCCTAACAAATCAAAAACAAGGACCATATCTTTATGTCAAAAAGTCTTACTACCAATCAAATATTTTTTTGTATATCTTCATTAAATAGGCCTTTATTGTGTTTACATACTATAACTTGCTCTATTTAAAAATATCATATAAATCATCATCATCCATATCCTCAATATTATTCAAGTTTGGTAATTCTCCATTCAGAAAAAAAATTCTCTCTCCTTGAGCACAATAAACATATTCATTCATTGCTATTTGTTAATTATTTCCTTTCACTTATTCATCTATTATATCTTGAGGTTGAAAATATTCTTGTTCTTGGAGTGCTTATTGAGTTTTAATACCTTCAAGAGCTTGTTAAGTTTGAAGAGCTTTGTGAGCTTGAAAAGTAGTTTGTTCTTTTTTTTAAAAGTTGTTTGTTTTGTTTCTCTTTTCATCGTATTACTTATCCTTTTCAAGGTATCTATTTTGATCAATCTTCCTCGCTCTTATACATTTATGGCCCATCACATACCAAATTTCCTAACAAATTTTAACAATTTGATTAAATAATAAAATTTTAAAAAATTGAAGAAAAAAACAAGAATTTGATTTAATATTTAAACTAAAGGAAGAAAATGGAAACAAATTTATCTAAATGAAATAGCCAAATGGAAATAAATTTAACTAAATGAAACAACTTGATTGATTACAAAATTGAAGTAAATAAAATAATTTAAGTTCATATTTCAACTAGAGGGAATGAATGATTTTTTTTAACAAAACAAAACAACTTAATTGACTACAAAATTGATGTAAATTAAATAGTTGATTTCATACTAAAAAACTAAAATAAATAAATGAAAACAAATTTAACTAAATAAAATAAATTGATTGATTACGACATGAAGTAACATAAATAATTTGATTTCATATTTAAACTAAATGAAAATAAATTTAACAAATCGAAACAACATGATTGATTGTAAAATTGAAGTAAAAATAACAATTTGATTTCATACTTAAGCTAAAGAAAATAAATGAAAACAAATTTAACTAAATGGAATAATCTAGTTGATTACAAAATTCATAATGTCTATTATAAAGTCACTACCACTTAACATAATTTATCTATTTTACATTTTCTTTCCACTATTGAATTTATTAACACAACTTATCTATTTTTGTCTATTTCTAAATTCCTTATTAGATCTAGGATGTTGAACATTAATCCCATTCTCCATTAACTTTTTCCTAGGTTCATATTGAATTGCATGTGTAAAACTGTCATTAATTAGGTCAAAGCCTCTAGAGTACGAATGTTATACTTTAAACTTAAAAATGAAAACTATGAGAGGGTCATTAACTATTATTGTTTTTCACAATTTCATCTTTATCTTAGTAATATTGAGGTTCAACCATCTGTTGGTGTTTGTTATTTTCCACAACATCAGGTGAGTCATCTCACTTAGGTGAGATCATAGGTCCATGTGTCCTTTAGGGGTCATTATGAGATTCCCTTACGTGTCAGTGCGTCAGCATGTCAATGCATTAGTGCATCATATGCGTCATTGGGAGTTACACTTCTATTCTAGGAATGTAACTCCCCCTCTCTACTCGAGTTGTCATGATTGCAGCACTGGAGGTTACTCAACACCTCCTATATGTACACGTCTTTTGATCTATGAGATAGAGGAGAGTTTTATGGCTTAACTAGGTTTTTCCCATTTGTCGAATCTTTGCATGCACATTCGGTTGATGCCTACTCCTCCCGAAATCTCATCACGCTGCCGTTCACACATCTGTTGATGTGCACATCATCCCTCGTGATCCTCGCTTGCGGGTTTTAAACCCTCTTTCATGGTATCAGAGTGGATCTTGTGGATCCATGCACTCATTGGTGTTTCTGTACATGTTTTTCGGCTTCTGGCGTGATATCTAGATCTCGTTGTGTGTTTTGTAATGGTTATTCTGACCGTGCTCTACTTACATTGATTCAGGTTTCATACCTCTGTTTGGGTTTTTTGTGGTTCGTTTGGTCGTGTTGATGTTTGTGGATTTTCAGGCTTCTTCGAGTGGTGATCTCACTCATTTCTGGTTTGACGTTTTTGGGTTTTGGCTTGCTCGGACTTAGCTTATGTGGTCGTCCTCTACTCGGACTATGTTGTCTTTGCTTGAGTGAGAGTTTTTTACATTCACGCTAGCTCGTGATTCTCCACTATTGTGTTCCTTTTCCTTGTTTGAACAAGATTCACCTTCTTCCCGATTCAACACTTTGCAAATGATTGCCCTGCTCATTTGGTTCTCGGGTTAGTGGTGGCCGGTTGATTGGTATGCCAATAGCTCTATGTATTTGTGGGAGCTTGATGTTGGATCATCTTATTCACGAGTTGTACAACAATGTACCCAACTTGTTACATAGTTCTGTGACTGGTTACAACCGTCATTAAAGGAAACATAAGCTTTGTATGGTTTGGAGCATTTCTTTACATTCCACATCTCGTATTCCAAAGCTCGTGCTATTCTATTTACATGTGGAGGCTCATTCTGTGTTTAAAACTAGCAAGAGAGTCGCTTCAACCTTGCATTTTTCTCCTTTGCAATGGTTTCCAGCACCTACACGCACCTCCTCATTCCTCCTCCCATGAACGCACCTATTGTTGTTGCATGGTTGTTCTAGACTCATGAAATGCAACTCCAGCCATTTAAACTTTGCCTCACTGTGCATTCAACTACGTTTTTTAGCCTGTAGCCAGCCACATGTGGTCTCCTTGGCGGTTTAGGTCTTCTCCAGCTTCTGCTCGGCACTCAGACCTCCAGCGCGTGGCTTCAGCACCTCCATCTCCTTCCACCAATGTTAGAAAATGTTTTTTGCTGCATTGCGGTTACCAAAAATGTTTTTTTTGAATCCTCCAAATAGCCACCTGTGTTTAGACCTGATCTTGCGTTGGAAAAACATTTCACTCTTCTAGCACATGGTCTCTGATACCTCCAAGCAGTTTCCCTCTGCCACGTGGGCTTCCACAGCTCCAACGGTTCATTTTACCAATAACTCACTAAAGAAGCACGTGGTTTGGACTGCAGATTCCCTTCTCAGCTCACTGCACCACGTGGAACATAGGCTGGGCAGCTCTATTCCAAACGTGGGCCCCCTCCACCTTTTTAATGTTTTAAGGTGTAAAAAAAATTAAAAAACATTCATTTTGGCATTGTAATTTGGGTTTTTGGCTTGTATTGTTCTCCCTCCTACGAGCGTCGAAGACGAAGGGCGAGGTCCGGGGTTGGCAGGAGGCTAATCCCCCCTCGTAGTCAAAACAAACCCTACCTAAAATTTTTTGCCATTTCCAACGAGTACCCACACGATACCCATCTCGTGTACTTTTTTAATGCGTTTCCAGCATCTAGTGTATTTTTCCATCAGTTGTGGGAATCATTTTTAATGCCATAACTTTTGACTCGCTGCTCATTTCTGAGCACTTCCTTAGTCAAAGTTGCATGATTTTTCACACTTTACATGATGGAATTGTCATTTTTGTAAACACACTACTTTTATAAAGTGCCACATTCTGGGGGGGTTGCTTGTACTCTTGGGTTTTCGCATGCAGACGCATTATCGGCTGAGTCTGACGTCTTGCTTTCGTGCACCTTGCATCTTGCATTTTTTCATCATAGAGTGTGCTCTTTCTAGATGTGAGCATCATAGGATTAATTTACAGCCTTCACCACTTCTCACCTGTAGAGAGAACTATTCAGCCTAGCGTGCTTCCATGGAACGTTACTTCGCCCACGAGGGTATTTTACCCTTCTTACTTGGGCCAGTTCCTGCACTTGCTAATAATCATCATCTAGAGGACTTCCTTGACACTTGCGACCACATATTTGGTCACATGATGATGCATGTCTCTCGTTCTCTCTGGTTTCATGTGGCAGACTCAGATCCACCTCACCGTGTCTGGAGCATTCTTTAGTCCCTCTATGGAGACCCTTCACATACTGCCGCCATCATTGCTGCTGCTGATTTAGTTGTCTCCTCCATTTCTTTGTGTGATGGCAGTTTTGCTGACATAGACTCACTTGGTTCTACTTCTGATGACGAGGATTGTGCACCCAGTTCTGATGTAGAGAGCATTACAGAGGACTTCTCTCCTCTTTCTCTCACTATTCCAAACATTGTTGCATCCCACATCTCATCAGATATCGAGCAGTCTCATACTCAGTCTCACACCGTCATTACACTAGCCTCCTTTCCACCTTCAGTGTGTGAGGCCCACTCCACTCCTCTACCTTCATTGGATGACTCATACCTATCTGACATCACTCTTCTGTTTGTTGAGCCCCCTCATTGGGATGAGTATCTGCTTGACCTTAGTCATCTTTTTGCAGAGTCTACTTGTGATGCACTACAAGTCCCTCATCCATCTACAGGTGTTTTAGAGGAGTTCATCATCTTTGTTGTTGGGAGTTCCCCTTTTGGGAATCATGTCACTTCCACATTTCCAGATACCTTAATTGATCCACCCTTAGCTATGGATCTATTTTTTGTTGTGGAGGATGTTTTATTCCCTTCACATAACTTAGACATCCTTTCTGTGGGTGTTCCTCTTCACTCTAACAGTTCTATGCACGTGGCATTACCTTCAGTTCCTTGGCACTCACTCACTAGACCTATGTCACACTTCTATGCGCAAGACTCAGAGTTCTTCATGTTGCTACCTTCAGTTTTCTTTGAGTGGGCGGAATTTCAGCACATCATTTCTATCCTTCCTAAGGGAAGGCACACAGTTTGTTGTGGGTGGCTCTTCTTCAGTCTAGAGGCAGAGGATATCGTAATCGACATTCTTCTAGGAGACCTCCTAGAGCTGTAGAGTTCAGATCTGTCCATGGCATCTTCTGCATTCCTATCGTCTCCCTCTTCTTCTCTCTTCTTCTTCTTTTTGAGAGATTGCCTCTTTGTACATGGGTACCTCTTTAGGCTCATCTATGGCTGGGACCCATATTTGACATCTTTCTTGGATTAGAGAGTTTGTTTTTCTCTTGTGGTGGATGTTTTTACCACTGGGTTTTTCTTCACTGCTTGGGATCTTTTTCTTGTACACGGGTACCTCATCAGGGTTTGTGCCGGGATCCATTTCTCGTTTCTAACTTTCCGCCTCATCCTAAGTTACGATGAAGGGGGGTGTTGGTATGTGTTATTTTCCACATCATCAGGTGAGTCATCTCGCTTAGGTGAAATCGTAGGTCCATGTGTCCTTTAGGGGTCATTATGAGATTCCCTTACGCATCAATGCATATGTGTGTTAGCACGTCAGTGCGTCAGTGTGTCATATGCGTCATTAGGAGTTACACTTCTATTCTAGGAATGTAACTCCCCCTCTCTACTCGAGTTGTCATGATTGCAGCATTGGGGGTTACTCAGCACCTCCTATATGTACACGTCTTTTGATCTATGAGATAGAGGAGAGTTTTATGGCTTAACCAGGTTCTGCCCATTTGTCGAATCTTTGCATGCACATTCGGTTGATGCCTGCTCCTCCTGAGATCTCTTCATGCTATCGTTCACACGTCTGTTGATGTGCACGTCATCCCTTGTGATCCTCGCTTGCGGGTTTTAAACCCTCTTTCACCATCTATTATGGACAACATGAATTAAAAACTACTTTATACAAAACCTTTCTTCAAATTTAAGTTGTTTAACATATGTTGTCCATGTGGGAGAGTCAAGGGGTACTTGAATCTTTGAATTGTACCTAGTCCTCATATTATACATATAGTTGCAAAAACAAATCAATTGAATCATGATTAGAAATTCAAAAGAAAATTAAACACAAAGATTAATATACAATTCAATTATTTTAATATTAGGTCCATAAACATATCATGATCATAAGGCTCCTTCATAAATATATTGAATACTATATCCAACATGTGTATAAATGAGCCATGCAATATACATTTGGATGTCCCTCATTAGGTTACTTTAAAAACCTTTTATATACCCAGTTTATCGTCCAAATTCGGTTGTACTATGATAACTTCTTAGGGATAAATACCATCCAAAAATCCTAGCTCATGGTATTAAACAAGGCACTTACAACCATTTTAGCTAAGTTAGAAAACTATCAAATAATTCCCCATTGATTCCTTAGCTCGCACACTTCAAATGTGTCAATTTAATATCTTTAAGTGAATTATCCAGTCATTAATATTTAAACAAAATAAGATCTGAAATGTAATAGATTTCAGCTTAAAAATTATTGAAAATGATTTTTAAAACAAAACAATGAACTAAATAATAAATTTAGGAATGAACAAAATTCAACTTCACAAAGCATTCTAAACATCAATTTATAATAAATATTAACTTTAATAAAAAAATTGTTAAAATATTAATGATAGAATATAACTAATATGGACGATAGTCATGAACACTCGTTGTTTCATATAATGGAAAATGACATGGTTCTGTTAGATGGAAATGAATGTATATGTAATTAATCTTCATGGATCCTTTTTAATACTAGGTATGACAATGCAAGACAAAAAACTTATATAATCATGAGAGAAATGTCCTTAACATTAATATTATAGTAGACATCCAAAAGTATAAATTATATTAAAATGTAAATGAGATATGATTAAATTATATCTTGGGAATGGACTTAATGTTTACCCTATTAATAATATAACCAAACAAACCATAGTGAAAGAATTTTGAACAATTTTTTTGGATGTTAAGGCAAACCACATACTACAAATTTTAAAATAATTTATAAGAAAAATCATTTAACACTAGTGAATTTTCATGAAGCATTTAGAGAACCTCATCAAGAAAATATTAAATGGGAAATAACTTGTCACAACCAATTATTTGAGTTGGGGAGACTTGAAATTACATTTTTTAACCATTGCACAAGATACCATTGTGATGGGACATTTAACGACATATTTCTCAAAGACTAGTGACATTTCTGATGGACCTTTACAAATCTTTCCCTCCTAGTTGTACAAAGATTGGTATTTTAGAGTAGCTCTACAAACCATACCCCATCTATATTATTATTTTTTTAGAAACAAATAGCCATAGGTCCATTACAAGGAAAGAAAATCCAAGCACGGAAACCAATTTAATGGTCATATAGTACTAAGAACATTCAAATACGCCACTTATTTGAAAAATGTAAGTGACACTGTTTCTATTTACATTGGAATGAAACGTTTCATTTAATTAATTATTTATTAACAATGAAACATGGCTAATTTTAATCGCATCAACATGAAGAGAAATAATTGGATGTCATTCAATGTTAAATCCGAGTACCAGGCCGATATTTTTACATGATGTCATGAAAGATGATTAAACATTGTATATTTAATTTGCCCCCAAGAATTTGTATTTACCTATAATATTCATATTGAATATTTAAAAAACTGAACTTTATTGTAAAAAAAATTATAACTAGTCATGGATTACTCCTTACCTCTATAAGAGTCCTTTAAAAACAATATTGTAGAACACAATTATTCATTTTTGAAATTTATATTTTTTAACACTTGCACCAAAATGTTGCATGGATACATAAAAGGATGTACACATAGATGGATGGAGGGTGAGATATATGAATTCAAACTTCAACCAAAGCAATGAAAAATATTTAGGGCCCCCTTGTATAGGGAGGAAATCTAAGTATTTTCATAAAAGTTTCTGATGCAACTTAGGCATGAATTTTATGGATACTAAGTAAATCCATAAAATTTTATGATGCAACTTAGATGATTTTTTTTGTATTAATATGATATTTGGCTTTAAGATGGAACTTAGATTATTTTGAACAAAACTCCTTAGAGACTCTATTACCTATCTTAATCTAGTGCATGAGGTAGTGCAACTGATAACCTTTAACATCATGTAATTACACTGACATAATTCTTTATACAAGTCTAGAGAATAAATGTACTTGCATAACATTGTTAAAAGGAGTAAAATTTAGCTCATGTGTGCGATCAAATAACTCTTTATTGGAAGTTATATGAGATTAATAGTGAAATCAAATAATTTTCTTACCAAATATCTTCAAGAAGGCATTCATATGTTTGATATATAGAGAAAGGAAAATAATATGATTAAAATTAAATCACAAACAATTTTTTTAATATCATTTAGTAAACCCCCTATCCTAATTGAAAACTAAAACTAGATATTTGACCTTTTTATAGAGCTTGGGGTACTTTGGAGTGTATTAGGATTTTCATATTGGGATAGATGTCACATTTATTATTTTACAATGCCTTTGCATTTTCATGCTTTGACCTTATCCTCATAGTAGGCCTAAAGCTCTTTAATTGATAACCTAAGGACCAATGAAAATGTTGTGGGGAGGTAGGAAACATATTTACTATAATGAAATATCGTAGTTTAATGGGATATACCTTTATAATTTAATAGCTAGCCTAAGATGGCATGGTATATACCTTTATACTTTAGTAGCTATCCTAAGTCGAATTAACATACTTGGGGTTAATTCACACCTAGATGCCGAAAAACCTTTAGTCATACCATATTGATTAGAGTGTCTCATCTCTACTAAGGATATTGGATAAGTGCATGGAAATGGGGGCCCAAAAGGGGGTCTTAAGTGGACACTTTTTTCTTAAAAAATAAGAAACTTCAACTTGTACAAGTTATTTGAGATAGTTGACACCACTCAAATTTGAAGAGTTAAAAGCACATGAATTGTAATTTTGAGTAGAGTTTATAACTAGTATTTTTTTGAAAATGGTTAAGTTTAAGTGGGTTAAAGATCTAAAATGTCCATAAGTACTCTTGTTTTTATAAAATCTAGTATAAAGCGATTGTTC